>MU227421.1:1534956-1574648 GCA_018584345.1 Thuja plicata
TGAAGCATGCCAGGGATCATAAAGTTGCTGAATTTTTGTATGAAGAAATTTTTACTAGATATGGCATGCCAAGAGAACTTGTTACTGATCAAGGTACTCAATTCACTTCCAATCTAATAATAGAGCTTATGAAGGAATATAATATCAGACATCGGAAGTCAAGCCCCTATCACCCTCAAACCAATGAACAAGCAGAAGTTACCAATCGGGAGATAAGCAATCTTAACAAAGACAGTTCATTTGCATCACCAAGATTGGAGTAGTAGAATATCAGAAGCTGTCTGGGCATATAGAACAACATGGAAGACCACCACAGGGTTCACTCCATTCAAACTATTATATGGTAAAGCAGCAATGCTACCCATTGAATTTGAACACAATACATTAAGAACAACGCTGGATTTAAATATTGATCTTCCTGCAACATAGAGAGAGTGCTTGATGCTTCTCAATTCTTTGGATGAAATACACAAGTCTTCCTTGCAGTGCACGAAAATTGTCCAAAAGAAAAGGAAATAGTGGCACGACTCCCATATTAAGATTAAGCAGTTCCAAGTTGGAGATTGGGCATTGTTGTATGATTCCAAATTCCAAGAAACACCAGGAAAGCTACAGACATGATGGCTGGATCCATATGAAATAAGCCATGTATTTACAAATGGAGCAGTCCAGTTGACCACAATTGACCCAGTACACTTTAGGCTATTAGTCAATGGACATCGACTAAATTTGTATCACTAGCCACAGACAAAAGAAGACTTCGTGCAGCAATTCAACCAGCCAGTTTTAAAGGATCAACATGTAATGCTTCCTGTAGAAAAGTGTGTCAACCTTCTTCCTGCAGCTCTTCAATAAGAATTCCTTCAAAGCATGACCATAATAAAAACTTTATGTTTACATAAATTTAAATTCTCCATTCTCTTTCTACATTCTTCTTTTTCAACTCATTTCATTCCTTAATCTTCCATCCACCCACCTCCCACATCATCATTTTTCTATGCTTTCAATAAAGAGATCATGCATTGATGCATGCCGCTATCATCATTCCACTCTCACCAACTTTTGCTAGCACGTGCAATGATCAATTGACAGGTATGATCTTTTCAAATTTATTTCCATTTTTAGCACATAGATTTCGTTGGTTATATCTAATATTGAAATAAATGTATTATTGCGGCCTAAAGCCAGTTCCATACCTTCTACAAGTCTGAGAAGTGAGGACACTTGTCAATGTTTCATAGGGGGCAGGGAAGTGTACTAATTCCTAAATGTCATTTCTATTTACTCGTTAAGATCCTCAAATATGTACTTTGGCCTTGTCTTAATTAAAATCTAGTTGTTGCATCACACAAGTGTCAAGTGTCGTACCTTTATTCCTAAATAAACCCCTAGTTATCAGACTAGATGTGACCCAGAATTAAAATCATGAGATAACTCTCGCATGAATATCTATAATTCATTTTGTTCATACTGAGAATACCAGAAGAATGTGAAAAAGGGTCCGTGGTTTTACAAGAGGTAGTCTGAAATTCAAAAGAGAAGAAGGTAATTGTCGAGAACAAAGCAAAGGTTGAATTTGGTAAGCACAAATGGGGGGCCAATTGTAGTGGCATGAACCAGTAGTTCATGGTATTTTAGTTTCTGAAGTCGAGGCAGTAAGAAGATTTAATGTCTGTGGATGGCTGGGATATTTCTTGAAATTGATGGAGTTTGATGAAGAAGCATCAACATAATTTGCAAACACATTTGATGAAGGCCAAGCAACAGTGTGGGGTTTGACAGTCATTGCCACAGAGGAACAAATAGTGGAAGTAACCAGGCTGCCAGTAGCAGGGGAACACTACCCCAATGCACACGATGCCAAGTCAGCTAGGGCCCATTTTACCCTACCAAGTGACCCTCCTCTGGAGATTACTAAACAGGGGTGCAAAAGAATGTCCATTCCTCTGCCATATTATGAGTTGGCCATGCATATTATCAAGTATTTTACCTGTGAAGGAAGATTTTCTAATTTTCACATGCATCCTTTTAAGTTGCTTAGTTATGTAAGGCATAATCTTCCAATGAATTTCCCCAATTTCTTGTTTAATATGCTATGTGTTAGTGCTGAGGAAACACAAAAAGGAAATGATAATTATGTTACTCACCATGCCCTAATTAAATTGCTCATAGAGAAATCTCTTAGGGACGTCTCTCCTATGGCATGGGTAGAATTTGTCTGGCATAAAACCCTGCAGCCTCAGATTGCCCCTAATGTGAAAATTAGCCAAGATAATGTAGTCCCCGCTGTCCCAGCTGATGAGGAAGGTACCCAAGGGGCAGAAACTGAAAATTTACAATAAACTATGCCTTTACCCACTCATGTGAGAAATGTACCTACTTCTTCCTGAACAAAAGAAAAATGGAAGTTAGAGGGATAAACTTTGGTTCCTACAGCTGAGCCATGAAACCCTACAGTCTCGTGAGGGAAGAAAATGAAGTCAGTTCTTGTAGTAACTATTCCTGCAGCCACTACTCCTGCAGCAGAGAAACCAAAGAGGGTTAGTGAGAAAAAGGTTGTAGAGGTTGAGGAAACCCCTATAAGAAGAAGCCCTAGGATGAGAGGGTAGATTCCTAAAGTACCCACCAAAAGCCAGTTCGCTTCCCCCAAACAATTTGAGGAGGAAACTCCTATTCATATTGTTCCGGATGATTCTCCCAGCCAGTCTGAGATACCAGACATTTCTCAAAATCTGGATGAGAAGTGTGAAGCTGAGCCATATGTATGTCAAAATGACCCAGGAGCTAGTCATCAGGATGTCCCAAACCATGAAGAAGAAACCCCTATAACTCACCAGCTAGCTTGCACAAAAACTGCCCTAGTTTCCTATAAGCAAACTTGGTTAATAAATTTCTTAGAGCAGTCATGGAGGGAACAAAGGAGGAAGAATAATTAGGATGAAGATTGTGGTCTGATTACTTTGCAAATGCTTCTCTTCTAGTTATATAATAAGCATGTGTTGACAACCACTTTATGGGGAGAAGAGAAAAATAAATTGCAGAAAGTAATAGCAAAACAAGGAGAGGAAATTGCATAATTAAAAGATCAATTAGCAAGACAGAAACAAAGGATGGAACATGCCCTTAAGCTGGCTAACCAGATAATTTCTTGTAGACTGCCACCTAGGATCTATACCATCTATCTAAAAGAACAATTCCTCTTATTCCAGTTGATGATGACCTTTAAGGATGTAAATGCAGAGTTCAAATCAGCCTAGGAATTTTATGGTTTATACCAGACCCTTCCATCATGGCAACAAAGCTTACTTTGTGAGTTGTATGTGCATAATTTCATCATCCCTACAGAGACTGAATGGAACCCCCTACTTTACATAGATACACCTAAGGGCCCTAATGTCTTGGATGCACAACGAGGCCAACTATGATAGAAAATTGGAGAATTACAGAGAACTAGAGAAATTAGAACCCCTGCCATTAAGAGCAGGAAGAAGTCAACCAGAAGAATTCCTAAGGGATTGGTTCAAACTGACATATGGGAATGTTAAAAAGGAAATAAGAGATAAATATTCAAGCTCAGAATAGATGTGTATGAAGAATATGACAACATGTCTTATTTTGTCTTCCAAAGAGCCTTAACCGGTGCCAGAAGTAGGTGGAGAACATTATCAGAGGCATTCAAAAGGTCAGAGCCACACAGCCCCATTAACTTTGAAGCAACCATACACTGAGCACCGAAATACATGGGGCTGGGTAGGCAAATTAGGTAGGAACTCTGGTGTCTGCTCACAATGCAGCCACCCATGCTCCTTTGGCCCCTGTATGACATCAACACTGCCAGGCTTGACAGGCTATAGGAGGATCACAGAAGAGAAGTTTGGGAAAGAACAAGAGGATTATACTACTCCTTCAAGAGCCAAAGGCAAGGAAGAACTGAAGTTGGTGACTTTAGGTCAATTTCCAGAAGATGCAATGCTTGAGGACAAGCATTGGATTAATCAAGGGGCAGATGATGAGGCCAAATTATTGCCTTTATTTTGTATAATTTTAAATACTCTATTCTAGTTTCTGTCAAGACATTTGTGAACCTAGCCAGTTAAAACTTGTGATAAAGTCCAGTTAGAACTGATAAACCATGGGTAGATATTTGTGACATATTTTGCCAATATTATACATATAGTGCAGTATTTCATATAACCATCAGAATATATGTTCCAATATCTGGATTTAATTTGATTAAGCTTGTTGCATGAATATTTCTGCATCACAACTAACTTGTCAGGGAAGGAAGCGGCTGGAGAGTGGTCGACAACATTCAAGGAAGACTATTGAGGACTAGCTACAGTGGAGTGATCATCACAACACCAAGAGACATGGATACTACTATGGAGGAGCCACTATTCCAGGATGCGGGAATGTAGTGCTGCTATATTCTCTCTACACTTTATTATGTTGAACTGGTCACCCAAGCTTTATTACCCACACCACGGGCTGTTGCGTTTCCATCTTCTTCTCTGGCATGTTTTCAGCAAGATAGTTTCTTTTCTATTTTTTAATAAGCATTCGATCCTCTATTTATAGGGATTGGACCAATAGTTTGTAGTTAGAATAAAGAGAGAGAGAGTTAGAGAGAAAAAATTTTTGGAAGAAAATTGTTATATCTTATAGCAAGTTATTTTAAGTTTCATGTGTTGTTCTTATGTAATGAGTTTTTGAAATACAATGAAGTGATTCTTGGTTTATGTTCTATGTTAGTATATTAGTATAAACCAACCAAGGGGGCCCACTTGGGAGGTGGAATAGATTAGAGTAGAGTAGATTTACTTCCAACATTTCTAGTATTCCAGATAGAAGTTACAGTTTCTTCCTGCAGCATTGTACTTTGTGAATGTTCCTGCAGCATCTGCAAGAATAGATATAATGGATGTTCTGGGTTGAAAGTATAGGTTTAAGTAGAGTTTGAAATTTATAGCATTCATTTTAGTAAGGATATAAGTGTATTCTTTTCCTGCAACACTAGTGTAGGTTTCTTTTGTGCATTTCTTACCTTCCTGCAACATAAGCATAATGACTCTTTAAGGAACCTAGTGCACATACTGTGCCGACCATTTCAAGTATACATCCCTGGGTTGAAAATTTAAATGCACCTCATAGTGGGAGAATTATTCCTTATATTGAATAAACTATTCCTAAGAAAGGCCTTATGCATGATTATTCCACACGTATTGTGAGGTGGTTCACTACCCATTCAAGTTGTTTAATTCATCCCTTTCTTGGGTTAATAATTGATTGCCTTCTGCCAATATCTGATTAGGCCTCTTAGGATCACTATTGTCTTCTTTATTATCCATTTCTAAATTATCTTGGCCATAACCCTCCTTCTGCTTGATCACATTTTCATTCTCAGCTTGAGTCAGGTCAAAAGATACTATCTCACCTGAATCCACCATGTCATTATTTTTCTATTCATTCTGTCTAATAGTAATTGTCATTTTTTGTCGTTCCTGTTATTATATTCTAACTTGTTATTCTCATCCATATTTTCTTATGCATTTTTTGGGATAGAGATAGATACTCCCTCTGAAGAATCTCCATTCTTTTCAACTGGTTTCTAGACCTTCATCTACTGAACCTTCTTCATGATGTTAGTCAGACAATTTTTGGCTCAATGCCCCACCTTCTTACATTGAAATCGTGCAAATGGGATAGATTCAAATTCTATATTTTGAGTCCACATCGCTGGCTTGGATTCCATTCTGATTTACTTAGGCATATCAGCTTCAGGGATGACACCAACACAAATTCTGGCACGTGTCAATATTCTTCCTGATGCAGTAACTAGATCTACTAATAGCAATTCACCAAATGAACTCACTATCCCACTAAAGATATCTTCATTCCAATACTCAAGAGAAAGCCCATGTAGCTTAACCCAGACAGGGAATTGGACAACAAAATCTTCCTAGAGAGCCATATTTGGGTACCACTTCTATAACACCAATGTTATTTTCCCTATAATCCATTTTCCACTACTAATGATATGTTTCCTATCTTATTCACTGGAAAAAAAAGAAAGAAATGTATCCTTCGTTCATGGAAATAACATCTACCTATCCCTTAAGAGGCCATCTCTTACTAAAAAATCTCTTAGAACTTTGATTTTAGGCCTAACCCCAATGAATCGGCCAACAAGCAAATTTTCCATCCTTTTAATATTATGATCAATAATTTGATTAGGAATGGCTATAGCATATTTCCCCTCTGAATTATTTCTAACAGGCGAATGAGTTGACTTACCTGTTGGCTTGACTCTGAAAAGTGAGGACCATTTTGTAGCCTCAATCCCTATAATGTTTAGCACATTTTGTCCTCTGGGTCCCCCTCCAGGGTCCCCAAAACCTGTGAATCCATATTTTTTCTTGTACTCTGCATCTTCCCAATCAGATTCAATAGGGATTCCCTATTGGATGATATCAGATTTGGGTATTGTTCATGCTGTTGATATTCATGTTTTTTCACTAATGTATACATATGTTTCTATGGAGAGAATAGACTAGTTATTTGACTAACAGAAGTGTACGGGCACTGTTTAGATGAGTTAGAATAATCGAAGATAAGGATATGAAGAATGGTGTGTGATGACCTTATTCCTAAGGTCACTTGAATTAATATTGCATATTGGTGATGTTATAGTTATTTTACTGAAGACTAGTTTCTGGACTATGACAATGATGCTTGATAGAGTAGGTCTCTGTGTTTTGGGTATATCTTACTGGCAAAGATGTTTTAGGGTATGCAAGATTATGGGATGATAGAGGACACATTGAGGAATGTTTTTTTTTTATCGATAGTTGTGAGAGTATTTGTGATGTCACCTATGGCATGTATTCTCAAAGAGACCTATTTGGTGGCTGACTTCAAACATGTAGTGTGTATTATGAATTGAGAGTGTGGATTGCAGATCTTGGACTATAACTGATGTATTGTAATTGATGTTTACTTGTAATTAATTATTTTTGTATTGGAAAATCTTAATTGGTTGACCTAATCAATTATTGTAATAGGGTATATATGAGAGATCTTTTCTTTTGGAAATATATGGTAGATATTAAAATGGTAGAGAAGTGTGAAAGCTGTGAGGCTTGTTTGGCTACTAGATGTAGAGTAGAGTTTGTGATAAGAATAATTCATTGGAACTAACCAAGAAAAGATAGTTTGAACTAACCAAGCAAAGATAGTTTCTATCAGAAAGTTCAACGGATTGTATATTTTCTATATACACTTGTTCAAATTGTTAATCCTTGAGGGTGGCCTTAACCTTCTTTGTTCAGTGTGCCTGGGCAGTGAACCCACTCTTACTCTTGACTCCTAATAGGGTTTGTCCTTTAGCAGGGACTATATACTATAATGTTGTAATAAGCTCCTAATAGGGCTAAATATTTTAACATGGATACTATACTCTCAGTACATCATTTGTGGGTGCTAATTCCCATCGGGTTTTTACCTTTAACAAGGTTTCCTCAACAACAAGTATTGTGTTATTGTGTTGGCATTTACTGTGTTATCATTAGGATTGAAGTTTTGGTTTATAAAGTTTAAAGTTCAATCTTCTATATCACAACTGATTCACCACCCCCTCTCAATTGTGCTTGTGGACTGTTATTCCTAACAATTGGTATTAGAGATACTAGTCCTTAGAGAGAAAGCTTAACATCTTGAGGTGATCCTGAAGATGACTTACCATAGGAAGGATAGTTTGAAATTTGATGTTGAAAACTTTGACAGTTGGAGAAACAAGATGAGAACACATTTGCTATGTTTGGGAATTGACTACTGGATAATAACAAAAAATAAGGAAAAGATAACGACTGAGGATGAATTAGAGAAGGCTACTGAAGATGATAAGAAGCTATTTTCATGTAATATGGTTGCAAGGGAATCATTGATCAACTCACTTTCTAAAGGTGAATTCATAGAGGTAAAAGACTTGGATTATACACATGAGATTTGGACAAGATTGGAAGCACTGTATATAGGAGACAAGATTACTAAATAGAAAAATCTACAAAATTGGAAGACAAAGATGGAATCAACGAAGATGAGAAACAATGAGAACATTAGTGCATATGCAAAGAGAATTACTGAAGTGGTTACTGACATCAGAAACTCTAGAGGTACTTACAGTAAGGAAGAAGTGATTGTGAAGATACTTAGATCTTTAACACCTATATACAAAACTAAAGTACAAGCTATAGAGGATATTATAACTTTGACACCAAACTTTACTAGAGAGATGTTGATTGGAAAACTTACTACTTTTGAGGCCGCAAAACTAGGAGATTCTTTACCTAAAGTAGAGTCAACATTAAGGGTGATTGTCCATAGAAACAAAAAGACCTTATCTGGAATTGTGAACACTAGTAATAGTGACTTGAGAGAAGAGCTTGGAGACTATCTTGATGAATGGGAATAGATACAAGAGGAAGTAAGAAAGTTAGATGAAGTGGTAGCCCTAATCGCTAGAAGAGAAAAGAGAGGTAAGGGTCAATTTGAAGACAAATTACCTTTGAAATTTTTTTCATGTAACAAGTGTTAGAATTCAAAGAATTCATAAGCTAAGATCATCTGCATGCAAAATAACCTATTACAAAAGCAAAGCTTTGAGACAAAAAAGTTTTGAAAGACAAAATATTCATTCAGAGAGGGAATACAAAATACAAAGAGATCAAACCTTATGAAGGTGATCAAAACCCTAAAGGGGAAAAATCTAGGCTGCATAATAATAATTAATAAAACAATTAATTATTATATGCCTAAAGTTTAGCTTAAATGAAATAGAGATATTAAGTGACTTAATAATTAAATCAATATGATTTAATTAATTAGTGGAATCACTTTATTACTCTAACACCCCCTTTAGATAAGCTTAGGGAGAAGCTAAAAACCTAGAAACAACTACTGAAAGCAGGAAAAATGGGTCCTAGCAACAAGGCCTGATCAAGTACCCAAGTACAAACATCTCTATAAAGAAGAGAAAAGGAGAAAACCCAATGGGAAAAACCCCTCTCAAAAAAGAGATGAAGCCTAGGAGAACATGTAGAACACCTCTGAAGCATGAAGCTGCAAACACTGTCGAAAAGTAGCTACTGGAACCTCCACTGTAATAGAACATGATCAGGTAGAAGACTGTAAACAAAGCCTAAAGAGCTGATCAATTGAAGATGGAGGAATGTCTCCAAAATAGGAATGAAAGAAGAGTGTCTATATAGTAAATGATCCATCTCACCAAAATGCATAGGTACCTAGCCACTACATCTGCCTAGTACATAGGAACAAATAATAAATACATAGATCAATCCATCAAACTAAGGAAGCATTAGAACCAACAGGAGATACCCCCCATAATTTTGAGTAGGGAGAGGTATGACAGGTACACTAAAATATAAAGCCAAGAAACATTGCATGATGAAGAACATACAAACACATATAAAGGATAGTGTCATGGAAGGAACACTCACTGGACACACATCATGAGGCTAATGTTGTGGAAGGAACACTCACCTGACAAAGGTAGATGGAAAACAAAGCAAACATCAAACCCCCCATGACACTTTATAATATAGTGTGAGTATAATAGAAACCTAAACATGCATCAAATGGCACTTTATCTCAGTGCATTTGCAAGAAATACTACAGAAAAATATGTATACAATATTCAGAAAAGGAAATGATCCCAGGACCTGAAACATCCAAGATATCCACCAGAATGCTATAAAGCAAAAAATAATAAAAGATACATGGAGCAAATTCTTGGAGTGAGACCCATAGAATAAGAAAGGAGAACAAAAGAAGCTTTCTGACACCATGTAGAAGTTGAAAAAAGGAGTCCAGAGGAGCAAGATATAGTGACCTGAGCACAAAATGGAACCCTGAATTTGACTGGCAAAAAACCCTACAAGATAGCAAAATAAGATAACCAAACTGAAAAAATCTGAATGGCCTCAGAACTAGCTTTCCGTGGATATCTCGTTTGGTGAAAAATGCCTCTGTTTGCTCAAGGTATGAGCAAAAAACCACCAGTAGGTCAAAAACCAAATGAACCGAAAGAAACCTCAGCCAAAAATGGTGAAGCTCAGCTAAACTGGTGAAAACCTTTGGATCTAGATTGCCTGTAGAATTCCCACCAAATTTGGCAGAAAAAATATCATTTTTTTAATGAAAAAAAATAATAAAAACAACAATTCTTTTATAAAAAAAACATTAAAAAATAGCATGTATTTTTTTGAAAAAAAATAGTATATTTTTTTAAGAAAAAAACACACCAAAAACATTTATATTTTTTTATTTTAAAAAATATTAAAAAAAAAATTTTTTTATTAAACAAAAAAAATAAAAAAAACTTTATATATTTTTTTTAAAAACATATTAAAAAAAAGAGAGGGTTGTCATTTTCTCTTTCCTCCATGCAATTGGACAACATAGTAATAGAGGCGGCACAAAAATCAAGATAACATAGAAATTGAGGTGACATAGAAATCAAGATGCATGAAAATTGAGATGACATAGAAATCAAGGTGGCATAGAAATCGAGGCAGTGTCAAAACCGAGGTAGAATTTTGCCTCGTAAAACATGCCAAGGACCGTGGATACAAAAATAGGGCCCAAATTTCAACTGTGTCAAAATAGGATGTGCCTTATATGAAAATGGGGGTTTTGGGGCATTCTGGACACAACCCAGATGTCATTTTTTGCCCAAAATTCTCTAAAAAATAAATCCCCTCCAGATCCACATAGAAAATGTAGAAAAACCTAGAAACCCTCGGAGCTCCAAAAAATTCAAAAACTCAGGAACGTGCAGCAGTAGAGAAGCTCTGATACCATGTTAGGATTCAAATAATTCATAAGCCAAGATCATTTGCATGCAAAATAACCTCTTACAAAATCAAAGCTTGGAGACAAAAAAGTTCTGAAAGACAAAATATTCATTCAAAGAGGGAATACAAAATACAAAGAGATCAAACCTTATGAAGTGATCAAAACCCTAAAAGGGAAACCCTAAAGGGGAAAAATCTAGGTTGCATAATAATAATTAATAAAAGAATTAATTATTATATGTCTAAACTTTAGCTTAAGTGAAATAGAGATAATAAGTGACTTAATAATTAAATCAATATGATTTAATTAATAAGTGGAATCACTTTATTACTCTAACAACAAGATTGGTCATTTTGCATCTCGATGTCCTACAAGGATTCCAAAGCATAAACCTAAGTTTTACAAATCTAAGTATTCAAAAGATAAGGAATATTATTATGCTAGTGAAGGTGTATCTGATGATGATTTAGACTATGATGAAATTGGATTTATTGCTATTAAGAATGATGAACCTATACATGAAGAAAAAGCCTTAGTATCCCGTGTTGAAAATAAATCTTAATGGGTTATAGATAGTGGTTGTTCACTGAGCTCACTTCAGAAGAGTGAAAATTTTGGGTTACTAGTCCCAAGTGGTTTTTATCTTAACAGAGTTTCCACATTAAAAATCCATGTGTCAAATGTGTATTTGGTTCATTGCTTTGATTTTTTTCTTTATACATTACTAAAATAGGATTGATCGGTAAACACTAAGTTATTTACTGTATTTCGGTAAAGGTTTTTAAAAAGATCCAACCCTGTTAAAGGTTACAAACACATTGTTAAGTGTGACCTTGTTAGAGGATTTAATATAATATTTTGTCACTTGATATCTGATATTTCACTATGATATCTTCATGATAAACTTTTTAATACTCCTTGGGATGTATCTCAATATATAAAGGATAGTTAAATCCCACTATGTTAAGAGATTTTCTAAATTAATGGTTAAACTGAAACAATATATGATCTGTCCATATATATAACTTAATCTTGCAAATTTTTAGTTCTATTGTAAGCTCATAATACCTTTTTGATCAATGTTTCCTTTATGTTCCTTTTCTCCACTTCTTTCTACTCAGTGATGTTGTGCTTCTTTTTTGCTCGGTGTCCACAAAAATCTTTAGCTCTGTTCTTCAGCTTGTTTGATTAGGACTGTATGAAGTCTTCTTCACCAGTATTCTCTTTATAATCCTCTTCTATTCTCCTCCCCTAATTCATAATTAATTAACTTGTCTCTCTTATAGACATGATTTCACCATTTCTAGGTCTTTGTCTTTCTTGTTATTGACGTGATCTAGAAATCTCGTCATTCTTTCTTTAAAGATTTCTTTAGTTTTATCCCACGAATTTCTCCTTGACAACTGGAATAAAACTATCTTTAATCTCTAGCTTATCTGTATCTTTTAAATTGTCAATGAAAAAAATGCGATCAACTAGTTAACTCCATGTTTAGCTCCTACCAACTAAGTCTTTTTGTCATTTCTTAACTTCAGTTCTTATTGGTGTTTAACTCCTTGTTTGCTAGGTCTTGACTTCAGTTGTCCTTGACCATCTCTATCTGTCAGGGTTGTCTGTCCTTTGGGAAACACTGTGACTTTTAGTTGTGCTTGAGTATCTCTTAGGTTCTGCTCGATAATTCTTTCTTGGGTTTCTTTCTAGGGTATCACTGTGACTCTTCTCTCGATTTTCTCTATCTGTCGGGGTGCACTATCCTTTGGTGTTTGTTGTCACTTGGTGTATACTGAAATTTTATGTATTACTGACAACATAACCTTTATCTCTTTGGTTCTTTTAAGTATTTGACAATATATATACTACCAATCAGATTATATCAAGTCGACATCAATGACAATACAATACATTAATTGATTTAATGTCTTGCATTAACTTTTTGCAACTCGGTGATCATCAACTTAACATCTTCAAATATTCAATTAGTTATAGCTCATCAGAGAAATGTTCAATCAGAAGTAAATTAGGATACTTGATCGCATCTGGTACTAAGTCTAGAGGTAATATATTTGAATTGAATACATCTGAATTTTCTTGTTTTATTATGAAGGTTGATGACAGTTGGCTATGGCACAAAAGATTTTTTCATGTTAACTTTGATAACATTGTTTCAGGAAAGTATGACTAATGTTGTAAGAGATCTACCTAAGATTGTGAAACCATCTCACACTATGTGTAGAGAGTGTGCTATGGGGAAGCATACTAGAAGCAGTTTTAAAAGAAAATCTTATTCAGGAAAAGAGAAGTTGGATCTGGTACATACATATCTGTGTGGTCCTACAAGAACAAGATCTTATTATGGTGAAAGGTACTTTATACTTTTTTTTTATGACTTTTCTAGAATGATGTGGGTTAAATATTTGAGAGAGAAATCTGAAGCATTTGACAAATTCAAGTTATTCAAAGAAAAAGTTGAGAATGAATCTAGTTTAAAGATAAAATGTTTGAGATCAGATAGAGGTGGTGAGTTTACATCAGATTTATTTAATTTCTATAGTGAAGAGCATGAAATATTTAGATAGAAATCTGCACCTAGGACACCACAAGAGAATGGGATAGCAGAGAAAAGAAACAAAAAAAATATTAGATGCCGCAAGAACTATGATGTTAAAAGGAAATGTATCACATGTTCATTGGAGGGAATTTGTTGGTACTTCTATGTACACCTTGAAAATAATTCAGATCAGAAAATGTACAAGTAAGACTCCTTATGAGTTATGGTTTGACCATACACCTACTGCAAAATATTTTAGAATATTTGGAAGTAAATGTTATATCAAAAGAGATGATGAGATAGGAAAGTTTGATACTAGAAGTGATGAAGGTATTTTCCTTGGTTATTCTACTAAGAGAAAAGCATATAAATGTTTCAATCTCAGATTGAGAAATTTGATTGAAAGCACTAATGTGAGGATAGATGAAAAGTTTTAGTTTCAGGAAAGAATGTATGACTGTGGTAAGATTTTAGAGATAAAAGAGGTTACTGGTGAACCTAAAGAACCTTTGATGGTTGATAATGAGATTGAAGATGAATTAATTGAGCTTACTGAGACTCCTAAAACTTCGAGGTATGTTAAGAAGAACCAAGCTAAAGATTAAATCATTGGTGATGCAAGTAAAGGTATGTTGACTAGATCTAGAATTAGAGATGAAATTTGTTTGATTTCTCAAGTTGAACAAAAAATTACTAATGAAGCATGTAGAGATGAATCTTAGACTAAAGTTATGCCAGAAGAACTTGAAAAAATAAATAAAAACAATACATGGGAATTGGTTCCAAGACCTAAGAACAAAAATGTGATAGGAACTAAATGGGTTTTTAGAAAAAAGATGAATGAGGAAGGAGCAGTGGTAAGAAATAAGCCTAGACTGGTTTGTAAAGGATACTCGCAACAAGAAGGCATAGAATTTGAAGAAACATTTTCTCTTGTTGCTAGGCTAGAAGCTGTGAGATTATTTTTTTCTTATGCTGCACATAAAGACTTTAAAGTATATCAGATGGATGTGAAATAAACATTCTTGAATGAAGATCTTGAAGAAGAAGTATATATAGAGAAACCTAATGAATTTTCTTTGACAAAAAATTAAGAAATGGTTTATAAGTTGAATAAATTATTATATGGACTGAAACAAGGATCGAGAGCATGGTATGCAAGATTGGACAAGTATTTACTTTGTCTTGGTTTTAGAAAAGGTAATGCAAATGGTAATTTAATTTTAAGAACTGATGAAGATGGAATCTTAATTATAGAAGTTTTTGTTGATGATATCATTTTTGGAGGCAATTACAAGATGAGTAAGAAGTTCCCTAAAGAAATGGAAAATGAATTTGAAATTTCAATGATTGGTGAGATGAAAATTTTTATTGGTTTGCAAATTAATCAGAATAAGAATGGTATTTTTATATCTCAGACCAAGTATTTTAAGGAAATATTGAAGAAGTTTTGAATGGAAGACTATAAACCTGTTGGGACACCCATGGTGACTAGATACAAACTGACTGTAGATACCTAAAACTGGGCAGACGTTCTCTTATCAAACAAATCTACAAATCTCAGCAAAATGCTCTAAATCTCATCAAAATGCTCTAAATCTCATCAAAATGGACTAAATCAAAATCAAATGGACATTTATCAATCATTTTGGGACAAAATCAATTCAAATCAAAGGATTAATTAAAAAATGACATCAAATGATTAAATATAAGCCTAAATGGATTAATCAAACTATATAATTGATTTTAATTAAATAATTATATAGTTTAAATCAAAAATCAAATTGAACCTATTCCCCGACATGGCTAAATTAATTAATTGATTGAATTTAATAAATCATAATATCTTTCAACATGAATTAGAGAAACCAATGAGAATTGAGAAAATAGAGCACATGGATCACTCCTAATTTGCAATCTCAATCACTCATTTTGAACTTTCAATCTCAATCACTCAAATTTGACTCTTTGTCTCAACCTTTGAGACAAGAATTTAAATTGTCCCCCCATTTGAAACCACCTCAAAGCCTCTCACTCAACCAAGACTTAATCATGATCAATTAACTCTACCCCCTACACTTGGGAAAATCCTATAAATAGAAGCCATTTTGTGAGCATCTTATCCTAGAAATTCGAATGCAAAACATCTACACTATAGCCATTTTCATAGCAATTAAGAGCATATCATAGAAATTGAACATAATTGAGATCATTTTTGAGAGCATTTGAATCACATATTGAAGTAATCGAGAGAATTTGAGCTATATTATGATTATTTTTATCAAAATTTTAATTCTAGGACTTTCATTAGTAGAGATTAAGGCTGAGAGCTCTATTAACATGCTTAAATAGAGAGCCATGAGATGCTTATTGATTTAATTGAAATTATTAGCTTAAATTATCTTTATTATTTTATAGAATTGTAGTTAAATAAACTAATCTCATTAAGGTGTATTTCATTCACACACAAATGGTGCCCACCATGGGGATTTGAGCCTTAATTTATCATTTTTATCACTTTTTGTGTGTTTTTCCTTCATTTTTGTGCTAACTTTGCAGGTCATAGGTCAAATGACGCCTATAAGAAAAACAATGATGCTTGCTAGTAATGAAGTGATGCCTACAAAATTTCTTCTATTTCTATCAAAAAATATTTTGACGACTGTTAGATAAAGTGTGTCATCTATGCACGTAAAGCGATGCCTGCCACTCGGGAAATAACGCCTATCAAATTTATTTTGTTTTCTGTGAAGTTTTATGTTTCACAATTTAAATAATTTGCACCACCTATGAATTTTATTTTCACACTTGTAATCTGTTAAGTCATGCTTAATAGACTACAAAGTAATGCCTAAACTATTACAAAGTCACGCTTAACACACTGCAAAATAATGCTTATAAGCTGTAAAATGATGACTGTTGTTTTTTTATTTTTATTACTTGTAGATTCATATTTTTAGTTTACTAACTCTCTGTTACTGTGTTTTTTGTAGATGAACAGACACATAAAGGTGCAAAAACCAGAGGTGCGAATCAAAAGGCAAAGCAAGGAGGTAAGAGTCCAAAACAAATACTTGAAGCAAATTAATAGTGCTTTGATTTTGGAGAATTTAGATAAAGAGCAGGAATTATATGAGCATTATATCAAAATCATTAGTGCTTATATGAAAAATTTTCCATCTCTCAATTGATTATATACTTTAAGTTCTTAAGTTGTTTTTTTCGTAAATTTTTCTAAGAAACTTAATTGCATTTTCAATTCCAATTTAAAAATTTCTTCACTTTGTTTGGTTGTGTTAGACTAACCTTGTTGGAGGAGGTGTAGAGAGAATGATCGCCACTAGGTTAGTGAACAAAAATAAGCTAAAACCCTCAAAAAAGAAGCTAGCCTTTGCTAGCTACAAAATGAGGTATTTTTCATATCAAGCTTGCTTTGTTTAAATTGTGACAATTTCTTTGATATCTAGCTAATAGGGACACCCTATTATTGTCCATTCCAAACAAAACATTAGGTATATTCTCTCAACTTTTCAAAGTTGATCAAAAATCCAAAAGTGTTGAGTTTGGGTGGTAGAAAGAAAGGGAGGAAATTGAAACAAACACTTCAAATTTTAAGAACTTCCTTGTCAAGAGGTTGAAAAAGAACATTTGTGCTTAAAGTGCTTGGAACTTAAGGGAAGCAATAAGGATATTCTCTTCACTTTTTGAGTGAATCAAACTCCCAAACTTTCTTAACTTAGTTAAATTTTTATTTTCTATATACATGCTAGTTAATTAGAGATTTGGAGGGCCTGCCTCCTGAGTACATCCTTAAGAGGACGGTGAGAGGGAACAATCCAAAGTGGGAGACACTCACTTTATCCATGATACTATTCGACCCACTATAAAAAAATGCACTCTTCCTTAATGGGGTGTAGTGACTAAATTGTGCTTAAGTTTCTTCACTTCCTCTTTTAGTCCTTTGAGATTGCGCAAAATTGTACTTTCATGCGTGTGGGAAGCCCGCAAGGGGGTAAAAGAAATTTTCATGGTTTAGAATGGAGATGATAATTAAAACCTTGATAAGTAGCATGCTACCTTTTAGAGACAATATTTTTTAAAAGCCAAATCTTACTTGAGGTAGATTGTTTGGAAGCTATTCTTGTTCAAGACCCGTTAAAATGACCAAGAACATACACTTAGTGTATTTTAGGGTTATGATGCAAACTTGATGTGTGTGTTGTGTTGGTATCTACATTTTCAAGAAGGAATACCATTTGACAGATCTGATCACAGAATTAATCTATTAAAAACCCTAAAAACTATGAAAAACCAACCCAATCTGCAAAGTGCCGCGTACATTAGTTTAAACAACACCTACAATACTTTATGTGACACCTGTACATCTAAAACGATGCCTATAACTGTTAAAATAATGTTGAAGTCACTAGAAACTGACGCCCGAAAACATTTAAACATCGCCTACAAGCAGACAAACGCCGCCTGCAATCTACAGACTGTTGCATATAGTAATTACAGTCAACGCCTATACGGTGCAAAGTTATGCCTAAATTGTAGGAAAGTGATGCATAAAAGCAATGAAAAGAAAACAAAGGACATTTCTCGAGGGCTTGAAAACAATTTTATCACATTTTTGGATACCATTTTGGAGATTTTATCTGTTTATAAGTTCAATTTGATTAGAATCTCCAATTATTGGACAAATCACAAAATTGTTAAGGGATTGATCAATCAGGGTATAAATAAGCCAAGTTTTTCTTGATCTATGATCATGTTAGCTTTTACCTGATCACACTACATCAAGTCTACTCTGCAATCCAAAGGAACTTATCTAAGGTAGGAGATTCCTTTTCCTAGTGATACTTTTACTTCTTCACGACCAACTCAAAAATCCAACCAAGAAGTAGAACTGAACATGAATTTCCCATTTGGAAACATGGGTTCTGACCTAATCAACAATGCCAATAGAGATAACACCAATAATGATGAAAATGGCGAGGTCAACAATAATGGGGCCGATAGAAGAGGAATTGACCCTAACAATCAAGGGGTAGAACCTAACAACAATGGCAAAAATATTGACCCTAATGACGAAGAGGATACCAAAGAGAAGGTCAATGAGGTGGTTCAAAACCCATTCTTCATGAAACTCATGGAGAAAGTATTGGAATGAGATAGGGAAAAGTATTTTCTTAACTTACCACAAGAAGGGACTAAACTCCCTCACAATTTTAATGTCGATCAACTGAAACACAAAGAAGATGAAGCAAACCCTAATGAAATCATGAGTAATCAATTTTAATTATTCCAAATGAAATTTGATACTATGAAACAAGCATGGGCTCCTAAACCCTTCTCTATCAAGGCATTGTGTCCATTTCCATTCAAAAAGACACTAATTATGGTCCCATTCCCTAGTAATGTTTTTTTTCCTAAGTATGATAAGTAAGAAGGAGCATTCGATCCTCAAGATCATTTAAGGGATTTTGTGCATTGAGCTTGGAGTTCATGCATGCAACAAAATATTTAATGAGGTTACTACCAAGAAGTTTAGGAGGTATGGCTATGGAGTGTTTTTCCAAGTTACCCTCTAGCATCCACACTTTTGAGGAATTGGCCTCCAAATTTGTAACTCATTATTATTATAATATCAAACATGAGGTTACGATGATTAATATATGTAATAACAAGCAATGGGAGGGAGAAGGATTTCTAATTTTCCTACAAAGCTGGATAGAGGTATTTTATAGATACCCTCGAAGTGTTCCCGAAAGGGAGAAGATGGATATATTTATTAATAGCTTGAAAAATGAGATGAATTATCGGTTAAGATTACAATGTCCTAGGTCTTTCCAAGACCTAATTGAGAATGGAGTTACTATGAAAGAGGTATTAGTTTAAAGTGGAGAACTTAAAATTTATAAGGATAATAAGAATTCTAACAACAATACCTCCAATAACAATCAAAATAGAAATCCTCCTGACAATAATTGATTTTGGATGAGGATCAATAACAAAGGTTTGGTCAATGATGGAGTTGTGGAAGAAAATAATTTGAAGACCACTCCTTTTACCCTCACAAGAAGACCTACTCAGGTTAACAATTCAAGTCAAGCACCCAAAGTCTCTTTCACAATAATAACAACTTTTGGAACAATCAAGAGGCCAATAAGCCTAAACCCTTCTTTGCACCACTACCTAGAATGAAGTTCATGTCCTTGGGTGAACCACTTGAGAATGCATTGAGAACCCTCATTGATAATAATATTATTGAATTACCTAGGGCTCAACCCTATGAACCACAAGTGAAGCCTACTTGGTAGAGTGAGTCCAATCATTGTGAATACCATAGAAACCGAGGACACAAAATGAATGATTGTATGCACCTAATACATGTGGTGCAAGATTTGATTGACAATGGTGTAATCAAGGTGGAAGGTCCCCAAAACAATGAGGATCATATGGCTTTTAAAACACCTTTCTTTAATCATGACAAAGGTGAGTCTTCAAATTCAAACAACCAAGGCAACAATTCTAAAGGTAACATCAATGTCAATTTTACTCATCATTATGACAATACTATAAATACATTATCCGGACATGGGAATGTTGTTAATGTTGTGGTGATAAAGGAAGATCCCAAAATGGAGACTTCTAATGCCATCACTAGGGGGAAATCATCAAGGATTAACCTACGAGGAGGTGCTCCTAAACCTATTTCTCCTACACAATCAACTATTTTGGCTAAACAAATATCTACTACAACAAATCCTTATAGTTTGGTTGATCAATTGCAAAAGACTCCAGCAAAAATTTCTATTTTTGAGTTATTATAACTTTATCCCAATCACAAGGATATCTTTGAAAAATTCCTAGTGGAGACTAATGTTCCTATAAATTTGGAGGAAGATAAGTTTCAAAACATGGTAGGACATCTTGTTGCACCACATTGCCTTTCATTTTCAAAACAAGATGATATGTCCATTACTCATCCTCAAAATTTTCCCTTGCATATAGAATTTTTAATCCAAAGGCATAGGGTCAAGAGAGTCCTCATTTATGGAGGAGATGATCTCAACATTTGTACTTTGAACCTTGTCAAGTCTTTAGGGTTATCTGAATCATCTATTGATCCTAAAAATAAGATTACCATCAAGGCTTATGATGAGGAAGAAAGATCTTTGAAAGGCATGATAGTTTTACCTATTCAAGTTGGACCTATCAAGAAAGAAACCATATGTCAAGTCCTTGACATGAATTTAACTTATAATATCTTATTGGGAAGGCCATGGATTCATGAGATGCAAGCGAAGCCTTCCATCTATCATCAATGTATTAAATTTACACACATGGGTGAAGATAACAATTGGAGGAGATTCTAATCCCTTTAAATATTGCAACACATTGAAACCTCTTCATGAGATATTTATTCCTTATAATAGGGAAGGAATCCTTCCCAATGTCACCATTGAAGAAGCTAAAGAGGAAGGTCATAATTTAACATGAAATGCTACATTTACTTCCAATCCTAATCAGACTAACTCATCTACAACAACTAAGGGAAAGGACCAAGTGAGTTATGAGGGTTAAAGTTCTAATGAAAATTCAGTTAAAAATTCTACACCAATGGTAGAAATTTTTAAACCCTCTAAGGATGAGAGAGAAAAAACCAAGAAGGATCATTACCAAAAGATAAATGAGATGATGCATAAGTTTGAAAATAAATGTAGAATCAATTCCAAGGGAGTGGGGGAATATTTTGTTTCCCTATTTGATTTTCCAACTTACCAAAAGACACATGGGAAACCATCAAGTGCTCATCCACCTCACAAATATAACTCTCATTTTGTAAGAGAGAGTGACAAATCAGCCCTAGAAAAGGAGGACAATGAAGTTTTACAATGGCTCTACAAAGAGGAAGATACTTCAAACAATCCCCTTGAAAGAGTGAAACATATCAATATCCAAACCGATCAATATGGAAAGGGATTTAAAATTATGAAAAAATGGGATACAAGGGAAGAGGACCCTTAGGAATCAAGAATAGAGGATTTTTAGAACCTATTGAACCTCCTTGGAGATCAAAGGATGAGAAATCCGAAATAGGTTATCAAGACAAAGGAGAAAGTTCAAGCCCTATGCATGATTTTCATGAGCATGTACACATGGTATTATTTGAGAGTGGGGATGATTCTAGAGATTATGAGTGTGATACCCTATCCAAATACTCTTTTCATGATAGATAAGTTGATGTTATTCATACATATGCTACCATTCCTAATGCCAAAAGTCAAGACAATGAGAATCAAAGTTTGAATTCTACACAAGCATCAAATGAGCCTCAAGAATCTAATGTAGGTCAAGCATATAGGGGAAACCAAAGGATAGGTGAACCTTGGGTACCTTCATGGGGAGGTGATTCAAATGTTAGATTTAATCTACATTCATTCTTTCCCATGGAAATCCATGAGGACTCTAGTGAAGAAATTTTTGATCCTACTTCCATGGAACACCTCAAGCAAGCACATGTTATAGACCTAACTGATACAATGTACAAACCCTCAAAATAGGTCATGTCCTTGAATCCTTTGAATGAAAACTTTAATAATTATTCTTTAGCCCTTCTTCATCCATAACTCATTGATTGGGACTTAATTGAACAAAATGACCTACTATACTTTCCCAATGACAATGCAATAGCCCAATACCTAAACATGGTTGAGCCATCTTCTTCTACCAATGAATACAATCCAGACATGATGATAGAGGTAGGGGTCCAATATCTCAATCCAAAAAATAAAATAAATAAATTCAAAAAAATGAAAAGGTCTAGTGGTGAAAACCACCATGTGGTAGTACTAGACCCTAAAAAACTAAAAATATCAGATGTTTCCAAAGGTGAAAACCCAAATGTGGCACCTAAGGAAGAGAGGTTGGATACCCTACCAGAACATGATGATGAGAGATATCCTATTCTCATAGAGCCAATGAAAAAGGTTATAATTGGAACTGAATTGGAGCCAAAGCTTATTCACTTAGCAGCATCATTAACCCCATCATAAAGGAAGGAGTTCATCAAATTATTTCAAGCAAAGAAAATCAAATTTGCATGGTCAAATATAGACATGCCTAGGTTGGATCCAAGTTTTATAATGTACCATATTAATGTGAGACCTGGCGTCAAAACTATAAAGCAGAAGTTGATAAAAATGCATCCCCATGTAGCTCTATTAGTTAAAGAAGAATTGGAAAAGCTATTAAAGGTTGGCTCATAAGAGTAATAACTTATGCGGAATGGATCTCCAACATTGTACCAGTTACCAAACATGACAAATCCATTAGAGTATGCACATATTTTTGAGACCTTAACCTTTCTTTTCCTAAGGATGATTTCCCATTACCTAGCATTAATGCTATAGTGGATTTGATGGCAGGACATTCTATTTTCTCATTAATGGCTAGATTTAGTGGATAAAATCAGATTTGTATTGCACATGAAGACCAAGAAAAGACCACTTTCACATGCCCTTGGGGAACCTTTTGTTGGAATGTGATGCCCTTTGGCCTCAAAAATTTTGGAGCAACTTACCAAACAACAATGACCACTATCTTCCATGACATGATGCATACCTTCCTAGAGGACTATATGGATGATATCTTAGCAAAGTCGCATCAAAGAAAATATCATCTTACTATACTAGAAAATATTTTCACAAGGTTGGATCAGTTTAAAGTGAGATTAAACCCAAAGAAATGTGCATTTGGGGTCCAATCCGGCAAGTTCTTAGGCTACATAGTTTCAGAAAAAGTCATAAAAGTGGATCCGAAAAAAGTACAAGTAGTAATGGAAAAGGAAATTCCCAAAAATATTAGTCAAATGAGGTCACTTCAAGGAAGACTTGAATCCATTAGGAGGTTCATTTCTCAATTGGTGGAAAAGTGTCATTCTTTCACAAGATTGCTACATAAGGATACCATTTTTACATGGGATGATGAATGTGAAAAAGCCTTCACTTTATTGAAAACATACTTAGTCAACCCACCTATCTTGATGTCTCCTATCAAAGGAAAACCATTATTACTATACATTTCAGCAATGTAAATATATTTAGGGGTTTTGTTGGCACAAGAGGATGATGAAGGAAAAGAAAGAGCTATTTACTATTTGAGTATAAACTTGATCAAATATGAATTGAACTATAGCTTCATGGAAAGAGCTTGCCTAGCGGTGGTTTTTGCTTCACAAAAACTAAAAATTTATATTTTGATGCACAAGGTGAAGTTGATTGCAAATATTGATCCCTTAAAGTATTTGCTTAGTAATACAACCCTAACAAGAAGAATTGATAAATGGGTGATGGTGCTAAGTGAATTTGACAGGAACAGAATGGAGAGAATATGCTGTGATTTTCTGCTGGCTATGGCTAGGGTCTTTATACCCTAGATGTTTGTGGTGTTTGTCTGTGTATAGGGGCAGCAAAGGTGTGTGCTAGTGGGCTGCATTTGGGTTGTGTAAGAGCTATGTTTTCTATGGTGGGTTTTGGTTCTATTGGGTTCTAGATTTGGGGTTTTGTTTTCCTTTGTTGGTTTTTGTGGCTCAGGTTCTGAATGGAGGGGATTTCAATAACCTCAAAATTGGTGTTGTTGGGTTGTGATAAGACTCATCATGGGTCTTCATCTAGCATGCATGCATAAAAGGCTAATACTTTTTATGTGAGTGAGGGTCCTAAGATGAAGAAAATTAATGGGTGTTTTCCTCAAAGCCAGGATCACCCTATTTTAGTCATTTCTCCTGATTCAGTGTCAGAAGATATCTCCTACTGGAGTCAGCATGCTCTCATTTGCAAGTTTCTTGGTATTCACATTCCTCTGTCTACACTAGAAGCTTGGATCTGGAGGTCATGGAAGATTGAAGGTGATTTGGATATTATGTTGACTACTAATCATTATTTTATGGTTGTTTTCACCAATATGGCAGATCGTAATAGGGTGTTTGAAGGTGGCCCTTATTTTTACAATCAAGCTAGGTTTATTAAACCATGGCATATGGGTTTTAATTTGGCTGAGGAGATGCCTTCTTGAGTTCCTATGTGGGTTCACCTACCTCACCTCCCTCTTGAATTTTGGAGAGAGGATATCCTGCAGAGAGTTTCTTCTCTTTTGGGGAAGCCTGCTACAGTTGCTACCCAAACTTTGGATAAAAAGGTTATTTCCTTTTCTCATATTTGTGTTGAGATTGATCTCAATAATCCACTACTAGATTCATTGGAAATATACATTGGTTCTACATCATGGATTCAACAGTTGGATTATGAATCTATCACTTTTCGATGTCAGTTCTATCATGAGTATGGCCATCTCCGACAGTAGTGTCCCAAAATTCGTAAGGATGCTCCTTCTTCTCATTCCCCTTCCTTGACTCCTCCCCCTGTTGGTAGTGAGGATAAAGGGAAAGCTCCCATGTGAGAGAAGGCTACATTTAAAGATAAGAATGGTTTTGTGTGAGTTAAATCTAAGGCTAAAGGAAATTGGGGTCAGAAGAGGCCTTTTAAGGATAGGCAGTCAACTGGGGGTTTCAATAGATTTGAAGTTCTTGATTCCTTAGCTCTGGAGGAAGGTATTTCAAATGTTTTCACTTCTACTATGGTTGGAGTGGGTATGGAAATTTCTCCGGCTCTTGTGCCAGATCTTGTTCAACAAAACCCTCAGGTACATCAGGTGACTTTGGATAATCCTATGGAAGATGATATTTTTTTGATAGATTTAGCTAGGGAGGTCTTATCTACTTCTCATGATAAGGGATCTTCTCATCAGCTAGGAGTACAACAATGACCACTTAAGAAAGGTCTTGCTGATAACTCTGCAAGGGGACAGAAGATGGACCATGATAAGATTAAGATTATGGGTTACCTATTGGTGGAATTGGGGTTGGTTAAACCTATTGTTGCTCACTTTTCTCAAACCTCTCAATGACCGTTCTCTCTTGGAATGTGAGGGGGTTGAATAGAACCACCCATCAACAAGTTATTCGTGATTTGATTGAAATTCATTGTCCAGATGTCTTCTGTGTTCAAGAGACAAAGGTTTCTGTTGAGGTCATGCATCAGTGTGCTCCATGTATTTGGTATGCTAGTCAGTGTTAGAGTATTGGTTCACAGGGTAACTCTGGAGGTTTGGCTCTTTTTTGGAACCCTCACAAGATTTTTCCCCTTTGGTGGATCTCTATTCATAATTCCATCTCTATGGTCACTGCCACTTTGGATTCTGGTGAGACTATTCTTGTTACCAATGTATATGCTCCTATTGATATTTGTGGAAAAATTAGACTCTGGGACCACATTAGGTATGTTCGATCTTGTGCTCCTTATTTTTGTTGGATTTTGGGTGGGGATTTTAGTTATGTTTTATGTTTGGAGGAGAAAAGAGGTGGTTTGCCTAGGCTTGGTCCTACTTCTGTTCTTTTTCAATCCCAGGTGGATGCTCTTTCTATTATTGATGTTAAGCCTTCAAATGTGATTTTCACTTGGGACAATAGACGCAGTGGTCATGAGGCCATCTTTGAATGTCTGGATAGGTTTCTTGTTTCTTGTTTCTGGTTTGGAGGTGGTATGGTTACCAGTTCTGAAATTCTTGATTGGAGGGGTTCAGATCATTGGCCAATTAAGTTCTCTTCTCTTGTGGCTTTGCTTAAGAGGCCTTCTTTCAGATTTTAGCTTATGTGGCTTCGTGACTCTTCACTTTATGACTTGGTGGCTAAGTGGTGGAGAGAGGGTGGACCAGCTTATGGCACTGCTATGTTTGTTTTTGAGAAGAAACTTAAACATGTAAAGTATCATCTTAAGAGATGGAATAATTCATGTTTTGGGAACCTCCAATCTAGAAAGAAGAATGCTCTTGATCATATTGCAGTGATTCTTCACTAGATTAGGGACTCTGGCCTTACTATTGTTCTTGGCAAGGAAGAATCTTAGGCTTTACAGGATGTGGAAGAATGTGAGCTACGTGAGGAGATTTATTGGAAATAGAAGGCTCACATTGATTGGTTGCAGGAAGGGGATAGAAATACTAATTTTTTTCATCATTTGGTTCAAGCTCATCATAATAAAGGGTGTATTTCTTCTCTTGTTACTTTGAAAGGACTTAAGATTTCCTCTCAAGCTACTCTGATTAGGGAAGCCTTCCATTTTTATTCTTCTCTTTTTGCTGAAGATTCTTTGCCTACTAATGAAGAGGAGAATTTAATTTTTTCTTGTATTCCTTCTCTTATCACCGAGCCAATGAATGATTCTCTTATTCATTCAATTTTGATCACAGAGCTTGAGAAAGTTGTTTTTGGGATGAATACTGGCAAGGCTCCTGGGCCTGATGGTTTTCCTATGGAATTTTTTTAGGAATTTTGGGATATTATTAATCAGGATCTCTTGGAGGTGGTTAGGGAATCTCTTTAGAATAAGTAGATTCTTCATGCTTTGAACTCCACCTTTTTGATTCTCATTCCCAAGAAATAAGGGGCTGAAAATCTTGAGTCCTTTCACCCCATTTCTCTTTGCAATGTGGTGTATAAAATTATCACTAAGTTGATTGCGGAAAGACTTAAGATATGTCTTCTGGTTGTGATCTCTGAGGAGCAAGGGGGTCATGTGGCTAGTAGTAAAATTCTTGATGGGGTTGTTGTTGCTTCTGAAGTTATTCACTCTATTTCAGTTTCAAATGAGAGATCTATGTTCATCAAGTTGGATATGGCCAAGGCTTATGACAGAGTCAAATGGAGTTTTCTTCAAAAGATCCTTCTAGCCTTTGGCTTTTGCCCTGAATGGGTGAGATGGATTTTGATTTGTGTTACTTCATCTTCTTTCTCTGTTATTATGAATGGTGAGCCTTTAGAGCCTTTTGGTGCCTCTAGAGGCCTCTACCAAGGAGATCCTATTTCCCCATACCTCTTTATCATTTTGGCTAAAGGTCTGGGTCACTTTCTTAAGCTTTGTGTTACTCAAGGTTTGATTCATGGGTGGCATTGGGGTGGTGGCCTGCCTCATCTCTCTCATCTTTAGTTTGTGGATGACACTTCTCTTATGGGACAAGCTCATGTTCAGGAAGCTACTTCTTTTAGGCAAGCTTTGGATGTGTACCTTGCTGCTTCTAGTCAGAAAGTTAATGAGCATAAGTCCTCCATTTTCTTCTTCAATACTCCTCAAGCTATTCAGAGGTGTATAGCTGATATTATGCGGTTTTCAATTGGCTCACTTCCCTTTGTTTATCTGGGTATCCCTCTCATGGTGGGTAGGCATCCTAGATCCACTTGGAAAACTTTTCTTGATAAATTGCGCCAAAAGGTTAGCCACTAGACTCATCATTGGCTATCTACTATGGCTCGTTTGACTCTTTTAAAGTCAATTATCTAGGCCCTTCCTATTTATAGATGTTTTGTTCAGGATGCCCCTATGTACTTCCTTTAGAAATTTGATGCTCTCTCTAGTCAATTTCTCTGGAGTGGGAATCTCTCAACTTCTAAATGGAGCCTTGTTAGGTGGGAAATTGGGTGTAGACCAATTAAAGAGGGTGGCCTTGGTTTACGGTCTGCTATTCTTAATGGAAAAGTTCTTGCTGCTAAGCTTTATTGTCATTGGTGTACTAATCAACATCATCTTTGGGCTCACATCCTCTCCCATAAGTATCTTCCTAGAGTTGATGGCTTTAATATTCCATGCTTTCCTCTGTTGGGGAGAGGTTCTATGATTTGGGATACTTTGAATCTTGGAGCTCAGTTGGTTAAAGATGGTCTCTTTTGGATCTATCACTCTGGATCTCAAGCTTTGTTTTGGCTTGACTCTTGGGATGGTTACCCCTCTATCCTTTCCTCTGATTCTCATCTTCAGGCCCTTTCTGATCTTTTTCTTGTTGCTAGTTGGGACACCGTCGATCATTATAAGATTGGACATGGAGGGGGATTGACACGTTGGAAACATTTCTCTAAATGGCCTCCAGGGGGTTCTGAGGAAGATAAGCGAGAGCTGGCTTAGATCTTATAGGATTAAGATTGTACTTCTTTGGTTGGGCATGATGTTTTAGCCTAGAATAGTAGTGATTTGTTTGGGAAATTCTTTGTGTCTGCTGGCTATGTGGAACTTCTCCGACAGACTTTTGGTGCAATTCAGGTGCCTTGGTGGAAAGAAGTCTAGTATAAGCATTCTTGCCCCAAGTGCATTTTTTTATGTGGTTGGTGGTTCACAACCAGTGCCTCACCTGGGATAATTTATGCAAGCGTGGTTTTCAGGGACCTTTAATGTGTGTTTTGTGTCATTCTAGTGAGGAAAACATCTCTCATCTCTTCTTCCAATGCTCCTTCACTATACATATGTGGCATTCTTGGAGGAATGTGTGGAACCAATCATGTTGGCATGTCTCTTCTTTAGTAGATTTATTTTCTTGATGAGGTAAGGCTCCTATGAAAATTACCTTTCTTAAGGTTGCTTGGCATCTTGGACCTTCCTTCCTTATTTGGCATATTTGGTTGGAGTGAAATCGAAGAATCTTTCAGGATGTGTCCTTGGAGCCTCATTACTTGTGGTGGAAGATTCTCCACTCTTTAAGAGAAACTGTTTCTACAAAATGTGACACTATAGAGGCTATAGATCCTGGAGATGCTATTTTCCATAACCGCCTAAATTTTCCTCCTCCACAAGGCAGGCATTTGAGAAAGACTTGTCAGCACCCTTTGCAAAAGATAAATAGAGTTGGGAAGTGGAGTGCTCCTCCACAAGGTACTCTTAAAATCAACACGGATAGGTCTTCCAAAGGAAATCTAGGTCTTACTGGTATTGGTGGACTTGGCAAAGATAGTAGGGGAGATGTTCAGTTTATATTTTTAGTTTATAAAGGTCATCACACTAACAACTTGATGGAGGCCATAGCTATCTTGTATGCTATGGAGCATGCTTGTGACCTTGGATGGCGAAGGATTATCTGTGAATCTGACTCGTAGGTGGTGATTCACCTTTTGACTCACCTGCATTCTAAGGATGTTAGCTGGAAGTTAGGCTTGATTGTTAACCAGATTCTTCATTTGTGTGTTTCTTTGGATTCTGTTACTTTCACCCATATCCCTAGAGAGTGGAATGGTGTTGATGATTGTTTGGCCAAATGGGCCTCTGATTATATGTTTTCTTGGAAGATTGTAAATATGGCTCGATTACCTCTGGGCCTATCTCATCAGTTAGATCATTTAGTGGATCTTGATGGGGCTGTTTGATGCCTTCTGGCGGTAGTTCTTCCTGCTTAAATAATTTTTCACCCCTCTTTTATTTCAAAAAGTGAATTTGACATTGAGTATGTGGATCGAAAGTCTATCAAGGGTCAAGTTATTACTGATCAATTGACTGAAAATCTGTTAGTCTCTACAAATCCTATCCAAGTTGAATTTCCAGATGAAGAAATAGTCAATGTGGAAGCCAAGGCATAGAAATTATATTTCGATGGATCCTACACTCAAAATGGTTTAGGGGATGGAATTTTATTAATCACACCTCAAGGGTACACCATTCCAAAATCTTATAAACTTTTATTCCCATGCACAAACAACATTGTAAAGTATGAAGCTTTAGTCATAGGCATCAAAATGGCTTTAGAATGGAATGTTACAGAACTACAAGTTTATGGGGATTCCCAATTGATCATCAATCAAATTAATGATGAATATCAATCTAAGGATGAAAAATTGATGCCATATAAGAGAATGGTAGATGAATGGAAGAAATAATTTACCTTAATGACATTTGAGAAAATTCTAAGGGAAAAGAATAGAGCTTCCAATGCTATGGCTACTTTGGCTTCATTACTCCAAATGCCTAATCAAAATGTGAGGTATGAATTCTTGGTGGAAGAGTTGGTAAAACTAGATTTTAACCTACCTGACACCCAAATCATTGCCCTTATTAATGGACATGACTCACCTTGTTACAAACCAATTTATACCTATCTCAAAGACTAAGTTTTACCTATAGACCAAACCCGTACCCAAAAATGACATTTTATATGCCAAGCCACTCTTTATACCATCCTATCAGAGACATTGTATTGCAAAGGTCTTGACGGAAGGCTTCTTAGGTGTCTAGAGGATGAGGAATCAAGATTAGATTTAAAAGACATTCATGAGGGGATTTTTGGGTCACATTCAAGTGGGTTAAATTTAGCTAATAAAATCCTTTGCATGGGGTATTTATGGAAACCTTAGAAAAAGATGCTTTCCACTTTGTTAGTGTGTGCAAAATGCCAATACCATGGAGACATGATCCATGCACTTGCACAAGAATTGCATCCATTTATCACACCATGACTATTTTACCAATGAGATTTTAATATTATTGGAATGATTTATCCACCTTCTTCCAATGGTCACAAGTATATCATAACATCTACAAAATATTTTACCAAATGGGTAGAGGCCGTACCTTCAACAACTACCATAGGAAAACATATTTCAATTTTTATCCTTAATCACATGATTTGTAGATATGGTATTCCTCATGCCATCATCGTGGATAACAGAAAATAATTCAAGAACAAAGATGTGGATGAACTATGTGAAACTTTCCACACAACACACCATTCTTCCTCCATGTACTATCCTCAAGGTAATGGAGAAGCTGAAGCCACAAACAAGAATATTCTCAAAATATTGAAGAGATCAGTTGAAAAATTGGGAAGAGATTGGCATGTTCAGATAAATCCAACATTGTGGGCATACAGAATGAGCATTCAAACACCTACCTGAGCTACACCATTTTCCTTAGTTTATGGGGCAGGAGTTGTTCTACCTTTCGAGGTTTAAATCCTATCCTTAAGAGTTTCTTTACATGGATTAATCAATGATGAGGATTATAGGATCTCCCAAATTCAACAATTGGAATTGTTGGAGGAACATCAAACACAAGCCTATGAACATTTGAAGCTATATCCAAATAGAATCTCAAGGAATTAAAACAAACATATCAAACTGAGAACCTTTCAAGTGGGATACTTAGTGTTAAGAGAAAACCCCAAAAAACCAAGAAGATAGAGAAAAGAAGGCAAAATGGGAGGCAAATTGGCTTGGACCTTTTGTAATTAATTCCTCTTTTGGAATGGGGAACTACAAGCTAGCTGATTGTGAGGGTGATGAATTGCAAGAGCCCATTAATAACATCCATCTAAAGAGGTTTCATACCTGATCAGATGAAAGAGTATAGGAGGAAAGAGTATTAGACGAGTGTGTATCCGATGATTTCAGCATCATTCTTTGTACATAAGAAAATTCAAAATCCAAAAACCTAAGAATAGTTCAAAAAAATTCAAAAACATGAGAAAAATCAAAAAGTCAAAAATATTGGAAAAGAAAAAAAGCATTAAAAAGGAGAAAATTGAGCATGAAGAAAGAAAAAACATCAAAAAAATCAAAAAATTGTTGTCTTGGTAAAAACCTAGCAAATAGGCACCTTGATGATATCAAAAAAAATTGAAAAAAGAAGAAAAAAGAAAAAAATTGAAAAAGAGAAAAAGTGCCTTGGTGAAAACCTAGCAATAGGCGCCTTGGTAGAAAAAAAAGCAAAAAAGGGGACAAATGAAATAAAGCCCAAAAGGTGAAAACCTGGTAAACAGGTACTTTTTGATCCCTTAGGTCTTTCCTAGTTGCATTTGTACATATTGCCTTTTCATTATCTCATTTGTATATCCTTCATTGCATCGGTCATTTGTGCATAGTCATAATAAAGTCTCCCAGCTGCATTTTCACATACTAGGTTTCATTTTCCCAAGATTCACAATGTCACATTTATCACTTGGGGGAAAAGCTTTGGTTTTTGGTACAAATGGATTCAGAAGTGCTACGTTTTTCTCACATATCAGCAGCAGATTTTTAGAACTTCAGAGGAGAGATATTGTTGAACCTTTGATGGATATCATTGTTCAAACCCAAGCGTTTGATCTTATAACTTGATCCTTGAACTTTATGACTTTATTATCAGGATTAAAATTTGAAAAAACCTAAATGATCACAATGTTTGGAATTCTATTGAAAATCTTGATACAAGGCAAAACACTTGAAAATTTTTGATGGTTTTTCATTGTAGTTTGTCATGTCTTTTTAGCTAATCAATGATGTTTCACCTAGATCGGCGATGATGAAGACATGATATTTTCTTGACTTTGAGTAAGTGTTTTGAGGAAGATCCACCAAATTGTGTGAATTATTCTAAGGACATGGTCATCAAAGAACCATCGAGGACTTTAATATAGGAAGGAGGGTTAACCTTTGTTTGTTTACGCAAACAGACACCTTGGCTATTTAGATCTTCCATATCGTAATACCAAAATCCACTTGCGACATTGAATCCAATGAAACCAGTATTCATACTCCCATAGTTTGTTGTTCAACTAGTGAGAGTTGTACTAGTTTCCAGATGATTACCAAAATTGATGAAAGCGGTATTCATATCATCATGATGTGGTCATTGATGGTTGTACTTGCTCCTAATTCCACAACGCTCAATGATGAAAATATATCTCTTTTGAATTTCTTTCACAAAAAGCTAATGACAGTTAGTTGCATTGCATGGCATTTTCATGTTAGATTAATTGCATATATTAAAAGGATTTTTCAAGTTCAAGGGGGTTAATCAATTTTGGGGGTTCAATTTCAATTAAGTTGGTCATATTTTGCATTCATTCATAGCATTAATCGTTATTCATTATCTATTCTATGAGAAAATTAGAAAAGAAAGAAGTGTTAATCATTAATAATTTTACATCCATTTTAAGAGTGCATTTCATATAGGTTGCATACATTGAAAATAAAAATCCAAAAAGATAGTTGCATCCATTTTACCATTGCATTCATTATCAAAATCAGAAAAGAATATAGAAGTAGTTGCATCAATCATTTGCATCCATCTATCTATGTCATATATAAGATAAATTGCATCCATAGCATAAATAAAAGTAAATGCATCATAGCCATCATATAGATCTGCATATAAAGAAATCTCACATCACAATCATAAAAAACATCATGGGAATCAAAGAGCATCATCAAAAAAATGATACATCATCAAAGTCCTAATAAAAAATAAATATGATACATCAATGCATATCCAGAGGATCAAATTATCAATCTGTCTCACAGCCTAGTAGGGGCACCTGATCCATTACTTGTATCTGCACCTGATCCATCTCCAGTACCTGTATGACCTATGCCAATGGGATCTCTATCACCTGATCTATCCTGTGTAGTCAAAGGTACCTAACTAGTGCTCGCTATACTAGGTCTCTAGGCCATCATCATCATAAAATGTTGCATCATGCTAGCCACCTGATCAATCTGACTACTCATAGATGCCATCCCATCCTGTAAGGTCCTCACATCCTATGTCAAGGCATATATCACCTAAGGATCTTGTGATGCCTGGTGCAAGAGGTACCTATGGTGCAACATGAATGTGTGGATCTATCTATGGTATAATAGGAATCTATGGTGCAACCTATGGTACAACAAGAATCTATGGAGGAACCTAATATGGATGAACTTGTACCTATAAAGGATCCTGAACTTGTGGTCCTAGACCCTTTCTAGAAACAACAATATGTTCCTGTCTCACAACCCTCTATCTTTGATGACCCCAAACTACACCTGGTATGGGATGAACCTGAACCTATCTCTGTCTCGGCTGACCATATCCACCACCCCTAGCCCTAACATGTCCACCCTGCATCCAAGGTCCAACCCTTCCTCTTCCTAAAGCTCTTGAAACCCTAGGAGCTCTTGGTACTCTAGGAGCTCACTGTCTCCGTACTCTTGGACCACCACCTCTGCCACCACCATCTCCATCGTCATCATCAAAGGTATCATCCATATCAGAAATAGGATCTACTAGATCAGTAAATCTCACAAATCTATCTCAAGAAAACCACTATGTACACTCAGCAGACATACCAGTATCAACAACATGATCTAACATGTCCCATTGATAAATCCCAATCTATCAATCTTAGTGCAAGAAAACTCATAATCTACCTGAGCTCCCCAAATGGATCACTCTTACTATACACATGCATATAAGGCCATACCCTTAGGCATATCCTATACTCTTCCCTACTATCACAAAAATCTACCAAAGAAAAATCTCTCAATAACAAGTGGTGATCAACCAATCGTCCAACAAGGGGAAAAATATATGGAAGCTCATCATTGTCCTCTCTCCATCCCTCAAAGCCAAGGTAAGGTCTCCAAATGACTTGATCTATATCATCAATACTATGATGCCAGTACTCAAGCTTTCCCAGATGATGTTGGACAACCATACCATCATATAAAAATGCATAAGGCCATCTTTGACCTCGTACTTGAGCTTCTATAGGTCTCATCACATGGATGTTCTCCCAAGTCCATAACTATAATAAAATAGCACCTGCTGATAAAGATTCACTTGCTCGATATAAAACCTTGTGAAAATCATGATATAGTTGTGCCAAAATATAGGATCCCTAATCAAACCACCGAGGATGTGCAATCAAGTCCTCCAAGATTCGACCCTAGCCAACTGAGAAACCATGACCTCGTCTGTCAGGGAGAATTAATCCTCCAATCACTGCACCTAATACTATTGGAAAAGTAGGAAACAATGAAAACTTCACCCATGTAATAGTGTAATCTATGATCATGTCATCATTGAATACATGCCTGCATACACTTCCATCATAAACCTTATTGTAGTAAACCCGCTCTCCTTGAGTCAGGATACGTAGCGATTTATAAACATCCTTAGGAGTGAACGTCATCTTGCCAAGGGGTAGGTAGAAAGTATTATGGTCAGAGTGCCAATGCTCTACCATAGCTATAAGTAAACCTTCTTTCAGCTAGAACCAAGGAAGCTCAAGATGGAAACTCAAACCAAACTTCTCTGTAACAAGTATCTCTGGACCAGTCAACTCATCGAATAAATCAAGTATCTAGGAACCTAGATTTCATACTTACAACTTATAGAACCGTGCCTATTTTGAAAACAAGTGAATTATATTAGTATCATTATATCACTGGGCCATTTTAAGTCAATTAAACCAATCAAATCAATCCCTTTTCTCTTTTTGAGAGCATCAACTTATTGTTCCTAACTCTAGATCTTGAGAAGGGATCAATATGATCAGCTATCCTATAATTAGTTTTTTCTATCCTATCAGATTGAAAAATCAAAAATCCATTTATGTGATTATTATAATATCCTAAACACTTGGAAACATTACTAAAACACATCTATCTATCTTGGAAATAAATCTATTAAACCAGACGTTGAATCAAAAAGTAGTTTGTTCTTTCTAAATTAGGTTTTCATAAAATATCATTGCAGGCGTCACTTGGCATAGTGTACGCGTCATTTCATGCTAAGCATAATTTAATCTATGATAGACATGATTTGATTTATCAGAGGTGTCACTTTATAGTGTAGGTGTCATTTCATCATCATATGCGTCATTTCAAACATCCTAGGTGGTATTTAAAATCTACTTTTGCTCTGGGGTTTGATAAGAAACACTTTATTGTTCAAATGTAAGTTTTAACCTAACCTAAACGTGACATTTTCCTATGCATAGGCATCATTTCACTATGTGGATGTGACATTTAACATGTCTACACATCATTTAAACTATGCTAGGCATCATTTGACCTAAACTATTCTAGAAAGCATGTTTCAAAGAAAGAAATGCAATTAAAATGAAGCAATAAATGTACTAGGAGGTTCAAAACCACTTATCGAAGGTCTATAGTTAGGGGGTCTCTCATATCGGCATGCTCACTCAAACTGATGCTCTCGAATGGGGACCACCATCGCAATCAATCTCAATAGGATCAAAGAAAAATCTCTATGGTAAAAAGTGAAAATGAATAGTAAAAATGGGTTTTTCAAACTATTTAAGCTATTTAACCTAATTTTGGAGAGATTTTTTACCCAGTTTGACCTAATCTACATTTTCTTCCCACTGGGGCATGTTTTGTTGCTAGGATCATCATCAATGTTTTTTAGAAATGAAAACATATTGGATCTATTTTCTATCAATTTCATCATTTTTTCCTTCAGGACATCAATCTATCTTCATTTATGAGGGGATATTATCACAGTATCAAATCAGGATCTGCATCAAAGATCAATCAAATTAGGGGCATTGAAATGTAAAACATTATCAGTGGGGCATTCTACATCTTATCAAATTAGTTTTAAATCAAGGTATTGCATCAATTTTCAAATCAGGTTATCAATCCGTCAATCACGTTATCAATCTGTCAATCAGGTTTTCTATCAAATCAAGTTATCAATCCATCAATCAGGTTTTCTATCAAATTAGGTTATCAATCAGCCAATCAGGTTTTCTATCAAATCAGGTTTTTGTATCAATCCATCAAGCATTAAATCAGTGATTAGGACAATCAATTTTCTTTGAACCAATGAACTTTGTAAATCAATTCAAAGAGGGGCATTTGTAGACACCCAATACTGAGTAGGTGTTCTCTTATCAAGAAAATATGCAAATCTTAGCAAAATTCTTTAAATCTCATCAAAATGGACTAAATCAAAATCAAATGGACATTTATCAATTATTTTGGGACAAAATCAATTCAAATTAAAGGATTAATTAAACAATGACATCAAATGATTAAATATAAGCCTAAAGTGATTAATCAAACTATATAATTGATTTTAATTAATTAATTGTATAGTTTAAATCAAAGATCAAATTGAACCTATTGATGAACTATAACTGATTGAATGTTTGAGGATGTTAAGTTGATGATCATTCAAGGCATTAAATCAATTAATGTATTGTATTGTCATTGATGTCAACTTGATATAATATGTATGGTCATGGAAATACTACTAAAGACTTCAAAGAACCGATGAATCAAAGGCTATACTATTAGTAATGCATATAAGTCAAGTATTCACTAAGTGAATGTATACACTGACAGAGTGCACACCGACAGACAGAGTAAAAGAGAAAATTCACAGTTTTACGCAACGAGCAAATGCACAATATTACTAACGAGCAAAGTCACAATGTTGCCTGACAAGCGAAACACAGAGTAACCCGATGGATAGAATTACAGTGTTGCCCAATGGAAAAGACAAGGACGGAGATCCTGATGACAACTAAAGTCACACTGACAGAACAGTCAGTTATCACCAACGAATAACTAAAGTGTTGACTGACAGAATAGAGAGTTCAGAAAATGAAAAAATGCTTAGCTGTCAAGAGCAAAAAATAGACTTAACTGATATTTATCATTCTTTTAATCATCTAGATAAATCTGAGGATAAGTGATTAATTTAAATTTGCTTTGTCCAGTTGGCAAGAAGATCTCTTTGAGATAAAAATGGAGTTTTCTTTAAATCTAATTGGTGAAAATTGTTGATCATGCCAAGAATCAAGAAAGCCAATAAATGGTGAATCATGTCTATAAAGAGACAAACCCAATTCATTATGAATTGTGTGGGGTGAAGATAAAATAGGAAAGATTCTAAAGAGATTTTGAAGGAGAAGAAAGTCTTCATTCAGACCCGATCAAACAAGCTGAGGAAATAGCTAGATTCTGCAGACACCGACGAACAATGAGACAACATCACAGAGCAGAACAGTGTGGAGCAAAGGTATAGAATTGATTATATTGATCAGAGATGTAATTCACTTACAATAGATCTAAAAATATGCAATTCAAGTTGTATGTGTGAACAGGTCATTAATGTTTCAGTTTAACCATTGAAGCATCAAGTCTCTTAACTGAGAAGGACTTAAAAGTCTTTTTAAATTGAGATACATCCCAAGGAGTATCAAAAATTTTGATCATAGAAAGTAGCATTGGATATACCCGATACCTATTGACAGGCCAAGTGAGTGTTTGATCAAGGATGGTAGCAGTAGATGCCAGATACTAGGTGAAAAACTATCTTTTAAATCCTCTAACAAGGTCACACCTAACAGTGTGTTTGTAACCTTTAATAGGGTTGGCTCTTAATCGAGCTCACTTCAGAAGAGTGAAAATTTGGGGTACCGGTCCTAGTGGTTTTTCCCTTAACAGGGTTTACATCTTAAAAATCCATGTGTCATGTGTTTATGTTTCATTACTTTACTATTCTACATTTCACATATACAATTCTAGATTGATTAGTATACTCTGCATATTTACTGTGTTTCAGTAAATATTTGACTGCTTATCGGTAATCATACAGAAGAGAGATTTACAAAGCATTCCAAAAACTAGTAAATTGTTATAAGTATTTCAAGGAATTCATCTTGTATGACTAAGTATAACCATAGGCTTAAAAGTGGTAATAATTTTTAAGGGTTGATTTAATGATTAATTTTTGAGGCCACTGATTCACCCCCCCCCCCACTCTCAGTTATTACTAAGAATTGGTATCAGAGCTTGTGTGCTTAGAAGGAAGGTTTCGAAACCTAAGCTAAAGATCACAAGATGAAGAGACAATATGTGCCCAAGTTGAACAAAGACAATTTTTCTTTGTGGTAGAGTAGAATAAGACTCCACTTATCAGGTATTGGAAATGATGTTACTCAATACTTAGATATTGATTATGTGTTTCCCATAGGAGCACCAATAGTTGAACAAATGAGAGAGAAGCATGACCACAACTGCATGATGATAGAGCTTTCTTCCTCACTCTCCGATGCTAAATTTGAAGATGTCAAAACCTGCAAGAATCCAAAGTAGATGTGGGACAAATTGATGCTTGTACATGGTGGTGACAAGAATGTTTTCAGAGACAAGGCATAAAGCCTTAGAGGAAAGTTTGATGATCTCAAAATGAAAGAAGGTGAAAAAATCACAAAGTACAACACAATAATCAAAGAGGTATTCAATGCTATCCGAGGAGTTGGAGGTGTACTAGAAGAAGATACAGTGGTAAGTAAAATTCTAAGAACCTTACTGTCTACTTATGCTATTAGAGTATCCACCATACAAGAAATGAGAGTATTAGAAAATAGCAATGTTACTCTAGACAGTTTGATTGGAAGACTGATTTCATTTGAGATGAACATTTTTGATAATAGTGTCTTACCAAACATAGAGTCTGCATTAAAATCTTCTTTGAGAATAAGTAAATCAAATCATAAACACACTATGAGAAAAGATAGTGATAGTGAAAGTGAAGAAGAAGATCTTGATGAAATTGAAGCACTTATGGCTAGAAGAATGCAGAGAGACAAAGGTAAATACAAAGGTAAATTACCACTT
>MU227421.1:1574698-1598060 GCA_018584345.1 Thuja plicata
TAAACACACTATGAGAAAAGATAGTGATAGTGAAAGTGAAGAAGAAGATCTTGATGAAATTGAAGCACTTATGGCTAGAAGAATGCAGAGAGACAAAGGTAAATACAAAGGTAAATTACCACTTGTTTTTTTAACTGCAAAGAGATTGGACACTTTGTTGCAAGATGTCCTAACATAAGAAAACATGGTAGAAGTAATGACAGGTCATTTGAAAAGAAGTATGATAGAGGTGATTATAGAATCAACTGAAAATCAGAAAGAAGAGATACCCGAGACTACAAGGACAAAGGAAAGAAGGCCAGTTACCTAGAAAAATGCAAAGATGATGATACTGACACCGAATCTGATGAAGACATCGAGATGGTATTTGTGGCAGTAAAAGATGACTTAGATTATGATGAAGAAAGGTATGTAGAAAATGCACTCATATATAAAGTTAGTAAAAACGATGTCTAGATCATAGATAGTGGCTGCACTCACCATATGAATAGTGACAAGAAATTTTTTGAGAATTTTGAATACTACAATGGTGGATCAGTAAGACTGGGTAATGACACACTTTGTCTAGTTGAAGGTAGAGGAACTATAATGTTGAATAACCTGATAAAATGTGAAAATGCTTATTGGGTGAAAGGATTGAATTATAATATATTGAGTGTTTCTCAGTTGAATAATTCAGGTCACAGAGTAGCATTTGAAAATAAGAAGGCAAAGATCTTCAATGAATCAGGAAATTTGATTGGTACTAGTGAGTAGACAAAAGGTAACTTATTCTATCGAAATGATACTAACACCACTTTCTTAATGGCTAGAAATGAAGACATATGGTTGTGGCACAAAATATTGTTTCATGTGAACTTTGACAACATGATAAAGATAAGAAAAAGATAAATGTAAGAGGTTTACCGACGATTGTTAACCCTGATAATATCATGTGTAAGAATTGTCAAAAAGGTAAGATGAAAAAGTCTAGTTTCAAAAGCAAAACCCATACATTTGATGCCATTCTAGAATTAGTCCATACTAATTTATGTGGACCCATGAGGACAAAGGGTTATTATGGTGATAGATATTTTATTCTCTTTGTTGATGATTACTCTAGAATGATGATAGTCATGTTTCTAAAAGATAAATCAGAAGCATTTAAGATGTTTAAATGGTACAAGAAAATGGTAGAGAAACAAAGTGGTAAAGAATTGAAATGCTTAAGATCAGATAGAGGAGGGTAATTTATTTTAGATGAATTCACTAACTTTTGTAATGAGCATGGAATCAAAAGATAGGTCTCTACACCAAGAACACCACAACAAAATGGAATTGCTAAAAGAAAGAACAAATCCATAGTTGATTGTACAAGGACACTGGTGATAGAGCAAGGGATCATCCAAATCTTCTGGAGGGAAGCTGTCAGTACTGCTATTTACACATTGAACAAAGTACAATTTAAGAAAGACACCAAGAAAACACCTTATGAGCTATGGTATAGATACGCACCCAATGTAAGTTATTTCAAAAAATTTGGCAGTCAATGTTATATCTTAAAAGATGATGGAAATGGAAAAATTGACTCTAAGAGTGATGAAGGAATATTTCTAGGGTATTCCACCAAGAGAAAGGATTATAAATGCCTCAATAAAGCCTCTAAAAAAATTGTTTAAAGTGCAAATGTAAAGATAGATGAATTTGCAGAGAAGAATGAAAAGGAAAGCATAAAAGAACCAAAGGAATACAATAGGTTTTTATACAATGAAGAACCTAACACTCTACCCAACCAACAATGTAGAGCTCTCGAGAAATAGATCATTGCACCCGAGCATCAAGCTGCAAATATCGACGATCAGGATATTGCTCAAAATGATGCACAAAGTGATGGAGAATAGAATGAAGGACAAAATGATGATCAAGCTGATAGACAAAGAGATGAACCTATACTTGAAATATATGTTAGAAAGAACCATCCACAGAACTAGATCATTGGAGACAAGAAGGTTGGTATGAGAACAAGAAGTAAGTCTCTAAACAAAAGATGTCTTAATTATGATTATGAGCCCAAATCTGTCAATGCTGCACTAGATAATGATTAATGAATTAGTGCTATGAATGAAGAGATTGAGAAGATTGAGAAAAACAAGACATGGACACTTGTACCAAGACTAGATGACAAGAATGTCATCGGTACAAAATGGATATTCAGGAATAAACTGAATGAGAATGGAGAAGTCACTAGAAATAAAGAAAGATTGTATGCAAGGGGTATGCACAAGAAGAAGGGATTGAATGTGGAGAAACCTTTGCACCCGTTGCTAGGCTAGAAGGAGTAAGAATATTAATTTCTTATGCTGCATGTAAAGGATTCAAGGTATATCAAATGAATGTCAAGTCTGCATTCCCAAATGGAATACTTGAAGAAGAGGTATACATTGAACAACCATAAGGGTTTGTTGATCTAGACAAGAGGGACATGGTATGTAGACTTCACAAAGCCTTGTATGGATTGAAACAAGCACCCCGAGCCTGGTATGAAAGAATTCATTCCTATCTTATAAGTATTGGATTTGTAATGACTACTGAAAATAGTAATCTTTATTTAAAGCAAGATACTGATGCTAACATTTTGATTGCTGAGATATTTTTTGATGACATCATATTTGGAGGCAATGATATGCTATGAAAATCATTTGCAAATGAAATTAGAAAAGAGTTTGAGATGTCTATGTTTGGAGAGATCAAGTTCTTTCTTAGTCTATAGATCATGCAACAAGATGAAGGTATTTTCATTACACAATCCAAATACATCAAAGAAGTACTAAAAATATTCAAGATATAAGAGTTAAAACCAGTTGGAACATCGATGGCAACTGGATGCAATCTGACAAAGGAAGACAAGTCATCAGAGGTAAATCAGACTTTGTACATATCAATGATTGGAAAACTCATGTATGTTGTACATACTAGACCAGATATTGCACATGTAGTAGGAATAGTTGCTAGATTTTATGCTAATCCCAGAGATTCACATATGACTATTGTGAAAATAATTCTAAGATATCTGAATACCAAGGAATATGGCTTATGGTATAGAAGAGAAGGAAAATTTAAACTTAAGGTCTTTACCGACACTGATTGGGCTAGAAATATTGATGACTAAAAGAGCACAACAGGAGGAGCATTCTTTATGGGTGACAGACTTGTCACATGGATCAGCAAGAAGCAAGGATGCATCTTTCAATCTACTGTTAAAGAAAAGCATGTTGCTGCTACTGCAAACTGCTCAAATATTACATGGATAAAACAATTACTGGAAAGTATACATATGAAAATTATTGAACCAGTAATTATCTATTGTGATAATACAAGTGCAATAAACATTTCCAAGAATCCAGTCATGCATGCTAAAACAAAGCATATTGCCATCAAGTATCATTATTTGAGAGAAAAAGTTCAAGCAAAGGAGGTGATACTTGAGTATGTGAAATCAAAGGAATAATTGGATGATATCTTCACCAAGCCACTACCGAAGGATGCATTTGAGTACTTGAGAAAGAGACTAGGGGTCAGACCCTTGTCTACTGGTCAGTAAAATGACTAGAAGGATGCATCAGCCTGCATATTATCATAATATCATTCATGTTGATGCAAGCAGAGAGATGGAATTAAAAGATAAATCTATACACAACAAGGTATTTATCTACTCTGAGTACCAGAGTTATTGTATTACAGATGGATTGGGAAATTCAAGGATTACATTATGGATAGAAAGGATTTGTTTTGCATTACTGTCAAAAACATTTGTTTGGCATTGTTGTCAAAGGGAGAGATTATATCCATTATCACTTCTTATCACCAAAGGGAGAGATTGTTACCATCTCAGGGAGAGATTATACATCAAGGATATATTACATCCATCACAGTATCCAGAAGGAGAGATATAACAACAAAGGGAGAGTACATCAAAAGAGAAAGAATTGCTGACAAGAGACATCAAAAGAAAGGAGAATAGTGAAAGGGAGAGTTTGATAGAAAAGGAGAACACATCACATCAAAGAAATAAATATTATACATCTATCTAGTGAAGGGATTGAAGATAGAAAGAAATCTACATGAATCAAATCTAAGTTATATGAACTTAGCGATGATCAGATATTTGTATCGGTTATAGTACAAAATATTGGTAGTTTGATGAACTTCAAAAGTTATATTTCATATTGTATTAGTAATAATATAGTTTGATAATGTAGTATGTTACCATCAATGCCAAAGGAAGAGATTGATGAACTATAACTAATTGAATGTTTGAGGATGTTAAGTTGATGATTATGCAAGGCATTAAATCAGTTAATGTATTGTATTGTCATTGATGTCAACATGATATATCTGTATGGTCATGGAAATACTGCCAAAGACATCAAAGAATTGATGAATCAAAGGCTATGCTATCAGTAATGCATATAAGTCAAATATTCACTATGTGACTGTATACACTGATGGAGTGCACACCGACAGACAGAGTAAAAGAGCAAAGTCACAGTGTTACCCAATGAGAAAATGCACAACATTACCGTCGAGCAAAGTCACAGTGTTTCTCAATGAGAAAAACACAGAGTAAGCCAATGGACAAAATTACAGTATTGCTCGATAGAAAAGACAAGGAAGGAGATCCCAATGAAAAATAAAGTCACACCGATGGAACAGTCAGTTATCACTGACGACTAACTGAAGTGTTGACTGAAAAAATAGAGAGTTTAGAAAATGAAAAAAATTTTAGCTGTCAAGAGCTAAATATAGGCTTAACTCATACTTATCATTTTTTTAATCATCCAGATAAAGCCGAGGATAAGTGATTGATTTAAATATGCTTTGTCCAGTTGGCAAGAAGATCTCTTTGAGATAAAACTAGAGTTTTCTTTAAATATAATTGGCAAAAATTGTAGATCACGCCAAGAATCAAGAAAGTCAAGAAATGGTGAATCATGTCTATAAAGAGACAAACCCAATTCATTACAAATTGTGTGGGGTGAAGAGAAAAGAGGGAAGATGCTAAAGAGATTCTGAAGGAGAAGAAATTCTTCATTCAAACCTGATCAAACAAGCTGAGGAAAGAGCTAGATTCTGCAGACACTGGCGAACAGTGAGATAGCATCATAGAGAAGAACAGTGTGGAGAAAAGGTATAGAATTGAGTATATTGATCAAAGAGGTAGTGCACTTACAATAGATCTGAAAATATGCAATTCAATTTGTATGTGTTAATAGATCATTAATGTTTCAGTTTAACCATTGAAGCATCAAATCTCTTAACCGAGTAGGACTTAAAAGTCTTTTGTAATTGAGATACATCCCAAGGAGTATCAAAAATTTTGATCATAGAAAGTAGCATTGGATGTGCCCGATAGCTATTGATAGGCCAAGTGAGTGTTTGATCAAGGATGGTAGCATTAGATGCCAGATACTAGGTGACAAACTATCTTTTAAATCCTCTAACAAGGTCACACCTAACAGTGTGTTTGTAACCTTTAATAGGGTTGGCTCTTAACCGAGCTCACTTTAGAGGAGTGAAAATTTGGGGTACCAGTCCCATTGGTTTTTCCCTTAACAGGGTTTCCACGTTAAAAATCCATGTGTCATGTGTTTCTATTTCATTACTTTACTATTTTACATTTCACATATACAATTCTAGATTGATCAGTACACTCTACATATTTACTGTGTTTTGGTAAATATTTGACTACTTATCGGTAATCATATAGAAGAGAGATTTACAAAGAATTTCGACAAGTAGTAAATTTTTATAAGTATTTCAAGGCATTCATCTTGTAGGACTAAGTATAACCAGAGGCTTAAAAGTGGTAATAAGTTTTAAGGGTTGATTTAAGGATTTATTTTTGAGGCCACTGATTCACCCCCCCTCTCAGTTATTACTAACACCTATTCCCCTACATGGATAAATTAATTAATTGATTGAATTTAATAAATCCTAATATATTTCAACATGAATTTGAGTAACCAATGAGAATTAAGAAAACAAAGTACATGGATCACTCCTAATTTACAATCTCAATCACTCATTTTGAACTTTCAATCTCAATCACTCATATTTGTCCCTTTGTCTCAACCTTTGAGACAAGCATTTAAATTCTCCCCCCATTTTAAACCATCTCAAAGCCTCTCACTCAACCAAGGCTTTATCATGATCAATTAACTTAACCCCCTAAACTTGGGAAAATCCTATAAATAGAAGCCATTTTGAGAGCATCATATCCTAGAAATTTGAATGCAAAGAATCTAGACTATAGCCATTTTCATAGAAATTAAGTACATATAATAGAAATTGAGAATAATTGAGAACATTTTTGAGAGCATTTGAATTAAATATTGAAGAAATTGAGATAATTTGAGCTAGATTAGGCATATCTTTATCAAAATTCTCATTCTAGGACTATCATTAGTAGAGATTAAGGCTGAGATCTCTATTAACATACTTAGATAGAGAGCCATGTGATGCTTATTGAATTAATTGTAATTCTTAGCTTAAATTGTCTTTATTGTTCCATATAATTGTAGTTAAATAAACTAATCTCATGAATGTATATTTCATTCACACACACTGGCTAGTAATGATGAGACTCAAAGTGTTTTTTAGATAAAGTACAAATCGATGATTGGTGATATACAATATATAACTGGTGCAAGAGCACCTAGGTAAGGCTCTTTGGTAACCTAGGGTTTCTAGAGTTATTTTGGATTGTAGTGGTTCTAGCCAAACCAATAGTTGAATAATAGGACTAGATGTGTCCAAATGTGTGTGTTAGGTCTTTAGGGAAGGTCTTTTCAAGTTTGTTTGGTCTTTTAGGAAACAAGTGCCAATTTGGACCCTAATTGCCAATGTTGTGGCAATGGTGTAAACCAAGCACATAGGAGTCAAATTTAGAAAAAAAGAGTGTTTTAGGACCTAAGAGAGGTAATAATGGTCTACCTAAGTCTATTATGATGTGTTCATGGTCTTAGAACAAAGTTTAGAATGAATTTCCTAAAATTGTGGAAAGTTGTCAAAATTATCAATGTTGTCATTTGACAACATTGACAACAATTGTGCAAGAAGAGCATTTTTGATGATATGGTTATTGTAACTATCTTAAACCATTGGATTAGGGATGGGTACAAGTATAAGAGGCCTCCCTTGACCTGTAAGAAAGGTTGGTGAACATTTTTAAAACACAAGATTTTCTGTGTAAGCATTTTCAGAGAAATTTTAGTGTGTTTTCTTGGTTACAGTAGGTAGATGGATTAGATCTCAGTCTACATCCATTGATTAATGTAGGGTAGGTTATTTTGAGATTCTGTGTGGAGTTATTTTTGAAATTTGTAGTGTTTATATTGGTTTTGTTAAATTATTTGTGTTTTACCATGTCGCTGGTCTGAACCAGGCAGGTTGGATAAATGGGGTCTTAACTCAACTTGCCACTATAGATTCTATAAAAGATCTTGGCATGGGTGAGGAGACTCCATGTACATTATTTTTATAGAAGGAGGGGCCTAGGAAAGTAGTTTTTCTATTTTTGCAATGATGCCCTAGGCGAGCCTATTGTGCTTGGCTAGGGACTGAGAAACATTGTAAGTGATGCAAGGATGGTTGAATGCATTGGTAGCTTCAACTAGAGCTCATGGAGGGATAGATTAATGTATGTAAGACCCTAAATTTTAAGGAGAATGTTGGATGAGTTTTTTGGTGGATTTAAAAACACTTTTGTGTTAGACTGTCAAAAATCCATAAAACCCTGATTTCTAGGCATGATAGTAGGAAGGATTGTATGGACAACTTGAGGATTGGAGACCTTGAAAATATCAAAGTTCTTGATAAAGGGTGTTTTAATCCTAAACCATTTTGGAGGCTTGTGTGGGAAAATTTCAAGTTATCTTCAAATTAGCAAGAAGAAGGCCTAATTGGCTTGTAGCCCTATTTGGGGTGAGAAAGGTGCATTGTGAAGCACTCAATTGTTATGTGTTTGTGCATGGTGTATGCAGGGGTTAAAATTGAACCAATGGAGGTCTTGATGACCTATCATTCCATGGAGTTAAGTCCTAAGAGTAATTGAGGAAATTATTGAAGATTGTGGCTAGGGAAGACCTAGTTAGGGTATGTTGCATAATGGAGTATTTTTTATCAGTACTATTGGTGTACACTGGGTGAAAGGTTAGGATCTTGTGTCAAGATACCTAAGGAGAGTAGGGTTGAGAATAGAACCCTACTAGGTCACTGAATTGGACTAAGGAGACCCTAGAGGAGAAAAGGATATAGAGCAAGCCTAGGTGTGTTACATTAGAGTGGTATCAGAGCCCCAAAAGATTTGGGATTGTATATGTCAGAGGTGGAATCTTGTGGCTCCACAAACATGGTTACAAATGTAGAGTTTTCTAGGGACATGGATGAGAAAAAGGAGAGGAAGAGACTCCTTGAAGAGTCCCTAGCAGAGATGAAGCAAAAAATACAAGAAGTAGTGGATGCAAGAGACCAAGGTAGAGAAGGTGAAACAAGTGATAGAGGGAAGCAAAAGGTTGAAGAGGATGATATTATCCCTAAACCAGACCCTATGATGGAGCAAGAACCATTCTTGAAAGCCATCAAGGCATTGGGTTGTAAATCCTTAGAAGGCATCCCATTGTTTAGTGGGAAAATGGACATTGAAACAGTATTGGAGTGGATTAAAGGGATGGAGAATCACTTTGAGTGTGAAGGAATAACATATGCACAAAAGGTTAAGGTGGCTAAGTCAAGGCTTAGGGGATCAGCCTTAACATGGTGGAAATACCTACAAGATGAAAGAGTCATACTTGGGAAGCAACCTATAGAAAATTGGCAAGCAATGGTAACCAAGATGAAAGAGAAATTTTTACCAGAAGACTATGAGATCCAACTCCATAGAAGGAGACAAGGATTGAATTAGAAATATATGGATGTGGCCTCTTATACAGAGGAGTTTCAAAGACTCTACCTTAGGTCAAAGAAACAAGAAGAAGAGCCAATCAGAGTGGCTAGGTATCTAGGTGGGTTGAAGTGGAACATCCAAGAAGAGATAAGCTTGTGGACCCCCACTACTATTCAAAGATGTCAACAGCTAGCTCTCAAGGTTGAAGAGAAGAATAGGAAGAAGAGTGAATCTAATTTGAAGGGCAGAGGCCGAGGGAGAGACCAAAGAGGATAGAGATGAGGTTACCAAGGTAGGATCAGTGAAAAAAGAAGTCAAGGTGAAAATATATTGACAGAGCACACCAATGAATCCACACCAAGAGGTGGTTATGGCAGAGGTAGAGGTAATTAGAGTGGATCCAATAGGGGAAGAGGAGATAGAAGAAACTCCTATTTTGCAAATATGAAGTGCTACAATTGTGGGCAGACTGGTCATCCAGCATATAGGTGTCTTGACAAGCCTACTACATCTAATAGTGACAAGAGGGTAGCTTATGTTCAAGAATACACTTCTAGTATCAAGGTACCTAATCCTGATCATATAGACTCTAAGATGGGTGAGAATATGATGTTTAGAAGGGTATTAATTAGGAAGCCAGTGAAGGATGAGCCTAAGAAAAGGAGGGCATTGTTTAGGATCAGATGTAAGATCCTTGGGAAAGTCTGCAAGGTGATAGTAGAGTTTGGATCTACTGACAATATAATATCAAAAGAGTAGTTACTAAGCTGAAATTAATCAAGATACCCCATGTGAACCCTTACAAGGTGACTTGGCTTAATAAGGGACAAAGTGTGTTAGTAAATGAGAAAACATGGGTAGAGTTCTCTATATCAGGCTACAAGGATAAGTTACTTTGTGACATCCTCCCAATGGATGCTTGCCACTTGTTGTTAGGAATACCCTGGCAATATGATAGAGAGGTAGTGTATCATGGAAAGGAGAATTCCATTTCCTTTAAGAAGAATGGCAATACATTTAAAATACAGTCTTTGTTGGAGGATGAAGAGTCACAGTCTAAGACTCCTACTGTGTTATTTTGCAGTGGAAAGGAGTTTGTAAGAGACATTAAGGAAGAGGCAAATGTAGGGTATGCCATTTTGTTAAAGCCCAAGGAGGAAGAGAAGATAGTTAAGGAGATAGTACCCAAGGAGATTCAGACTCTACTTGACAAATATAGTGACATAGTCAGTGATGGGACTCCTGCAACTTTTCCTCCTAAGAGAGCAATTAGTCATGAAATTGACTTCATACCTAGTGCCTCCTTGCCTAAAAAAGTAGATTATAATCTAACTCTTGATTAGAATTTAGAGGTAGCTAGACAAGTCCAAGAATTATTGGACCAAGGCTTGATTAAAAAGAGTATCAGCCCATGTGTAGTCCCTGTGGTGTTAGCATCAAAGAAAGGTGGAAAATGGAGGCTATGTACTGATTCAAGGGAAATTAACATAATCACCATAAAATACAGGTTCCCAATACCCAGGATAGAGGACCTTATGGATTGTCTTGGAGGGGCAATGTACTTTACCAAATTGGATTTGAAAAGTGGTTACCATCAGATAAGGGTTAAGGAGGGAGATGAGTGGAAGACAACATTCAAAACAACTGATGTGTTTGTGCATGGTGTATGCAGGGGTTCAAAATGAACCAATGGAGGTCTTGATGACCTATGCTTCCATGGAGTTAATTCCTAAGAGGAATTGAGGCAATTCTTGAAGATTGTGGCTAGGGAAGACCTAGTTAGGGTATGTTACAGAATGGAGTATTTTTTATCAGTACTATTGGTGTACACTAGGTGAAAGGTTAGGATCTTGTGTCACGATACCTAAGGAGAATAGGGTTGAGAATATAACCCTACTAGGTCATTGAATTGGACTAAGGAGACCCTAGAGGAGAATAGGGTATAGAGAAAGCCTAGGTGTGTTACATCAATAACTCACACTGGACCAAATATTTCCAATGCAGTTGGAACTATGTAAATATATCAAGGAGATCCTAAAGAGACACACCTTACTGCTATGAAAAGAAGTTTTAGATACTTGAAAAGAACAATAGAATATGGATTATGGTATGAAAAATTAGATGATTTTATTTTATAGGCTTACATTGATGTTGATTGGGTGGGTAATGTGGATGATATAAAGAGTACAAGTGGTGGAGAATTTTTCCATGGGAAAAGGCTGGTTTCTTGGTTAAGTAAGAAGTAGGACTATATTGTTCAATCTACTACTAAATCAGAGTATGTTGTTGCTGAAATAAATTGTACACAAGTTGTTTGGATGAAACAAATGTTGAAGGACATTGGAATAATTTTTGATGAGCCAATGGTTATCCATTCTGATAACACTAGCATGGTGAATATGTCAAAGAATCTGGTAATGCATTCAAAGACTAAACATATTTATATTAAGTATCATTTCTTGAGGGAGAAGGTAGCAGAAAAAGAGATTATACTGGAGTATAATAGTACAAAGGAACAGATAGAAGATATATTTACAAAAGCTTTGAAAAAAGATGCTTTTGAATAACTCAAAAGCATTCTTGGGGTGAAGACCCCTCCTAGTGGTAATTAATTGATGCAGACATGCATTAGTCTAGTGGCTTTCAGAGTTATATCATCATCTGGCCTTGATGTATGGATCTACTCCTCAGGGGGAGTGATCATAGGAACACTATGGAGAAAATTTGGGTGATTTTGCACCTAGTTGTTATACATGAAGATTTGAAAAAAGCTACACCTTACAAAAGATTACAGATGAGTTATGGCACCCTTTGCCATTTCTACCAAACTGAGAAATATTCTATGTGAAAATCCCTACTATTTTTGGGAGATTTGGGTTGAGGATATTGAGAAGATTGTATTGAGCGATAACTTTTTGGGTTGATGCATTTTTCCATATGCTGCCATCAATGCCAAAGGGGGATATTGTTGGATGATATCAGATTTGGGTACTATTCATGTTGTTGATATTCATGTTTTGTCATTGATGTCAACATATGTTTCTGTGGAGAGAAAAAATTGGTTATTTGACTGACAGAAGTGTACAGACACTATACGGATGAATTAGAATGATCAAAGATAAGGATATGAAGAATGGTGTGTGATGACCTTATTCCTAAGGTTGCTTGACTTAATATTTAATATTGGTTATGTTACAATAGTTTTAGTGAAGACTTCTTTCTGGATTGTGACACTGATGCTTGACAGAGCAGGTCTCTGTGTTTTGGGTATATCTTACAGGAAAATATGTTTTAGGGTATATGAGCTTATGCAATGACAAAGGACACATTAAGGAAGTTTTTTTGTTGATTGATAGTTGTGAGAGTATTGGTGACGTCATTTGTTGCATGTATTCTAGAGGAGATCTATTTGGTGGCTGACTTCAGACATGTAGCATGTATTATGAATTGAGAGCATGGATTGTGGATCTTGGACTATAACTAATGTATTTTAATTAATGTTTACTTGTTATAGGTACTATGTGTATCTTAGAAATAGGTTCAACACATATTTGTATATTGGGAAAGCCTAATTGGCTAACCTTATTAATTATTTTTGTATTGGGAAAGCTTAATTGGCTGAGCTAATCAATTATTGTAATATGGTATATATGAGAGATCTTTTATTTTAGAAAGATGTGGTAGAGATTAAAAAGGTAGAAAAGTGTGAAAGCTGTGAGGCTTGTTTGGTTGCTAGATGTAGATTAGAGTTTGTGATAAGAATACTTCATTGGAACTGACTAAGAAAAGACAGTTGCTATTAGACAGTTCACTGGATTGTGTATTTTCTATATACACTTGTTCAGATTATTAATCCTTGAGGGTGGCCTTAACCTTCTTTGGTTAGTGTTCCTGGGAAGTAAGCCCACTGTTACTCTTGACTCCTAATAGGGTCTATCCTTTAATTGGGACTATGTACTATAATGTTGTAATAAGCTCCTAACAGGGCTAAATATTTTAACAAGGATATTATACTCTCAATACATCATTTGTGGGTGCTAATTCCCACTAGGGTTTTACATTTAATAGGGTTTGATCGACAATAATTATTGTGTTATTGTGTTGGCATTTACTATGTTATCATTTGTATTGAAGTTTTGGTTTATAAAGTTTAAAGTTTAATATTTTGTATCACAACTGATTCACCCCCCCTCTTAGTTGTGCTTGTGGACTATTATTCCTAAAATCCCCCCTATAGCAGAAGGGCATGAACCTCCTACATAGTTTCTTCTCACAAGAGAATTTGAATTTTGATTTCTAGGCGCCTTCACTCCCCGCTCCTTGCTCGCCATTTTTTTGGTTTTATTGATTGACTGTGACCTTATTTTTAATGTACTTACTGACTGTCAAACACAGAGTTTGAGCCACTTGTCAAAACAAAAATGTTCACTATAACATCATAAAGCACTTATTTTCTTTTATATGCTCACTTCCATATTGATCTGGACACCTTGAATCTTACTCTCTGTCTACTAGGCTAGGTTTTCTTGAATCTTACTCTTTGCCTACTAGGTTGGGTGCTAATGACTATGGGAAATTAAAAAGACTATGACCAAAAGACTATGAAATCTCTATTTCTGTGATTCCTTGATATGTCACACTAATACAACATAGTGTTTTTATTTCGCTACTGTATCTTTTCTATTCTTTAAATTCATTATTATTGTTCCTTTTGAGGAAAACCTTTTAATCATGTTGTGTATCACTATTATGCACCATTCAATGTCACATCTCACCATACATATCTTACCATATCACTATGATGATGATCTTCAATTTAGTATTGCTCCTTATGTATGCATTGATTTGTGAATATTTTATTTTTTCACTATTTTGATGCATTTTTCCCTTCTTACTCTAAAACTTCAATCCCATGTTTTATCCCTCCATATAGTAGTCATGTCATTGTTATTTTGTCTTAATGATCCTTACACAATCATGAATACCTCTCAATGCTTGCAAGATCACTATGTTTATGCAACATTGTTTGATATGTATTGAATGTTCTTTGTTCATTAAATAATAAATGTTCCCTTCAAAGATAGTGGATGATGTAACACCCCAAAATTGGCATCTTGCAACCCTAACCAATTTTGTTGCATTTTTCATTCTTCTGAATCATCAAAGTCCTATTGTACAAGTCAATTCTGAGTTTTAACTGACTCTACTCGACCTAAGTGTCAAATGCAGAAAATCCTAAAATCAACATTAATCATACATTATGTTTAATTCCTAAATATCTATTAGCTAAACAAACCCTATGATTGAATTAATTTAATTATAAAGTCCTAGCACTTTAATTAAATTAAATTCACCCCTTTTAGCTAAGACAAATATAAAGGAATTAAATAATATTTAGTTATTAAATAAATATCCTCATTTCAATAATTGAATTTAATTATTTAGATAATTAAGAAACAACACATTTATGAGGTCATATTTATTTAATTAATTAAATATTCTCTCAAAATCTTATCTTTAGTTCAGAAATGGAAATTTTGAATTAACTATGCTTTAAAGAGAAAGAAAACAATTAAATCATAAATAAAACAGTCAAATCAAAAGAGAAAAGAATTAAATCAAAGAAAGAAAACAGTTAAAGAAAAGGGAAAACAATTTATTGTATTCTTTTGAAGAAAGCTTTCTAATCTGAACTGGCTTTTCTATCTATTTTATTTCAAAAGAAGAAAGCTTTCGAATCTGAACTGGATTTTCTATTTGTTTTATTTCAAAAGAGGAAACTTTCTATTCTGAACAACCTCTGAGCCTATAAAAGGACTCCCATTTCTCATTCAAACCCCATCCTAAATTTCTAGACATATGCATTGTTAGAATACTGAATTGTTTCTACATTCTTAGTTCATAATTTCATATAGAATAATCTCATTTTGCAATAGATTAATTTCAATTTCTAGAATAATCTCATTGAAATCATGGCATAGTTTTAATCTCATTTCTAGTTTAAATGGATCATTTAGATTAATCTTGCATGTTTCATTTCTAGATTAATCATTGCATTGCATTCATGGAAGCATAAATCCTTCATTCTAGATTGGTCTATGGTTGTGAGACTCTCGTTCTGAGAGCTATTTCAAAACCCCGTATGGATAGAAGGCAATAGGTCAAATCATACAGACAGGCAAGATGAATAATCTCATTTTCATTCTTGTGTGTATCTGATGAATAAGGACTATGTTGAAATGTGTGGTTGATTAACAAGGCCAAATTTACCACATATAGATGAAACCATCTTACTCTTGCACTACTATTTCCATTCTTATGAGGAATATGCCATCATATCTGCTACAAATTAGATCATATGATCCCCTGATTTGTATTGCTTTATGCTTCCCCTGAGTATTGAATTAGCATAAGATCTTGTTCCATATGGCATACTACAATGTCTTGTAATAGCTTAATGTTATTCAAAAACCATGTAATCATGCTCTTTTATTGATGCTATTTCTGTGATGTTTTGCTAATACTCTACCTGAGCTTTATCTTCAAACATGTAGATAAATATGCTAGCTTACTCTACCTGAAAAACTCTATTTTGACATTATATGGTTGCCACTGAATGTTTAATATCACTATAGTCACCGTGACTTGATGTTATGGTATAGCTATGCATTCTATTGGATTTATTGTTCTATTAATTATATTTTCTCATGAAAATGACTGTTTAATTCCTTTATCATGAGGGTGATTTCTCTTTATGACTTGACACTATGAGCCAGTGATATTATGAGATAGACACTTACTTGCCTTGAATGTTTTCTTGATACCCAAAGGATATTACATTTCCTCTTACTTTTTTTTGTTATCTTTTGACTAACTAGCTGAAGTGACTATGAAATCTTTGATATCAAATGATACTATTAAATGCAATCACCTTACTTCTAATGCACTTATCCTATAAAATTTTATTCCTTTATTTTGTATTGTATACCAGTTTGATGTTCACGTCCATTTTTCTATCTTGTAGCACAACGGTCTTAGCCCTTGTGGGATCCTATTTGACCCCACATGCTATAGGATAGAAACCTAAATCTTTGCATGAAACACACAAGTTAAAAAAACAAATGTATATGAATATGTCTTTGATACTCCTTGTTTTCCTCATACATCTATGACACTAGCCATTATTATGCATGTGAGACTTAGATTGTATGTTTTTAGATGCATGCATATGTAGCGTGTGATGACTCAACATTTCTTAGATCAAGGATACAACACCATTTCTTTTTCCAAACGTAGGTTTTTCAGAAGCGACAGGGACACAAAATATGGACACAAGGCAAGCAAGATGGCTAAAGATAGACGCAACAACTCAACACAGACTCGTCATCACAAAATGACGAGTCACCCTACACTTCATATGTCTTTTATATTCTTAAATCTTCAAATATATAATGTAGCTTTTATGTGAATCATAATGCTCAGTCGCACAGCTTGTGTGAGACATTATTCATTTGTATCATCAATAGAGATTACTTTTCTAAAAATTATTTCCATTCTCACCTATGTCATATGCATCTAAATAATGCATTATAATATTTTTAATCATTTTATCTTTTGTTTATGCACATGAATATGAATCATTAGATTTTAAAATGTGCCTTATTTACTTTAAAAGCACAAAATCTCCACCTGATTGAGCTTATTAGATAAAATCAACAATAAGTACTTTGGATAAAACAGATCTTGAAGTTCATGTAGTGTTTGATAAACCAATCTTAATCATTTTTTACAGCACCTAGTTAATAAATTTAGTACAACACTCTATATTGAGATATGTTTCAATCTGGTATCTCATCATGAAGGAAAAATGTATCATATTATAATGTAGAGCTTGTGTATGCAACCACAATTTGTTTTTTGATATCTTTACAAAATATTTGTGCCAAGATACTTTCGAGTATCTCTATGAGAGGTTGGGGGTATTACCCCTTCCTAGTTCAAAGTAATTATCTTTGGCATGCATTAGTGAAAGGATCTTGTTGCACATTCTTGGTCCAAACTAGTGTATGTGGCTTCCTCTCAGGGGAGGAGTGTGTGTTTCCCACCTTTTTTCTTGATGTCAAAGGTGGAGAGAAAGATATAAAGTGATATGAGATGAGATAGTGTTTTGAGATAGTGTTTTTCATTGATGGATGTTTCCAACAATTACAAAGGGGTAGATTGTTGAAGGAGGGATTTGTTGTTGATGTTGTAGATTTGATGATGTTTTTTCCTTTGTATTATCTATTTATGGTTGTTTTTGATGAAAAATTGTTGATGTTGCTAATAATATGGTAGATTTGTTGATGTGTTAGTATGGTTTTCATTCATGGCAACACACTACTTTGGTGGTTGGTATTATGCTCAATTTTATTGTTATGATGATGTGGTTGTGAGGATTTGTTGGTCCAAAGGTTGGTGCTCCGGAAGGATTATGATCTATAAAATTTGTTTCAGTGGTGTATTATGTGATGATCATGTTTGATTGTGTTTCATAATTCTCTTCTATTTTGGATATGGTTTATGGCAGTATGGTTTCATTGTCTTTCTAATTTTTGGCCGTGATAACTGCTAATGTGCTATTTATTTTTGGGCTTTGGTGTTATGGTTTATAGGTAATGTGTTATTTGATTGAGGCAATGTGTGTGGTGTGGTCCACTTTTCATTCCTCCTCACCATGGGAATGTTTAGTCTAGACCTATTTCAAAATTATGTTGGCCAACTTGGTAATTTTAGATCTGTATAAGTAAGAGGTTTATTGTGATCGATTGGTAAGGAGGTTGTTTGAAGAGAAGGTCAATCATATATTGTATGAAGATATTGTGGAAGCACAAGGTTGGTTGGTGAGAAGAGGGTGTGTGTGTGTTATTTATATTAGAAACCAGAGGTAGTGAGCCAAGGGTTTCTTCTAGTAGTTATAATATAGTGTTGGATTTACTTTTCTCTCTTCTTTCTCAGGGTAGTTATCCCTTTTGGGTAGTGAGCCCACCTGCAGTGAGAATTCTAGCAATGAGCCATCTATTATAAAAATCACCTTAACCTGTGTCACCTTAAGTAATGTTTTATTCATGAGAATTAGCCTTCTATGTGGTTTTTACCACATTGAGTTTTCCACATAACTTATTGTGTTGATTGTGCATAAGTCATACGTCTACTCTTTCATATTTATGTCTGATTTGATTAACTGGGTAAATATTTAGTCTTCTATTTCTAGATCTATGAAATTGACAAAAAACTTATTGGACAATTGATTCACCCCCCTCTCATTTGTCTAGGACATTCAACATTAACTAAAAAATAGATACAACCCCAAAATAAAAAGACCTAGTAAAGATATATTACCAAACCCTAACTAAGCGGAGGAACTAGTCCACAGGAAGAAGTGCCAATCAAGGGAGGTGCTAATCTACAAGAAGAGGTGCTAGTGTACATAAAATCCAAAATATCATCCACATCAAAGTGTGAGAAAATGCACTGATTCAAAAGCTCTAGCTACAAAAAATATTAGAAAAATGGGACTAGGGTTCCATTAGGTATGCCAAGATGTGAATGCTAAATTTTGAAATCCCATTTGTAAAGCCTAACAATCCTACCTCAAGTCTATATCTACAAAATAGTTTGACAATAAATAAATCTCTTATTCATGAAATGTCAAACATAAAATAAGAAAAGCTATACCATCCTATTCATGAAATTATTGACTCCATTGTTCTTATATACTTAAATATCTTATAAATATAATATTTTATCTTATTTATTTTCACAAGTGCACAAGATGAAATTAAAGGAATGGAGTGTGGTTGATTTATGTTTATGTGAATCTATGACATGAGATAATGAAATGATATAAATTAGGCAAGATCACAATAATCACATTAGATGATTATTCGTATTACGGTCAAATGAGAGGGGAAAAATGTTATTTTATAGTACTCCTCAAGAAAATCAAGGGTTAAGATTAAGAGGTTAAAGATGAATGACTAAGATAAGATGTTAGGCATGAATGAAAATATTATGAGGTTGATTTGAAATGGAGGGATAAGATTAAAGGGTAGGTAGGGATTAGGTAGAAATGTTGACATTTGGTAGGATATATTTGTATTCAATGAACCTAGACATGTTGGGAGATGTGGGAGACAAAGGTAAATGAAGAGATGGGCGACATTTGTCACATGCTTACAAATTTATATTGTGATCGATGTGAATAAGATGGAAAGTTAAGATTAGAAAGAAAATGATATATAATTAATTAAATAAATAAAAATATTTATTTAAATAATAGATAAATAGGCTAATGAATTAATTAATTAATTAATAATATATATTTAATTAATAGAGGAATTAATGATTAAATGATTAAATAAATAAATAATATTTAATTATGTAAAGATACTTATAGGTGTCTACAATAAGTACCAACCTATACGAGACATTTTTTTTTTTATGAAGTTGCAACTTAGCCACTTAGCTCTAACTTACATCAAGAGACTTCAACCTTAATTTTAATGAAGATTTAGAAATAACAATGAAATCTATCATGAGGACGTACAAATGAATAGGAACCTTCTATGAATCAAATCTGTTCAGGTCAATGCACTTAGTGTGGATATGATATGACATTTTTGTTCAAATAGTTTATCATGTAAATTCACTCACAACCTTCTTCATGATCGCAACCATACAAATTGTATCAAATAATTGGTAATATATATTTATCTCTCTTTGATATAAACATCTCTATGTCATCTTAAGACATTTAATCATCCTTTTTAACTCATCACTTTGGCCAAGGATAAATTATTAATTCATAACAGCATGTAAGGTGTAATTAGCGTAGTCCCAAAACAAGTGTGTTAATATAGGACTAGGAAAATGCCATGCACTTCATGTCATAGAATCAATTGGTCCCATATTAACTTTAAATTATTCCTCCATCTAGTGAATGTTTCCTTACTCTTGCGCATTTAATAGATATTCTTTCATAGTCAACCAATAAATAATCAGCTCACTTTGTCACTTGAAATTATTTTGTGTATGAAGAAAATCCATTGAAACTTTAATATAACATGCTTCATGTGTAGCATTACTTAACTTCCTAATTGAAGCCCAAAATAAGAAATAGTGGTATATGTTATATCAAAAAAAGGATAGTGTAATCTAGTGTAGTTACTGCCTCTAAGCAATGAATCTTCAAAAAACAACATAGACACTTCTAATCATTAACAATTATAGTGAATGTTTTAGGAACATATGATTCTACTATAAAATCCTTGTGTTTCTTTTATAATGATAACATTAACATTTGGTAATTGAAAATATAGCTTGTCATTAATTTGAAAAAATGTGTCTAATGTAGAGTCTATCCAACAATCTCATCAATCTCCAAAAAAGCTTTGACAATATCCTTGACATAAGTTGTAGGTATTGTGGAGGAGGAGCGACGGTTTCATTGTTTTATGTTGTAGGGTTTTGAATGAGAAACAACGGAGGGGAGGTGAGACTGGCCACCACCCCCATGGCCACCATGAGCGGGATAGACCGACCCTCCCTGTGCCTCCGTTCAAAGGGAGGGTCATGGGGGAAGGGCTTCAGCCCTCCTCTAGCCACCAATTATTTTTTTTTAAATTTTTGTTTCAATTTTCTTTTCAAACAATTTTTGTTTAAAGAAAAGAACAATGCATTTTTTTTTTATATTGAAAAAAAAAAATGTTATATATATTGTGAGGCCTCACCCCGAACCCCATCGTAGTTTTCCAGTTTTTCTGCTAATGATAGATTTAGCATATGATACTTTACATTTTGATGCACTACAGACCTTATGGATTTTATGCTTTAAGTCATGGATTGATCATTTTGGATGTTGGATACATGATATTTTATGACGCACTTTATGGACTATATTATCTTTCTATTATGGACATTTATTTTGAGACAATTGATTTGGAAAAACATTATGGTTATGTTATGGGTTATTGATGATAGGAGAATTATTAGAAATAGATATTAAATTTAGATATCATTCAATGTAAACCTTACCTTATGTATATGCTTTAATGAAATTACTATTTATTGTGATCTTAAGAAATAAACTTCGTATGTTGATGTTCCCTTAAGTTTTGAATATTGCTTATTTCTTTATGATGAATATTTATCTTCTCGGACTACAAATATTTGAATTGAGTGTACAGGTATGAGACCATGGTATTTTATCCGGGGAACCAAACATAGGTATATATGAACTCAGTTTGTGCCAAGGTTGTGTCCAATGAGAGACAAGACCTCGTTGTATCATAATTTAATTTCTAAACATATATGGTTGATTGTGGGAATGTATTCCTTAAATGTATTTTCTTATTTTCTTGTGATTATGCCCAAGTGGATATGACATGGTCTAGTGATGTGTAAATGTTTGTGTGTGTCATTTGACACTTGTGATTTGTACTTAAGACCATGACATGTCAACTTGGGAATGGTTTTCCACCTACCCAGGTAAGTACATTAGTGAATCCCCATATGCATACCTTGGTCTGGGAGATGGGGGTGTGGTCATCTCATTGGAATTTTCGTAAGTACTATTATAGTGGATTTTTGGAGGGGTTTAAAAGTTCCAAGGGGTGCGTTGGGGTCATTTTCAGGTAGCCCACTTGTTATACCAATAGATAAGGGCCATTTTAACCCTAGGATAGCCTTTGGTTGACCATGTGACCCTTCCAAAATTTGTTTTCCCAAGTTGGACGAAAATCAACTCTTGTGAGGCTTGACCTTGGATAGACCACTCTTCCAGTTTTATGCAAAGACATTATTTACCTTTTTGGAGTTTCCCCTTTGGATCCATTTTTAGAAAGTTGTGAGAGTTTAGGGAAGAGAGACCAATTAGAGGGTTTTCCTTCTCCCCATGATTTTCTAGTGGATTTTTAGTTTGGACTCTCCATGTTGGAGAGTTTGAACACCCACTCTCTAACTTAGAGACATAGCTAGAGTTGGTGACATTGGAAGGAGGACTTAGGATAAAAGGGAGCTCTTCTACAACTATCTTTCAATAAGATTGGATCTAGGTTGGTGGACTTATTGCAACTCATTTCTTGTAGTTCTATTTTGTGCTTGCAAAAAGGATGAATGTTGTGTGTGTCTTGTGAAAATATTATAGTTATGATCTTATAGTAAATTTTATGTTGCTGTTGTGAAGTATTTGTTTTACTTTTCTCTTGTAAATGTTGTTAATGGGAGTCTCAAGGCTCACTCACCCTTGGGAGGGAAGATTAGCCTTGGGGGTGAAGGAGTTTGACAACCCTTGGTGTAGAGTCTCTCCTCAAGGAGGAGAGGGAAAAATCATGGAGTATGTGCTCCATGAAGCCTCCCTTGTTGCTACTTCTTTTGGGGGTCATAAGGGCATATTGTTGATCTTGGGTTTGATATTGAGAAGGAAAGTGTTTGGAAAGCCATGTGAGGGCTTGGTTATAAATTTTGGGTTTAGCCTTCTCCCTTGGGTATTTGGTCCACTTTGCCCCATATAGGGTTATTAAGAGACCCATTGTGCAAAGCCTTGGTAGGGAGTTTTGTGAGTGTTACTTGTTTTATTTTTGTTGCATGTTTGTATCCCTCATTTGTTTGGTTCCCCAAGCTCGGGGGTGGCCTCATAAGAAGCCTAGGTTGGGTGGAGAGCATCCCATGGTCCCATGTGTTTTTCCCTTATTTTGTGTTTGCAGATTTGTGATGTTTGGAGCCACATTGAAGCTTAGTGTTGAGCTAGGAAGAAAGAGACTTATTTATTTATGTACATGTAAAGAGCCATGGGCCATTGCTAAAATAATGTATTTTTGTTTGAGAATAAATGTAATGAGCCATGTGGCTGAAAATATGTATTCTTGAGACATTTTGTAAGGATCTATTATTTATGACATTTCCAGATTTTAGCTTTAAGCTCATGAGTAAATAAAATTTTCATTCAATGTTTTGAAAAATGTAGTACAAATATTGTTATTTTAAATTCCTAAATGCTGCAAATTAAATTTGTGCAAAGGCTGAAATTTTTGATGAAGAGAAAACTATCTTGGGTCTAGACCTAGTTAGATTAGTATGTTACAAGAGATTAAATAAAAAGGAAAAATAAATATACTTGCATATAGGGACATTGATAAATGGAGGATCTCTCTCTCAGATTTAAAAGTACATGTCCATCTCTAAATACTTCTCAAATTTTCTTTCTAGTATGCAAATTAATATCTGCATTAAAATTGAAATAATAGATAAATAAATTATATATATATATGTATATTCATATGTATATATGTTTATAATATTATATTCGCTGGATTACAGTAAAGAGAAATAAAATACAGATCACTTAAAGGAATCAGTTATATATATATATATATATATATATATATATATATATATATA
>MU227421.1:1635382-1658184 GCA_018584345.1 Thuja plicata
ATGCAATTAATCTAGAAATTGAAACTATCTTATTGCAAAATGAAATTACTCTATATGAGATTAGCAAGAAAATGAGACAATAATTCAATATTCTAACAATGCATATTTTCTTCAGAAATTCAGGAGGGTTTGAATGAAGAATGAGAGTTCTTTTATAGACTCTGAGATGATCATAATAGAAACTTTTCTTTTTTGAAATAAAACAAATAGAAAATCCAGTTAAAAATAGAAAGCTTTGTTGAAAAGAATTCAATAAATTGTTTTCGTTCTTTGATTTAATATTGTTTTATTTGAATTTAATTGTTTTATTTCTCTTTAAAACACAATTAGTTCAAAGTTTCTATTTCTGAATAGAGATAAATTTTTTGAGAGAATATCCAATTAATTAAATAAATATGACCTCATAATTGCTTTTTCTCAATTATCTAAATAATTAAATTCAATTATTGAAATGAGGATATTTATTTAATAATTAAATATTATTTAATTCCTTTTCATGTGTCTCAGCTAAAGAGGGTGAATTTAATTTAATTAAAGTGCTAGGACTTTATAATTAAATTAATTCAATCATAGGGTTTGTTTAGCCAAATAGATATTTAGGAGTTAAATATGATGTATGATTAATATAGATTTAGGATTTTTTGCATTTGACACTTAGGTCGAGTAGAGTCAATGAAAACTCAGAATTGCCTAGTACAATAGGACTTTGATGATTTAGAAGAGTGACAAATGCAAAAAAATTGGTTAGGGTTGCAAGATGCCAATTTTGGGGTGTTACAGCAGGTCTGGGAGTGTTGTTGCTAAGAAATGTTGAACATTTCCTACCTGCTCGGCTACCCAGTCATCCACTACCTACACTTTCTTCTTCACGTCCCTTAGTGCATCAATGTCACCCTGTCAGAGTGGTGTTCTGGATGTAGAAGATTCTCAAAGAATTACAGTTAGTGGTTGTGCTAGCTCTGTTAATAGCCCGATAAGATTTACATTCTTTTCATTTTCTTCTTTCAGTCTCTGGGCTTGTTTATCATATCGGGCTTCAATTTCCTGGCTAGCCTCCTTTAGCAGGTCCAATTCACCCTGCTTGTCTCTCTTCCCCAGAGGTACCTCTATGATATTATATTTCGTAGCACTTACCGCTGCTTCCTCTTTGTCTGGGGGAGGGGTCACAGTAACTATGACTGTATCTCCACCCGGACCAATCCAAATAGAGTGGAGGGTTTGGGCATTCTTTGGCTTGGGAATGCCTTCACTCTAGGCCATCATCTCGGCCAGGGAGAGATGGGATTTTTCCACCACCGGGGCCTTTCTCTTCTTCGAATCCACCAACCATTATGGTGGTGAGGAAGGTATTTCTACTAGGGCCTGATTATTTGGGTCTTCTCCAGGGTTTTAATATTCATCCCCAGTGTTTATAGTCTCTTCAGACTCTTTCTCTTTGTTCTCGAGATCATCTGCACCATCCACCTTTGTAGCATCAATATCCATTTCCCCAGTGTTGTCATCCTTAGCAGCATTGGTGGAATCAACATCCATATTTTCAGGTTTATCCCCATCCCTCTGCTGCTGTTGTTGTTGTTCTCTGGCATCATCTACCAAGACATTCTCCTCTGTTGGCCTATCTTCTGGAGATGGCGAAGGTGTCCAAACTAGATCCGACTATAGTGTTATAGGGATCACCTTTCCAAATGTTACCACTTGGGGGGAAGAACTACCCTGGGTGGGTGGAGGTGTCTAGAGCATTGCATCTAAGGTTACGGTTACCCCCAAAGGTCTAGTTCCCTTAGCCAAAGTTGGCTTCTCATCTTGTACTTGCCTCTTTTCTCCTATCTCGGTCCCTATGACCAGTATCTCTTGAACATTAGGGATGTCCACCTATTATGGCTCTTTTTCCTTTTTAGCCCAGACCTCTTGTTCCATAGCATCTTCCTTCTCTGGTATCTCTCCTTTATCGGGGATTGTTTCCACTTCCTATGCGGCGATCTCCTCCAACACTTTCCCTATATCTCCCTGTAAATTCACAAGTTCATCAGTCCCAAAGATGTCATCAAAATCATCATGTGGAGGGGAGGTTTCCAGGGGATTCTCTAGTTATGGGGAGTCTGGGATAACCTCCACCTGGGGGATGTTTGGCATCCTGAGATCTATATCTGCCCTTGGTGGAAGGATATTTGTTCTTTGATTTTTCCTCCTTGTCACTAGTGGGGGTCCGACATCCAAAATGGTCACACGTTCACCCTCCACTCCCAACCCCACTGCCCAGACCATAAGTTCTATAAGTGAAGGGGAGCCAAAAGGGAGGGCAGGTTCCACCAAAGTAATTGGGAGGCCAAGCCGGGTGCCTAATACTTCCTTTAGCTGATGGGATGCCACCATCTGAAGGTGCACCTATTCCATAATGGGGGCTGAAACTGATGATGGAACCAGGGCTGAGGTATCGATTTTTCTATTTCCTTTGTCTCCACCTTACCCAGAGGTTCCAGATCTGAAATTGGATTCCTGAAAAAATTGGCCAACTTTGTGAGTGCTCTTTGGACATACCTTCGCAAAATACCCATGACTGCATTCAATCACATCATGGGTGATGTCCTCAATCACTAGGATTTCTGGGGTGTCCCAATCCACTGGAGGGAGATCCATTTTTTCCACTCCCTAAGCCTTGTATAGTGGGTCTTCCATGGACCTGGTATCTTAAAATTCCTTTGGAAAGTTCTGAAGCTTAATATGCTTCATCACAGCTTGTGTCATTCTAACAAAGTGTCATTTTCAGAATTCAAAATCATCCTGGAAGTCTACCAAAAAATCCTCCATGTGAGGCTCATGGGGGTCTGACACCCGGGGCAATGACAAAGCTATCTTATCCAGTGGATCAAATTTATTCCACGCCAAGTAAAATTCTGCTAGCCCCAGACATTTTAATTCGTTATTGGCTTCCTTTACCGCTACAAGGCTGCATGTGTAGTTCACGCAGGTGATCGGGAAAGGAATGTTGGTGACCTTTTTGAGGCCAAAAAGAGTGTGGAGCTACAGGATCAACTTGCAATACTCCAAAATAATATTCCTATCCCCACAATTCTTGGGCAAGAGGTAGGGTTTTCCAGAGAATTTGGTCACCCAAATGTAAGAGTGTTGTTGAAATTGGATGTAGTAATGGCCATAAGAACTAACCAAAGTCATCACCTCCTTTGAAATCTAGTAACTGGCATCCCAAGTGGGTGCAAGAATGTTATAGTAAACAAAGGTGTCGTTTACTCTGTAGAAACTGGGGAAATAGGCCTCCCATTAAATTTGTGGGAAATGGTACCACGGAGCATTCTGGCCTGGGCTGGTCCTGAGGACGCTGACAGTGAGTAAACCCTAGGTTATGGGTTGTTGTTGTGCCAGTGCCCACAATACATATAAATTCATGTAGAACTTGGAGGTCTGGGTGACCTTGCCAAGCTGGGAATCCACATGATTGGCAATAATAGTTTCCCAATCAAAAGTCTATTTGGCAGAGGTGATGCCGAATAGGAAGTAATACATCCATGCCAAAAATTCTTAGACATGGGATTCTCTGAAGACCCCGCATAGGGAGATGAACCCTATTTGTATGCTTTCCTTGAATTCTATGTGGGGATCTCCAACTTAATCTTTCTATAATCTTTCCTTGGGGTGTTTATCTAGTTGGTGTTGAGGTCTTGTCGGGCCATCTGCGGAACCTTCTCGAACTCATGTAATGCCAAGGCCTGGGTGATGATAGTAGAATTGGAGAACTGGGGGATCCCTAGTCTAGAAGTGAATGTTGCAGTGTCCAGAGACACTAAGGGTGTTGGGTAGCCCAAGGGAAGAGGAGCGGTAAGCATGACAGCCTAGACGGCTGTATTGTAGTGCTTAGCAAATGTAAGAATAAGCTCCAGCACCTACACTAAGCAGGGAAAGCAAAAGGCTTTAAGGATTCTAGAGGCTGCCACATCTAGTGCCATTAGATATCCGGCCTTGTGCTAAATAAGAATCATTTTTACCAAGGCCTAAAATTCAGACCATGCTCTGACACTTGTGTCGATGATCATCTGTAACTTGGAATCTACTTTAGATCCCAGAATAGCCCCTTTCTTCAAATATTTTTGCGATCAGTGGAAGCCTTTCTAAGGCCTTCTCGGCCTTGGTCCTGGCAGCTACCCTGGTTGAAGTGGTAGGGAGTTCATGACTCCTGGGTAGAGAATATGCTTCAGACATGATGAATCTATGAATTTATCGGCAACCTGCAAGACTGAACAACCATCAATATGGATAAAACACAATAGAATTCTGGAGATTTCATCACCGCCTTGCATATGTTCCTAAAAAGGTGTTAGTTTGCATCAAACCCTAAAAAATATATTAAACAAAATGACTTGTTTGGAATTTGATCAATTCTATGGGGTTTCAGGGATTCTGGCTCATGCGGTAAATGAAGTGAAGGTTGAAGGTGAACATGGGACCCGAAGTCTAGAAAAATGACCATTATCAACATGACTGACAATTAGCCATGCTAGGATGACACAGGGTGTTATGTGGTCATACAATAAAGTGAGTAATGACATTGAAGGTGATACTTGTCCTAAAATGCAAGGGAATGAATGCAACTTGGGCTGGTTTTGAATGCTCACACATGGGGAAATTAACCCCACTATTAAAGTAGAGATGACAGAGGGGAGAGAAAGCCTCCAAACTTGACTAGGTGAGGTGCCGAGTTTGAAGTTGCAGACACCTGGTGGGAAAGTTCTACATTTTGGTCACACACAAAGGGGCAAGGTGATCTCGCCACTAGATGGGAGGAATATAAAGAAATACACAGAATTTACATGCACTTATGTACAGAGGGCCGAAGAACAACTTACAGACCGACCCAAAAACAAACCCATTTACAGCTACTTACAAACTAACAAAAATTTAAAAAAATATAGAAAATGTACAGTCATTACATTGTTTACAACTACTTAGAGGGTGGAAAACCCTTTGGCAAAGCCATCCAACCAATGGGAAGCAATGAAAAAGAACAGAACGTGAAACAGAGACAAAAAGGCACAACACAAGAAACCCAAAACAAAACCATAAAGCAAAGAGGAGGAACCAGAAGGGCCTGCCTTAAAAATAAGGAATGTGGGAGGATGAGCATGGGAGGTTCTCTGCAAATGAAGAGCTTTGAATCACCATGAACAAACAAATTCCAGTCACTGTCAGGCTCTGTTTAAGCTTTGGGAATAAATCACACTTAGCTGCTGTTGAAATCGCTCTAATCGCTTTGAATCCCTCTAGGGTAATTTGTTCACAGTAAATGTAACAATGACTAGTGAAACTCTATTTATACCCCTAGGGTAAAAACATCCTACTTCTTTCCACAAATCTTGAGAAAGGAAAACCTCCAGACTTTGGGCCCGGGGATCCCGTGCAACAACACCCTCTAACAAAAGAAGAGGTAGTGATAGAGGATCCCAGAGTCCAGAAATCTAGCTAGAATAAACAAAAACACTCTAGGACTGGGCCCTGGAGCAAGGAAGACCAAAAGGAACACAACACCAGCCCCATGGAGGCAAAGGTCAGAGAAAACAAAATGAAACCAAGGAAGAACAAAAAGGAAAAAAAAGGGGGACCCAATATTTTTCCCACAAAATGTAGGGATGGGTATTTAGGGCATAACAAATAGCGACTCACTGGGATGAATTCCTTAGCACATTTGAGAACTATAGAATCTTTGGTTAGCAAAACCGAAACTCATCTTTACCAAGAACATTCTACTTGCAAGGCGCGAGGTGTCTAAGGAAATCCGACTCATCATTGATTCGATCCTTTGGTCTTTTGTCAGTCGTGAAGTGTGTGCTTTGGAATAAAATCAAGCCGATGATTTTCAGGAGAAGTAGAGAGAGGGAACTAAGTATATTGAACCAAAATCATTACATCTGGCATGATCCCCCGGATACCAGAATTCTCTATTCTTTACTTCTTTCTTTCTTTTTTCTTTTGAGGATGGGGAAGGCGGTACTTATTTCACCGTGAACCTTAAGTTTAGCTAATTTTTATGGAGGTACTCCTTTCACCTTGCCATCCATTTTAATTTATTGAATAAGAGAGACATTCCAAACCCTAAATATTTTTATGATTTTTAGACTTGGCCAATAATTAGTGTAATTGATTTTCTCTCAAGGACCATGCGATTACTTGCTTCTTAGATTTTGTATTAACCGATATCAAGACTTTCAAGATATGAATCTGATGAAGATTACCCATAACCTCTTACCATACACACAAAATAACCCTAAACTGTGGATAAATACCACCATGCTAACAATAGATTCTGGACTAACTAAAATGCACAAGGCACCATTCCAAGGACTAGATGTCATGCGAAGCATACCTATCTACAAGAAGAGGACAACACGTCGGGAACCTGAAAAACAAGACACGCAAAGAAAAAAAAATAAAAGACAAGAAAAAAGAGAGAAGGTGGTCCCAGAAGACTGCGAACAACTATTTACAAAGACAAGACACTCCCAAGGAGAATTAGGAAAGATATTTACATGCGGGAAAACACTTTATATATAATACAACTTCAGGCAAACCTACGACCCGCCTCATTCAAAGTAGTGTTTAAGAAATTTTCCATTGACATGAAATGGGATGTCTTCTCCGGTCATGGTAATAAGGCAATAAGTATTATCCCTACAAATCTATGAGATTAGGTATGGTCTGAGCCAAAGCCTTTGAAATTTGGTGTGCTTTCCTTTCTTCTCCTAGGCCTTGTCCCACAGAAGGACTATGTCCGAAACCTGAAAGGCTTTGTATTAGGCTCTTCGATAAAACCATTTCTTGATGACTAATTGATGATGCACAAAATGTTCCAGTTCTGCATCTCTTTGTTCCTCCATTCTTGTCAGGTTTAGGAGCCAAACCTCCATAATGTTGTCCCGATTGTTGAATTCCTACATAAACTGTAAAACTAGAATTTGTAAGTTAATAGGGAACATAGGATTCTAGCCATAAAATAGGTGAAATGGGGAAGTCCCTAGGGCTTCCTTAACTCTGATATGGTCTACCTAAAGAGTGAACCTAAGCTTTTGGTGCCAGTCCTGAGGGTTTTGTTCTAGCAAGTGTTTGATCACCTCCAGCAAATTTTTATTGGTTGATTCAGCCACACCATTTCCCCAAGGGTAATAGTTGTTGGAGAACTTCAAGGCAATCTTCCTCTCATAGGTCCATTCAAGTAAATACACTAAAGAAAATGCTAGACCATTGTCACACACTATAGAAAAGGGCATTCTGAATCTGGTGAATATGTTTTCTTCCAATAATTTGATAACTACATGCGCCGTGTTGTTCTTGTGTGGAATTGCTTCTGACCACCGGGTATAGTGATCGGTCGCAATCAGGATATATGAGTGGTTGGAAGATGATTTGGGGTTGATTTCCATGATAAAATCAAATTCCCAATGGGTGAAGGGTCAAACTTCAAAGACTGGCTGCAAAGGCATGGTTGGGTTTTGCTCATGATGGGATGCAGTTTGGCAAGTGTAGCACTTCCTCACATGAGTGTAGACTTCTTTGAAGATGGAAGGCCAATAGTATCCATCCCAAAAAATCTGTTCAGTAGTGGCGTCAGCTAAGCCATGCCCGATTCCAAACTACCCATGGAATTCTTCTATCATTTTGATAGCTTGGTCCCTATCTATGCACCAGAGGTAAATCCCTTACAAATTCCTTCAAAAATGCATTCAATTTTTTTATCATGAAATGTGCACTTTTTAGTTTTAGGGCATGATGTTTGTTTGGGGAAAGCCCCTTTAGGCACCTATTATTCAGAAAAAGGTATACCAGGTTAGTATACCATGGGTCTTGAGTGATGGACTCCATAGTATAAGTTTGGCATTCAATGTTTGGAGTAACTTCCACCATCACTCTACATAGTCCCTAGCCTCAGACTATCTTCATTGGTTGTATCTCTAGATCATACTCTTGGAGGATGGCCATCCATTTCCCTCAGTGTTCGCCCAATTCACTCTGCAGTGGTAAATATTTAACATCCTGGTTCAGAATGATAGCAAGCACTTTTCTCTAGAGAATATAGTGCCAGAATTTCTTCATGACCTAGACTAGAGAAAAAACCTACTTTTCCAAATGTGTATATCAAACTTCAACATTTTTGAAGGGGGAGCTCATGAAATAAATGTGTCATTCTTCCCCTTCAACCTTCTGGGTTAGGACTACTACTTCCAAATGCGGTGAAGTGAAGGAGTATATTTGGAATGGGAGGGAATAGTCCAGACTTGCGAGGACTGGTGCCTCCACTATGGTTTGCTTGATCTAAGAAAATTCTCACTTCACTTTGGGGCTCCACTCAATCTTGGTATCTTTCTTCATCATTTCATTGAGTGGTTTAACTATCTCGGTGAATCTAGTAATGAACCGCAAGACAAAGTTTATCTTTTCAAAGAAAGATCTCATTTCCTTTTTACTGCCGGGCATTTGTAAGTTCAATAGTGCTTCAACTCTCTTGGGGTCGATGGATATCCCCTTCTTAGAGACTATATGCCTAAGAAGCTTCCCTTCAGTGACCCTAAATATATATTTCTTGGGGTTGAAGGAGATAGCATACCGGAGACATCTCTCACAAATCTAGGCAAGGTGGGAAAAATGATCACACTTGTCCCAGGAAAAGATTGTTAAATCATCCATATAGATGATTATGCATTTGTTTATTAGGCCTTCAAACATAATGTCCATAGCCTTTTTAAATGTGTCCCCCATGTTAATGAGTCCAAAGGGCATTCTCTGGTACACAAATGTTCCACACTTGGTGGTGAACGCCATTTTATCTCTATCCTTGAATTTAACCATAACTTGGTTATATTCAGAGTACCCATCTAGGAAAGTCATTATTTGGGAATCATTAACAATTTGTAGCACCTCATCTAGCAAGGGGAGAGGGTTATTGTCCTTCTTGGATTCTTTTTTTAAATATCTAAAATCCACACATAGGTGGATCTCACCCTTCATCTTTCACATGGGGATGAGGTTGGCAACCCATGTTGTGTGCCGGATAGGAAAGATAATCTGGGCTGATAGTAGTTTCTGAACCTCTTGATGGATTAGAGTTTCGATCAATGGGTTTACTGGCCTATGCTTTTGCCAAAAGGGCTTGGCATCTAGTTTTAGTGGGATAGTATGAGTCATGATGGATGTGTCATAGGTCTTTAGATCCTCATACCCACAGGCAATAACATCATTGTATTCTCAGAGAGCCATGAGAATCTTCTCCTTCTCCTCTGGGGAGTAGGAGGTGCCAATGTGTACAAATATTTCTTCATTGGCCTTGCCAATGTTGACCTTTTCAAATTTCCCTCCCTTAGAGGAGGATGATATCTTATCTTGACCTTGAGGGTCTGAATCAAAGATGTCTTCAAGATCTACCATCCCCTTAGGGATGGTGTTGGTGGGTAGGTCAATGATCCCGTCATCTTCTTCACCCTGCCCGATATCATCATGGTCAATTTATTCCACTATCTAGTCTTCAAAGATGCAAACATTAGCCATGAAGGCCAGAATATGTTGGTCATCCTTAAAAACCTGAAAGTGGGTGATATTATCCAGGATGGATGGGTGGGGACCATTTCAATAGAAAACTTTCAAAGTCGAGAACCAGCCATCGGCTTGAGGGTGTTGGCAGACACAACAAGGGCATCTAGAACATAGTTACGTTTCTAAGGAATAAGCTCGATGCCAAAAGCATAAAAGTATTTGATTAGGCTCCATGCCTAGTTGTGGCATATGGCCAGCCTTTTGTCATGACACGTGTATTGGCTTCAGACCTATTTTACTATCAACTCTAAATCACCCATTTCCTGGAGTCAGGTGATCCCTTTTCTTAATGCAAACAAGATTCCAAGGACCAAGGCCTCATACTCTGTGACATTATTGGTGCAATTAAACTAAAACCTATAGGATGTGAGGAAGGGTTTCCCCAATGGGTTGATCAGATCTACTCCAGCCCTGTAGCCTTGTTTAGACTGAGATCCGTCAAAATTTAGCATCCACAAGTCATTGTTTGTTTTCTAGGGCTGGGAAGGAAAAGTGGCATTTGGATTAATTTTGGGAGGTTTGGGAGGTGATTCCTCTAGCTCTGATGGTGCATGGGTGAGGTTTTTCTCTAGAGAAGCCTCTGGTTTGGATTCCTAGACAAGAAACACCTTTGGTGTACCGCCGGATGGAATACTAGGTCTAGGCGAATCAACTTTATGTTCTTTCTCCCAGAGGTTATTGATGTGGCAAGTAGAAGCAGCGATAAAAGGCTCACAACTCTAGTTTGGAATGTTTTTGGTAATGTACCCGACACCAAGTGTGAGACAAGAGTGTGGCTAGAGTTTCCATGTTACCCTATGAGTCCACCTCACCCCTCAATTTTCATCCAAGTCCCAAATTCTCTGAGCAACTATGGGATCCTCCCCCTGAGTAAAATCAAATGTTAAGATCTCCAGTGGTCGGTATACCCCTGGAGAAGATTTAGAGAAAAGGACTTCATTTACCCTCCTGAATTTGGTGAGGGCCTACTTCATTATTGGTTCACTCTCCACCCGAATTTGATTTGATTTCCCCTTCCAAGGGAGCCAGAAATGGGAGAAGTCTGTAGATAAATACCCTTTAAGGGCCTTACACCAATTTTGACTTAGTAACATCCCATAGGTTTGAGGGATGTCCACCACTTGGATTTCTATTGTGCTCTATATCTGCAGGTCTTGGATGAGCTAAATCTGGACATTTTTCAGCTCACCCACCATTTTCACAGTAGTTTTGTCCAATTGGACTGCTGCGCCTTTGGATGGAGTGGGAGTGAGTCCAAGCTTCTGGCATATGGATAAGGGCATGACATTTCCCAAAGCACCAGAATCTACCAGGAAGTTGTATAGGTTCTTCCCTTGAATGTTCAAGCCTAGTAGGAAAGGAGGATCCTCTGTGTTTCCCTGGAAGACGATCAAGTTGGCATCATCAAATGTGATAGTCTTTGGTGGACAACTGATGACTTCTGGGTTTCCCAAGACCTTCAGAAGGGACTTCTTTTGCTTGAGACAATTTAGAAAAACCTCCATCAAAGTCATGGAGTTGGTGGTATTCTCTAATGCCTTAGTGATGTCAAACCATCCCCCCAGGTAAAGTTGACTTCCCTCGGCCAGATCCCTGGCTTGGTTAGAGCGTGGTCCTTTCAGAGGGAAGGAGCGATTAGTTGTGTTTTCCTGGGGAGGGGTATTTTTGGGAGGCATTGGTGTATAAGTTGACCATTTTCCAACTTGACTCTGAGTGTTGTAGGAAGTCTGCGGGTTGGTGAAGGCATTGGCCTCAAATACTAGGATAGATTCATCAAAGAACCCCTACAATTTGGGCTCTTCTTCATCCTCTTCATCTATCCTGAAGAAGATGGTCTCACATGTAAAGGCTATGTTAGGAGGATCTAATATGGGTGGTTCCAGGGGAGTAGGATCAACAGGTTCTTGTCTATCCAACTGGGAGATCATGATGATCTTCTCCAGTGTGGCATAGCTCACCTCAGAATAAGAGTCGGTGTCATACAATCTACACCACATAGTTAGAGGGTGGAATTCTGCAAGCTGTGTAGAATGATTGGGTCCAACACCACCCTGAGTGGTATTTTGGTTCAGAGGAGGACCTCTGGTATTTGCATTGTTTTTCCATTGTTGATGATTGGGATGAGGCCCATTGTTGTAGTTCTGACCTCCAGAGTTTGTATTTCATTGTCCGGAGAAAATATTCCCTCTCTGGGAATTGGAGTTGTGAGTTGCGGAAGGCCCCACATTTAGCTATCCCATGTCTATTTTTTAGAGAGGACACCAATCGCCAGAGGGATTCAACCTCGGCTAACAGCTGGGTAGATGTGTCACAATGTGATGGTTGTTGTTGTGGGTTCCCAGGGAAGGCAGAAATAGCTCCCGGAGTCGAGGATGGCAATACTCCAACCACAGACAACTGCAAGAAAGGTACTCCAGAGGGTTATGTTAAGGGTTGTTGCATTTGCTATGGTTGGTTCCAGGGATTATATTCCAGACCTGGTATTGTCTATGCTTGTGATGGATAAATGTACCAGGCCTGTTGGTCTATTGGCGGTGGGCCCATGGCCATTGTTGGGGAACCCATTGCTAGATTGGGGTTATATCCCTTGGCATAAGGACTTTTTTTGGGTATCATGTTGAATGGTAGGCTCTATCCAATCCTGCTGGGAGCTTTTCTCAAATCGTGGGACAACTCCAGGGCTAGGTTGTAAACCTTTGCCAGACTATCCCGGTCATTGGCGGTGGCGGTTCTCCAAAGGAGAGTGGCAACAATGGGCTCCAGAGAATTCAGGTATGTTTGGATGGTTACGTTAATGGATGGGATGAAGGGACCTATGCACCACTTCAAGGCATGTTGGAACTAATGGTTGAATGTGGCAAAGGGTTCATTCAGTTCCTTCCTAATAAAGATAAAAAGGTTGTGGGACCACGCCATGTCCATATGAATGTGAAATAGGGATAACTTTAAGAAACCCCCCTCTAGAAAAATATATAAAATCCTAGCGAATCTTTCATTTTATTTTTTAAAAAATGAATTCATATTGGCGAATCTCTCAATTTTTTGGGAAAACAAATTATTTGTATTGGGGAATATTTTTTACTCACATATTTTTTCTAGAAAACATTGGCGAATCTCAAGAAATAACCAAAATTTCATTAATGACCATGGAAAATAATTATATTTAAAGAAAAAAGAGTTCTTATAGAAAATCGTTAGGCTAACTATGAAAATATTTGATGGGTTTAAGGGAACTCTATAGTATCTAGTTGTTATCATTTATTTAAAATATAATCAAATAATCGTCATTGTATTGTGTGAGATAAATGTATCTTTATTTTTATTATTATAATAGGACCCAAAATTTCTTCAGTGCCATTGGTTTATCAACAATCCAAAGGAAATATTATCCCCAATAAGTGTTACAAATAGGATAGTAACATTTTTGCCTTGTGGAATATAATGAAGATCACTATATTATATTTTAAATCAATAATGACAACTAATATTGATGAAAACCCTACTATAACTAACAGTTATGATATATTATTGGTGAATTAATTTAGATTTCTATAATAACTGATAAAATTTAGGTGAATTGAATCTAACCATCTATCAAATATTAGGAAATTATTTGTGTTCAAATTTTTAATAAAATAAATTATTTGGCGATTTAAATATTTCTAAAATAAAATATTGTAAAAGTTTGGCAATTTAGGTCGCCTTAAATCTTGAATTATTAGCCAAATTTGGATTCTAAAATTTCAAAAATTATCCAATTGGCGAATATTAGCCACTAAAAAAATCACTGATGTGAAAGGCTGCCAAGAAGGTATCTTCCATATCCTGCCAACTGTTGATAGAGTTGGCCGGCAAGTTGAGGTACCAGTTTAACACATTCTGTCCTAAGGATAGAGGGAACATCTAGGTTACAACATATAGACGTTGTATCCGATGTTGGTTCATGGAATCCTTATAGGCCTGGAGATGTTCTTCCATGGTTTGTGGGCCTAGATACTCATACTTGGGATAGATCTTCTCCGGGTGCAGAGGAAGGTCATTGGTGGCACCAAGCAACTACCCCATTAGGGACCCGTTGTTACCAAAGTAATTTTCCATTGGGGCTATTTGATTTTGGCTAGGTTGACTGTTAGTCTTCAAGATTATCTGAGGAAGTTGGGTATTCTAGTGTGCAGCGAATCCCTAGATACAGTTGGCTGGTTTTTTGGTTTTTTGGGTCCTACTCTTTCGAACGGGAGGTTTGAGTTCTACAAACTCTGTGGGATTTGAAGTTGATCGAAGGATTTTGTCAAAATTTAATGGCAAAGATGACCCTACTCTTCAAAAATTATGGCTCCTAAAACTACTACTTGGGGAACCCTCAGGCGGTGCAAAATTGAAATCTTCTGAGGGAGATGAGCTCATACCCTCCTTCTAGCACCAATTTCTATTGATGGGACTTTGTGACCGGTTATGCCAACAGTGATAATTTTTCATCGGGTACCGGGGTACCAGCCAACTCTGCCTATAAAGGTTCTCCAGGGAATGAATTCTTTGGGCCTTCAAGCACCTGGGTGTCAGGTCTCAAGAGTGTGGGGAATCTAAGTTGGGCAGGTGACTATTTGTTTGGGGGGATATCTGGTTTTACTCATCTTCTTCAAGGATTTCAGTGAAAGTTCAAGGTTTCCTACAAGAATGCTATGTTTACCAAATAAACTGCAAAAGATAGACCAGAGTTAGAGTTTATTACTTCTACTTATAGTTATGCAACATATTTTAGATATAAACAATGCTCCAATGTAATAACTACACTAAATACTGAATACATGCAAAACCAGCGATTCATACATATTCAATAGCAAGAGGAAATGAGACCATTAATCTAAATAAAACATTAGAGAAAAGGATATTAGAAACATACAACACAAAACATGTTCGTGAACTCCAAAATCATAACAATACAACCCAAGTAGTCATTAGGTGTTCCTCCTTCTTCATTGACTCAAAGGGTTCCAACATCACTAGTATATACAATGATGGCTCCAAGGGAGCATCTAAACTATCAAGAATTACTGAGCATTGAGCTCCTGAAACAACTGGAAATGAAAAGTTATCTTCTATTACTTGCTGGACTGAAAAAATCATCAATTTTGCTGACCATTCTAATGAGGTAAGACTTCTTATTTATACACATAGTTTACCCTAAAATTAACCTAATCTAACTATACACTCAACATATAAATATGTTATTCGGTGGCCGATACTACCTACACCACTTACAATCACCTCGAAAAGAGCAGAGGTCTGACAAGATAGAGGAAGAAGACAAGAAGAGATAGAAGAATCGGCATAGAGAAGAGTGTTGGGGTATTAACAGAGGAAATCTATATTTTCTAGTATTCGAGGCAACATGACTCATAAATGTAGAATTCATCCCTATATTCAATGCACTGGGTAGTAAATGCGGGAGCAACACCTCGGGAGAACCATCTGTTAGAGTCATCCCTCTGTCTGACATGCCTTATTGGGATCACCTACCTGATGACCCCTTATTAACTGCTTGAAAATGACCAGTCAACTCTAGAGAACCTGGACATGAATCATTGAGAAAGAATACAAAACTTTAGACCCCAAATTTTGGAGTCTGGGATCTTACACTCAAAGAAGAAAGAATTTGCAAAATTATACCCTGGTGGTGAGAGTCCCCGAAGTCTAGAGAAATTTATTGTGCCTTGTATGTTTTGAATACATCCAAGAGGTAGGGAATTCCCTCCTCATTAATATGCTTGATGCATGCTAGGTGGAACTTGGCCGCCTCCAATTACCCGCCCATATCTAGGGAGTTTCCCTTAAATTATATGACCATCTTTGCTGCATCATGGGCCCAAAGCATCATGCAGGATAAGCGTGACATTTTTTCTCCATCAAAATCTCCTAGGGACTGGTACTGTGAATCCATTAATTCATTGAACTTCCCCACAACATAATCCACCATAGTACATGTGTCTGTATTGAAGGGATTGACTCCCAAAACCCTTGTGACAAAAGCCTTATATATATTGAAAGAATACTCCACTCTCAGGATTTTGTCTTTCAGGGCTGCTACCAGTTGCTTGCTAATCTCCAATTTAAGATCAAGTCTAGAGTTTTGGACCCAAATAAAATTGAAAGACTCTTCCCCCAAAATAAACATTTCCATGATGGGTTCCTCCCCGAGATTCATGAGTTCTCCTAACTCTCTCATCCATGTTTCGTACTATTTAGTTTCTCCCTCCCATAGAGAAATGGCGCCTTTGACATGGTGAAAGATGTTTCCAACCATATGCAGGTCTAAGAGTGTTATTGCTAAGAAATACTAGACATTTCCTACCTGCTCGACTACCCAGTCATCCACTACCTATGCTTTCTTCTTCATGTCCTGCAGCGCATCAATGTCACCCATGGGAGCAGTGTTCCAGATGTAGAAGATACTGAAAGAAGTATAGTTAATGGTTGTGCTAGCTCCGTTAGTAGCCCGACAAGATTTACATTCTTTTCCTTTTCTTCTTTCAGTCTCTCAGCTTGTTTATCATATCAGGCCTCAATTTCCTGGCTACCCTCCTTTGGCAGGTCCAATTCACCCTGCTTGTCTCTCTTCCCCAGAGGTACCTCTATGATAGTATATTCTGCAACACTAACCCTTGCTTCCTCTTTGTTTGGGGAAGGGCTCACAATAACTGCAACTGTATCTCTGCCCAGACTAGTCTGAATGGAGTGGAGGGTCTGGGCCTTCTTTGGCTTGGGATTGCCTTGACTCTGGGCCATCATCTCGACCAGGGAGAGATGGGATTTTTCCACCATCGGGGCCTTCCTCTTCTTTGACTCCACAAACCATTATGGTTGTGGGGGTGGTCTTGCTGGTAGGGCTTAATTATTTGGGTCTTCTCCAGGATTCAATTGTTCATCCCCAATGTTTATAGTCTCTTTAGACTCTTTCTCTTTGTTCTTGGAGCATCAATATCCATTACCCCATTGTTCCCATCCTTAGAAGAATTGTTGGAATCAACATCCATATTTTCAGGGTTCTCCCCCTCCCTCTATTGTTGTTGCTGCTATTCTCTAACATCCTCTACTGAGACATTCTCCTCTGTCGGCCTATCTTCTAGAGGTGGTGAATGTGTCCAAACTGGATCCGACTATAGTGTTACAAGGATCACCTTGCCAAATGTTACCACTAGGGGAAAAGAACTACCCTGGGTGGGTGGAGGTGTCTGGAGCATGGCAGCTGAGGTTACGGTTAACCTTGAAGGTGTAGTTCCCTCAGCCAAAGTTGACTGCTCATCTTGTACTTGTCTCTTTTCTCCTATCTTGGTCCCTACGACTGGTATCTCTTGAACATCAGGGATGTCCACATGTTCTGGCTCTTTTTCCTTTTCTGCCTGGACCTCTTGTTCCACAATAACTTCCTTCTCTTGTATCTCTCCTTTATCAGGGATTGTTTCCACTTCCTGTGTGACAATCTCCTCCACCGCCTTCCCTATATCTCCCTATAATTTCACAATTTCATCAGTCCCAAAGATGTCATCAAAATCATCCTGTGGAGGGGAGGTTGTCGGGGGATTCTCTGGTTCAGGGGAGTCTGGGATAACCTCCACCTGGGGGATGTTCGACATCCCAAGATCTGTATCTACCCTTGGTGGAGGGATATTTGTTCTTTTCTTTTACCTCCTTGTCACCAATGGGGGTTTGACATCCAAAATGGCCACATGTTCATCCTCCACTCCCATCTCTACTGCCTGGACCATAAGTTCTGCAGGTGAAGGGGAGCCAGAAGGGAGGGCAGGTTCCACCAGAGTAATTGAGAGGACAAGCCGAGTTCATAATACTTCCTTCAGCTGATGGGACACCACCATCTAAAGGTGCACCTATTCCATAATGGGGGCTGAAAATGATGGAACCCATGCTAGGGTATTGATTTTTTTGTTTCCTTTGTCCCCGCCTTTCTCGGAGGTTCTAGATCCAGAAGTGGGTCCCTGCAAAAATGGGTCAACTCTGCGGGTTCTCTTTTGACATACCTTTGAAAAATATGCATTAGTGCATTCAATCACATCATGGGTGATGTCCTCAATCATTGGGCTTTTTGAGGTGTCCTAATCCACCAGAGGGAGAGCCATCTTGTCCACTCCCTGAGCCTTGTACTGCGGGTCTTCCGTGGACTCAGTATCTGAAAAGTCCCTTGGAAAGGTTAGAATATTAAGACACTTAATCATACCTTGTGTCATTCTAACAAAGTGTCAAATTTGGACTTCAAAATCATCTTGGCAGTTTGCCCAAAAATCCTCCATGTGAGGCTCGTGGGCATCTAAAACCTAGCCGGTAAATGCCAAAGATATCTTATCTAGTGGATCAAATTTCTTCCGTGCCAAGTAAAATTTCTCTAGCCCCATATATTTTAATTTGTTATCAGCTTCCTTCACCACTGTAACGTTGTATGTGTAGTTCCCGCACATGATCAGGAAAGGAATGTTGGTGACCTTCTTGAGGCCAAAAAGAGTGTGGAGCTCTAGGATTTGCCTATAATACTCCAAAAGAATAATCCTATCCCCACAATGCTTGGGCAATAGGTACTATTTTCTGGAGAATTTGGTCACTCGAATGTAAGAGTGTTGTTGAAATGGGATGTAGTAATGGCAATAAGAACTGACTAGAGCTATCGCCTCCTTTGAAAGACAGTAACCAACATCATGAGTGGGTGTAATAATGTTATAGTAAATAAAGGCATTCTATACTCTATAGAAAGTACAAAAATTGGTGTCCCATTGAATTTGTGGGAAATGGTCCCATGGAGCATTCTAGCCCGGGCCAGTCCTGAGGATGTCGGCAGTGAGTAAACCCCAAGTTATGGGTCATTTTTATGCCAGTTCCCACAAAAAATATGAATTCATGTAGAACTTGGAGGTCTGGGTGACCTTTCTAAGCTAGGAGTCCACATGATTGGCAATAATAGTTGCCCAATCAAAAGTTTGTTCAGTGAAGGTGATGCCGAACAAGAAGTAATACATCCATGCCAAAAATTCCTGGGCATGGGATTCTCTGAAGACTCTACACAAGGAGATGATCCCCATTCGTATGCTTTCCTTGAATTTTATGCGGGGGATCTCCAACTTCATCTTTCTATAATCTTTCCTCAAGGTCTTGAGCTAGTTGGTGTTGAGGTCTTTCCAAGTCATCTGCGGAACCTTCACAAACTCATGTAATTCCAAGGCTCGGGTGATGATAGTAGAATTGGAGAACTGGGGGATCCCTAGTCCCGAAGTGAATTTTGCAGCGTCTAGAGACACTAAGGGCATTAGGTAGCCAGAGGGAAGAGGAGTGGTATGCATGATAGCCTGAACGGTTGTGTTGTAGTGTTCTACTAGTGTAAGAATAAGCTCTGGAGCCTACATTGAGCAGGGGAAGAAGGTGTCTTTAAGGATTTCGGAGGCTGCCACATTTAGTGCCATCAGATCTCTGGCCTTGTGCTAAATAAACATCATTTTTACCAAGGCCTGTGATTCGGCCCATGCTCCAACACTTGTGTCAGTGATCATCTGTAACTTGGAATCTACTTTAGATCCCAGAATAGCTCCTTCCTTAAAATATTTTGCAGTCAGTAGAAGCTTTTCTAAGCCCTTCTTAGCCTTGGTCCTGGCATCTACCTTGGTTGAAGTGGTAGGGAGTTATAGACTATGGGTGGAGAATATGCTTCAGACATGATGAATCTATGAATTTATTGGCAACCCGCAAGACCGAACAATCGTCACTATGGGTAAAACACAATAGAATTTTGGATTCTAGAAATTTCATCACCGCCCCGCATCTATTCCTAAAAAGGTGTTAGTTTGTATCAAACCTTGAAAATATATTAAACAAAATGTCTTGTTTGGAATTTGATCAATGCCTGGGGGTTCTGGGGATTTTGGCTCATGTGGTGAATGAAGTGAAGGTCAAAGGTGAACATGGCACCCAGAGTCTGAAAAATTGACCGTTATCAACATGACCACAATTAGCCATATTAGGGTGACATAGGGTGTCACGTGGTCATGCAATAAAGGGAATAATGGAATTAAAGGTGAAATATATCTTAACACATAAGGGAACAAATGCCACTTGGGCCGGTTTTGAATTCTCACACATGGGGAAATTAACCTCGCCATTAAAGCGGAGATGGCAGAGGAGAGAGAAAGCCTACAAACTTGACTAGGTGAGGTGCCAAGTTCAAATTCACAGACACAAGGTAGGTGAGATTGAAATTTTGGTCACACAAAGGGGCATGGTGATCTTGCCACTAGATGGGGGGAATATACATAAATACACATAATTTACATGCACTTGTGTACAGAGGGCCGAAGAACAACTTACAGACTGACCCAGAAATGAACCCATTTACAACTACTTACAAACTAACGACAATTTACAAAAATTATAGAAAATGTACAATCAAGACATTGTTTACAACTACATAGAGGGTGAACAACCCTCTAGCAGAGCCATCCCACCAATGGGAAGCAACAAAAAATAATGGAATGGGAAATAGAGACAAAAAGGCACAATGCAAGAAATCCAAAACAAAAACATAAAGCAAAGAGGAGGAACCAGAAGGGCCTACCTTAAAAATGATGAATGTAGGAGGACGAGCATGGGAGGTGCTCTACAAATGAACATCTTCAAATCACCACAAACGCAAAACTTCTAGTCACTGTCAGGCTCTATTTAAGCTTTGGGAACAAATCACACTTAGCTGCTGTTGAAATCACTCTAATCACTTTGAATCGCTCTAGGGTAATTTTTTCATGGTAAATGTAATAATGACTGGTGAAACTCTATTTATACCCCTAGGTTAAAAACATTCCACTTCTTTCCACAAACCCAGAGAAAGGAAAACCTCCAGACTTTGGGCCTGGGGATCCCATGCAACCACACCCTCTAACAAAAGAGGAGGTAGTGACAGAGGATCCTGAAGTCCAGAAATCTGGGTGACACAAACAAAAACACTCTGGGACTGGGCCCCAGAGCAAGGAATACAAAAATGAACACAACACTAACCTTGTGGAGGAAAAGGCCAGAAAAAAAAAAAGAAACCAAGGAAGAACAAAAAGAAAAAAAAGGGGGACCCAACATTTTTCCCACAAAATTTAGGGATGGGTATGCAGGCCATAACTGTACATTAGCATCTCCTCCATGTACCAGCTTCAACTTATCCCACATTTTCTTTGCAGAGGTGTAGTTTTTGACATCTTCAAACTTAGCATTGGAGAATGATGAGGCAAGTTCTATCATCATACAATTATGCTCATGCTTTCTCTTAATTTCTCAAGAGTATGAGGTCTTTTAGGCAACACATATTTAGTATCAAGGTGTTGAGTAACATCATTACCAATACCTGATAGGTGGAGTCTTATTCTACTTTTCCATGATGCAAAGTTGTCTTTATTCAACTTGGGCACATCTCATTTGTTCATGTTGTGATATTTTTCTTGAGCTTTTAAACTCCCTTTCTAAGCACACAAGCTCTGATACCAATTGTTAGTAATAAATTAGAGGGGGAGTTAATTAGTGGCCTCAAAAATATTTTAATTAATCAACCCAAAAACTTAGTACCACAATATTAAGCCTCTAGTTATCTTCAGTCATATAAGATGAATGCCTTCAAATATACTTAATAAATAACTACTTCTCGAAGTTCTTTGTTAAAACTTATTCTTAATGCTTACCGAATAACAGTCTTTCAGTTTACTGAATGACAGTAAATAGCTTAGTGTATACCTATCAATCTAGATTAACTATGTGTAATGAAAACACTAAAGCAATAACTCAGAAACATTGACACATGGATTTATAATGTGGAAACTCTGTTAGGGGAAAAACCACTTAGGACCGGTAACCCAAAATTTTCACTCTTCTGAAGTGAGCTCGGTGAAGAGATAACCCTATTAAAGGTTACAAACACAGTATTAGGTGTGACCTTGTTAGAGGATTTAAAAGATTAGTTTGTCACTTGATATCGGGCATCTCTATGCTACCTTCCTTGTCCAAACTATTCTAGTTTGTCAAATGATATCTGACATCTCATGCTATCTTCATGATCAAAATTTTTTATACTCCTTGGGATGTATCTCAATATAGAAAGGATCTTTAAATCTTTCTCAATTAAGAGACTTTCTAAATCAATGGTTAAACTGAAATAGTATGATCTGTTCACATATTTAAAAATTATACTTACAAATTTTTAGATCTATTGTAAGCTCATTAAACCATTCTGATCAATATATCTTTTCAATACCTTTGCTCCACTTTTGTTCTGCTTGGTGATGCTATGATCTATTGCTCAGTGTCTACATAAATCTTTATCTCTATCCTAAGCTTGATTGATTAGGATTGTATGAAGTTATTCTTCATCGGTTTTTCTTCAACATCCTCTTTTTCATTCACTCCCCTTAATTCGTAATGAATTAATTTGTCTCTTTATAGACATGATATCACCATTTCTAGGTTCTTGATTTTCTTGATCATGGTGTGATCCACAATCTTATCCAATCCTAATTTAAATCATAACTCATGTTTTATCTTGTAGAAATCTTCTTGCCAACTGGACAAAATAGCTTTAAATCTTTTACTTATCTCTAGCTTTATCTTGTCATTGAAAACAATGATAACTACCAGTTAAGTCTATATTTAGCTCTGCCAGCTAGATATTTTTTCATTTCTGAACTCTAGTTAACTTTTGTGTTTTAACTCTTTGATAGCTTCGGTCAACACTATAGTTCTCCTCGGGCTTCTCTATCAGGGTTGTCTATCCTTTGGGTGTGTCTGTCCTTCGGGCTTTACTGCAAAGTTCTGCTCATCAGTTAACACTGTAATTCTGGATGTCGATAATTCTTGTGATTTTTCTCTTCGATAATGCTCATCTATAATGCTCATCGATTTATTTTCTTAGACATCACTGTGACTTAACTTTCGGTGATCTCTGTCCATCAGGTTCCACTAGTCATCGATGTTTTTAGTCACTTAGTGAATGCTTGTCTTTTATGCATTACTGAAAGCATAATATTTTTCTCTCTAATTCTCTGAAGTCTTTAACAATTTTATTATAACCGATTAGATTATATCAAGTTGACATCAATGAAAATACAATCCATTAACTGATTTAATGTCTTGCATTATCTTTCTACATTTTGGTGATCAACTTAACATCTTCAAACATTCAATTAGTT
>MU227421.1:1658234-1722431 GCA_018584345.1 Thuja plicata
AGAGAGAGAGAGAGAGAGAGAGAGAGAGAGAGAGAGAGAGAGAGAGAGGGAAACTCTAAAGAGGAAAACATCTACAACAAAAAATCATATATAAGAGAAAAACACCCAAGACAAAGAGAGAAAGAGGTCTCCCCATTGAGATACAAATGGTGCTCTCAAAGGTTGGGACAAAGAGACAAATTGAGTGGTGATGATTTTAAAGATCAAAATGAGTTATCAAAATTACAAAGTTTGGAGTGATCCATGTGCTTTCAATCCTTGATTGTCATTGGTTATCCAGATTCTTGTCCCCTTTGTTGAAATAAATAAGGATTTAATTAATTCAATTAAATTAGCCATGTAAGGAATACGTTGATTTTGATTTTTGATTTAAAACTATATAATTAATTAATTAAATCAATTATATAGCTTAGATTTATCCCTTTTAGGCTTATATTTAATTAATTGATATATTTATTAATTGATCCTTTGATTTGATGTAATTTAGTCCCTTTTGATTTGAATTGATACATTTGATTTAATAAAATTTCCTTTTTATTGTTTGAAATACACCTGACCAAATTTAGGTGTCTACAATAATAATCTTCAACTAATTAGAAATCAAGCACTTTCTGGAATCATAAATGTTTCTTCTATATAATGTTGTTGGAGTATGCTTTTTTTCAATGCAATCTCTGGATGAGATTACCCTCAAGATACTAAAAATATTTTTTCATCTAATCTCTAGATGCAAGATTTTTTCCATTATTATCTTATCTTATTATCTTGTGATAGATATTCACCCTTATGGCTCTTTGGTGTAGCTTTCATGGTTTGGTCCTATAGATTCTTTCCAAAACAGTGATCTCCATGTATTGACCATTTCCATCTTTGGTGTTTGATGGCCATCATGATCTTATCTCTTTCAATACATTATTATTGGAAACTATGATTGACGTTTATAATCCTTGTAGTGTTGTCCACTATAATTCAATCTAGTATATAGCTTTTGAAAACACCTATCTCTATTTATACACTACAAATTGCTTACTGGGATTCATGGTCTGAGATCTTTTTTTACTATACTAGCCACTACTCATTGCTTGTGAAATTTTCTTCAGTATTATTATATTTGGCCTTGAAAAAGTAGAAATGATTATCACCATAATATTTACTACCCTTTACTATCCTACATCTCTTTAAATATGCATTAATGTATCTTTCTTGTCGTGACAGTAATTAAGACTGTCTTTTCTTAATTTTATTATAATTTATCCTCATGAAGTTATTATCTTCTTGTAGCATCTCTAGCATAAGGACTTAATAAGTTAACACTTTCTACATTTGATGTACTTAATAAGTTACCACATGATATTGGATACAAAAATTAGACTTTTATTTATCACTAAGACCTATAGTGGAGGATGAGCCAATCATATTTTTCATCCTTCATCTTGAAGGTGTAACACATGAGGGGTGGTATAATATATTTTTGATGTGACTCTTGTGACCGGGTCCACCAACAGAGATAAGTTGTCATCGGGTATCGGGGTACCGTCCAACTTCTCCTGTAAAGGTTGTCCAAGGAAATGAGATTCCCTAGGCCTCCGAGCATGTGAGACTTGGGTATTGACTATGCGGGGCTCAGTTGGGAGATGTGACTATTTTTTAAGGGGGATAGCTAGTTATCTTCAACTCGTCAACTCTGGGGATTCAGGTGAGTGGGGTTTCCTCCAAGCATGCTTACACTTAACAAATAAACTGAAAAAGATACTGTAGAGTTAGAAATATTTCATCTATCTATAGTTATACTAAACATTCAAGACATCAACAATGCTCTAACACACTACACTAAATACCGAATAAATATACAAACAATAGTTCATATTTTATCAGTAGCAAAGGAAAGGAGGTCATTAATCTACTTTAAGTATCAGAGCAAAGGACATGAAGAACACAAAGCATAAAATATCGTTAACCCAGAAGATAGAATGCCAACAACATCATTGTGAGAAATCTTCCTTCTTCATTAACATTTCTTCCAGCAAGCACTGGTGCGTGGTACAATAGTGGCTCCAAGGGAGAATCTAACTACTAGAAGCTTGGAAACTATGGAGCATTGAGCTCTGCAACTAAGAATTGAGAAAACCAGATCGTTATTAACTGTGGACTACAAAATAATCAATTTTGTTGACCCTTGGAATGAGGTTGGACTTATTATTTATACACATCTTTCTATCTAACCCTAACCCTAACCCTAACTTATTTTATATTTTACAATAAAATACATTACCCGGTGGCCGGTACTACCTGCACCATGCTACAAAAGACCTTGAGATGGAGAAGGTCTGACATGTCAGAAGAATAAGACAAGAAAGATGGAGTGGAAGAATTGTCCTCGAGAAGAGAGCTAGAAAGGAGAATGAAGAAATTTGATCCCCTGAGGATCGAGGCCACATGCCTCATAAATGGGACGGCGGTGCCCTATCCCCGATGTGCCAGGTGTACATTGAAGCGGCACCTTGGGAAGACCATTTGTCAGAAGAATTCTTTCTGATCTGACATGTCTTGCTGCAGTTGCCTACCTTCTGACAACTTTTATTAAAAGCCTTGAAAGTGACCGGTTGGCCTTGAGGACCAGGACATGGGTCATTGAAAGAATTTAAAATGTAGGATCTGAAATACTGGGATCCAGGAACTTGCATTCCAAAGGAAAAAAGAATACAAAACACTTAGGTTTTCTCCAGCCCCCAGAGAATCTTCATTGTTTTTTTCTATCATTGAAGGTCTGGAGGAGACGGGAAATTTCATCTTCATCGATATCTTTAAGGCCAGACCGCCGGTACTTGGCCACCTCAATCTATTCTCCTAGGTCTAGAATATTTCCCTTAATTTCTTCAGCTATCTTTGCCACATCGTGACCACTGAGCACCATGCAAGTTATTCACATCATTTTTGCTCCATCTACTCCCTCTGGGGATTGATACCTTGATTCCATTAATTCATCAAAATTTCCCAAAACATATTCCTCCAGCGCGCATGTGTTGATGCTAAACAAATCAGCTTCGGAGACCTTCGAAACAAAGATTTGTATAAATTGAAAGAATATTGGACTGCATTAACCTTATCATGTAGAGTCCCCACTAGTTTCTTGATTACCCCCAATGTGAGGTTAAGTCTGGAGTGCTGGGTCCTCACAAAATCAAATGACTCTTCTCCTAAAATTCTAGACTCAGAAACAATCTCCTCTCTGAGGCCGATGAGTTCCTCTAATTCAACCTTCCATGCCTCATGATTCTCGATGTCTCCCTCCCATGTGTTGATGGTGGTTTCGGCCTAATGTAATACGTGGTGGGCTGCATATAGGTCTGGGAGTGTGGACACCAAGAAATGTCAGACATTTCCCAACTACAAGGCGACCCATTCATCAACTACTTGGGCCTTTTTCTTCATCGCCTATAATGAGTCTATATCGCTCTGCGAAAGCGGTGCATCTGACATAGAGGCCCCTGGGGGAATAACGTGAATAGGCCAGGCCAGCTTAGTCAGAAACCCCAAGAGGTTTGCATTTTTCTCCTTTTCTTCCTTAAAATTTTGAGCTTCTTTTTCGTAGCAAGTCTCCACTGCCTTGGCTGCTTCTTTTAATAGGTTCAATTCACCCTATTTTCCTCTCTTCCCCAGCGACACCTCTGTGACATTATAATCTTCAGCCTTAGTCATTTCCTCATCTATAGCTAGGGAAGGTGTCTCGATTACTGTGACTGTTTCTCCGCCTGACTCGGTTGGAAGAGTGTGAACCGTCTAGGCTTTCTTAACCTTAGGTGGGTTTTGTGCCTGAGCCATCATCTCTGCCAAAGAAAGATGGGCTTTCGGTGTTGATGGGGCCTCTCTCTTTTGAGATTCCACCAAACACTATGGCCGTAGGGGTGGCTTTGCAACCAAAATCTTCTCCTGTGACTTCTCCCTGATATCCTATTGTGCTCTTTCAATAGTATGAGTCTCCTCTGACTCCTCTATATCTTTTGACTCACCGACAATGTTTTCCCTGGTGATACCTATGTCCTTTACCCCACCTTCTATATCCTCGGAAATATTTGGGTCCTCATTATTTGTCCTGGGGTTTTCTTCTTTGTCCTGTTGTTGTTCTTCCTTGGCCTCTGTTGTTAGGGTGTATTCTTCTACCGGTACATCTTTTTGTAGTGGGGGAGGCAATAGGCCAAGATTCAACATTTGGGCCATAGTGATTACCTCCCCAAATGTTATCTTCAGAAGTGGCATCTAGAAACACGACGGTTGGGGTCACGGTTGTTCCCATACATCTGGTTTCCCCAACCGATGTTGTTTGTTCACTTTCTTCTATTGGTTTGAAACTCCCACATCCTAGGATTCCAAGACATCAAAGGAAATCTCTTGTTCCACTCCCATTTCTTCTTCTATTTGTACCTCCTGCTCCTACGCAGGTTCCTGTTCTTGATCTTCTTTCTACTCTGAGATTTCTTCCTTTGGCTGTACGATGTCTCCCTATAAATTCCCAAATTTTTCAACCCTGAATACATCATCAAATTCCTGAGGGGGAGGATTTTTTGGGACATGAGCATTCTCTTGTTCTTTCTCCGACTCTGGGGAGTCAGAAGAAATGATTTCTACTCATGGGATTTGTGGCATCCCCAGCTCTGGTTCTGCCGCTAGCTTTGGATTAAGACTTTTCTTTTGCTTGGTAACTAAAGGAGGCCCCGCATCCCTTAGGGCTTCCTTCTCCTCTTCCAAATCTATTCCTGTCACCTTGACCATTAATGCTACTAGTGAAGGGGAAGAGGGAGGATGGACTGGTCCGGTCATGAGCACTGGAGTGGCCAACTGCATGATTAATTTCTCCCTCATCTGCTGGGAGGCCACAATTGATTGTTTCAGTTGTTCTTTTATGGGGGTCTCCTGTAGGGTTGGATTTTCCATTATTCTCTTTCCTCTATCCTCTCCCTGTGAAGAGGTTTCGGCCCCGGAAGTTAGCTTTTCTACCGTCGAGCTAGCTCTACGGGTAATCCTGAGGCATCAATCTTAAAGTATTCATGGCTACACTCGACCACATTGTGAGTGATTTCCTCAATGGTATCCCCCTCCTGGGTGTTCCAATCTACCGATGGGAGGGCCATCTTGTTAATCCCCTTTGCCTTGTACTGGGGATCTATTGTGGGTCTGGCGTCTGAGAAGTCATCTGGAAATTTCCAGAGCTTCAACCTTTCCATCATCCCCATAGTCATCTGGACATAATGCCAGCTCTGGACTTCAACATCATCCTAGCAATCTTCCTAGAAGTCCTTCATGTTATATTGGTGGGGCTCTGATGCCCAGGGAAGTGCCAATGCAATTTTTCCAAGCGGATCAAAGTTATTTTGTGCTAGATAAAATTATGTCAAGTTCAAGCTCTTGAGTTTGTTGTCTGCCTCCTTGGCTGTGGCCAAACTACATGAGTAATTCCCACAAGTGATTGGGAATAGAAAATTCATCACCTTTTTTAAAGCGTATAAGGCGTGCAACTCCAGCAATTTTCTATAATATTCCAAGAGAATTTTCTTGTTCCCACAATGTTTGGGCAACAAGTAAGGCTTCTCGGAGAAGGTGGTTATCTATATGTAAGTATATAGCTGGAATTGGATGTAGTAATGGCCATAGCTTCTGACCAGATCCATTACCTCCTTGAAGAGGTGGTACCCTGCATCCCGGGTAGGCGTGAGTAGGTTGTAGTAGATGAAAGCATCATTCACCCGGTAGAAACTAGGGAAACTAGCCTCCCATTGAATTTGTGGGAAATAATCACAAGGAGCCTTCTGACCTGGGCCGATCCCAAGTACACCTGATTTGAGTAGCTCGTTGGTGATAGGTCATTGTTGTGCTAAGGCCTAGAGAACATAAGAGTTCATATAGAATTTGTGCTTCTGGGCCACCTGAAGGAACTAAGAATCTACATGGTTAGAGATAATGGTAGCCCAATCAAAGTATTCCCCACCGGTGGTGATGCCAAGCAAAAAGTAGTACATCAACCCTAAGAACTCTTAGGCACGGGGTTACCCAAAGATCTGGCATAGTTCTATAATCCACATTTTGATACTTTATTTAAACTCAGATCAGGGGATCTCTAATTTCATTTTCTTAGGGTCCCTCTTGAGAGTCTTGAGCCAATGGTTGTTCATGTATTACAGGGTGGCGACCTCTAGCTGTTGAAATTTCCCTAAGGCATCAGATCTGGTAATGATAGCTAGGTTATCAAACTGAGGAATCCCCAAACCTACCCGAAAAGTAGCAGCGTCGAGAGACACCATAGGGGTGGGATATCTGGTCAGGACCGGTGCTGGGAGCATGATAGCCCAAATGGAAGAGTTGTAATGTGCTACAAATGTGAGAATGAACTCCAGGGCCTGCATTGAGCATGGGAAATAGGCAGCCTTCAGAATCCCCGATGCTGATTGCCAGTGGATCCCTAGACCATCACTGAATGAACATTATCTTGACCAAGGCCTACATCTCGGCCCACATTCTGACGCTGGTGTCAGTGATTAACTTAACTCAGGACTCAATCTTTGATCCCATAATGGTATTGTCCTTCAGGTACTTCATGCTGAGAGGCAATTTTTCTAAGGCCCTCTCAATTTTGGATCTGACGGCTACCCTGGTGACCGCCGTGGAGGCAAGCTCCAGACTCCTGGGTGGTGAAGATGCAAAAGCCTCAGACATAATGAAGGTACATTGTTCTAAAAACCTACAAGGCAAGGTGACCATTAGAATTTGTAGATAAATAATATTCTAGGATCTGGAGATCTTACCATCGATGCACGTCCTTTTCTTGAAAAGTTAGTTAGGTTCAAAAATCCTGAGAAGTATATATATAATGAAAACTTAGAAAATTAACCACTATCCAGGCCCAGGGGTTCCAGCATACTTAATGGGAGTAAGATGTGGGCTGGTGAAGACAAAAGACCCAGGGTCCATAAAACTAACTGTTGGAAGATGTGAGCGAAAAGTGAGCCATCAGGCCCACATGGATGTCAAGTGGCTATGAAATAAATGGGGAGTTATGGCGATGGTGGCGCCAACTGTCCAAACATGCAAAAAGTGGAGGCCACTTGGACAACCTTAAATGCATATGTGGGACATAAATGGATCATAAAGGCTGGCTGATGGAGGAGAGAGCTCACAAATTTTGGATGAAAAGGTAGATGAAGCATGGCGAGCTTGATGCGAGACCAGATGAATATACATAGAATATACACCTAAGTATAGTGGGGCCAAAGGGTATATACATGGAAAATGAAAGGATATACATTAAATACATCAAATTTATAGTAGAATGACAACACGGAATGACAACCCTATACAAAACAATACAAAAAATGTACATCATACACAATAATTTACACCACACAGAGGGCTAACAACCCTCTGACAGAGCTGACCCACCAATGGGTGGTGAACCAAATGACCAAAACACAGAAACAACACGAACAAACAAGATAGAAAATGCAAACAAAACACAACAAAAAGTAGAAAAATGAAGGAAAGAAATAGAGACATCTGAAGAAAGGGAAAGGAAGGAAAAGGCTCTTTGAACATTCTGCAATAGTTTTCACCTTTGAATGACCACCAAATAGCACCAAAAATTAACTCACAATTGCCTTCTAAGCTCAGAATAACTCACTTAGTTCTGGCTGAAATTGCCTATGAATCACTCTGAAATTGCCTAAGAGATTTTAATCATGGTAACTGTGAAAGTGACATGTAATTTCTATTTATACCCAAGGTGAAAAGAAAGTTATCTTTCTTTTCACAAAATCTAGAATAGGCAGACCTCCGGACTCTCGGCCCGGAGATTCCGTGTGACCATACCTTCTTACGAAAGGAAGACATCGTGGCAGAGAATCCTGGAGTGTGGAATCTAGCTTCTAGAAAAGAAATGACCAACTCCAGGACTAAGTCCCAGAGACACAAGGGACAAAACACAAAGCAAAACCAACACCATAAGAAAGAAAAGCCAGAGAAGGAAAACAAAGAAAAAAATGCAAAAGACAAGGCAAGAGCCAAAAGCAAAAAAACAAAAAGGGGGACCCAACATTTTGCACACAAAATGTAGGGACAGGGATGTAGGGCATAACAAATGGTGACTATCTGGGATGAATGCCTTAGTGCATTCGAGAACTATAGAATCTTTGGTTAGAAAAATTGCAACAAATCATTACTCGAAGCATCTTACTTGCAAAGAGTAACATGTCTGAGAAAATATAGCCATACACAATTTAGTCTATGATCCTTTCATCAGTGGTGAAGTGTGTGCTTTGGAAGAAAATCAAGCTAATGACCTCTTGGAGAAACAGAGAGGAGGAACTAAGTATATTAAACCCAAAGTCATCATTTCACTCATTTCTCCGAGATACCAGAGTCTTGTCCCATTTTCTTTTTGTTATTTTATTCTCTTATGGGTGGGAGGGTGGTACTTCTTTCACCATTAATCTTAAGCTTAGCTAAATTCAATTGCGGTACTTCTTTCACCCCTCCACCCACCTTAATTTTACTAAATGGGGATGGAAAACTCTAAACCCAGAAATAATCTTTAAAAGTTCAGACTTTGGTTAATTAACCAGTGCGACCGATCTACCCTCGGCGTGTCTGATTACTTGTTCCTTCAAAATTTTAATTTAACTGATTACTGGGCTTCCGAGGATAAATTTGATGAAGATTACTCATAATTTGCTACCAAACTTGTAAAATAACTCTGGAGACTGGACCGATTCCATCATGCTAACAATAGATTCTTAAGTTCATCGTCATGTTAAAGGAAACATCCCAGAGACTAGATGTTATGCGAAGCATACCAGTCCTCACAAGAGGGGGAGAAAAATGCAAGAACCTGAAAAATAAGACAAGAAAAGCAAAAGACAACAGAAGAAATAGGTGGTCTCGGAAGATGACCAACAAGACTATTTACAAAGCAAGGCACCTCCCAACGAGGCATCGAGAAAGAAATATTTACAAGCAAGGGACTTTACATAAAATACAACTTTGGGAAAACTGACCTCATTCAAAGTAATGTTTGAGAAACTGTCCATTGGTGGGAAATGGGATAGGTTCTCCAGTCATGGTGTTAAGGTGATAGGTATTTTCCCCATAGAATTCTGAGACTAGGTATGGTCCGAGCCAGAGCCATTGGAACTTGGTGTGCTTTCCTTTCTTTTTCTGGGCCTTGTCCCACCACAGGACTAAGTCTAAAATATGAAATGCCTTATATTGGGCTCTACAGTCAAACCATCATTTTACCACTGCTCGGTGACGTGCAAAAATGTTCAAGGGTTGTGTCTCATTGTTCCTCCATCCACACCAGATTTAGAAGCCGAACCTCTACAATGTTATCCTGGTTGCCGAATTCCTGCATAAAGTGCAAAATTGGGATCTGTAAGTTGATTGGGAATACTGGGTTCTGGCCATAAACCAGATGAAATGAGGATGTTCCCAAGGCAGCCTTAATTCAAATGAGATCTTCCCAGAGGGTTAATCTCAGCTTTTGGTGCCAATCCTGGGGGTTCTATTCTAACAGGTGTTTGATCACTTCAAGAAGATTTTTGTTTATTGATTTAGCAATAGCAGTCCCCTGGGGGTAATGGTTGCTGGAAAACTTTTTTAGTGATCTTCTGGTTATAGGTCCATTCAAGTAGTTGCGCAAAATAAAACAACAGACCATTGTCACACACTATAGAGAAGGGTATTCCGAATCTTGTGACGATGTTTTCTTCCAGAAATTTGATAACTACATCTGCCATGTTATTTTTGCAAGGTATGGCTTCAGACCACCGGGTGCAGTAATCAGTTGCAGTTAAGATGTATCAGTGGTTGGAAGACAAGTTGGGGTTGATTTCCCCAATAAAGTCAAATGCCCATTGGGAAAAAGGCCTAGCCTCAAAGACTGGTTGTAAAGGCATAACCAAGTTATGCTCACGATGTGCCATGGTTTGGCAAGTATGTCATCTTTGGACATGAGTATAAACATCTTTAAATATGCAAGGCCAATAATATCTGGCTTGAAGGATCTGATGGGCAGTGGCGTCAGCTGAGCCATGCCTAGTTCCAAATTGCCCATGGAATTCTTCAATAATTTTTGTAGCTTGGTCCCTATCAATGCACCGAAGGTACACTCCCTCATAATTCCTATGATAAAGCGTAGAGTTTTTGATCATGAAGTGGGTTCTTTTCATCCAGAGGGTGCAACATTTCTTGGGAGGTAACCCCTCTGGGCATCTGTTGTTTAATAATAAGTAAACCAGGTTAGTGTACCATGGGTCTCGAGTGATAGACTCCACTGTGTAAGTTTGACATTCTATGTGGGGAGTCTCTTCTGCCATTGCTCGACTCAGTCCCTAGCCTCAGACTATCTTCATGGGTTGCATTTCTAAGTCATATTCCTAGAGGATGGCCATCCATTTACCCTGTCTCTCGCCCAATTCACTCTGCATCAGTAGAGAATTCACATCCTGATCCGAGATGATAGCATGCACCTTGCTCCGGAGAATGTAATGCCAGAATTTCTTCAGGGCGTGAACAAGAGCAAAGGCCTACTTTTCTAATGGTGAATACCAGACTTCAATGTTTTTAAAGGGGGAGATCATAAAAGCTATGGGTTTTTCTTCCCCTCAACCTTTTGGGTCAATACTACCGTGGTAGAATGTGACAAAGCGAAGGAGTAAATATAAAATGGGAGGGAGTAGTCTGGGCTAGCCAAAATGGGTGCCTCCATTATCATTTGTTTAATTTGGGTGAATGCTCATTTTGCTTCAGGAATCCACTCAATCTTGGTATCCTTTTTCATCATTTCATTGAGTGGCTTGACTATCTTGGCGAATCCAGTGATGAACCACCAGACAAAGTTGATCTTTTCAAAGAAAGATCGCATCTCTTTCTTGTTGTCAGGAATTTATAAATTTAGTAGTGCTTCAACTCTCTCAGGGTCGATAGATATACCCTTCTCGGAGACAATGTGCCTGAGAAACTTCCCTTCAGTGACCCCAAATATTCACTTCTTAGGGTTGAGGGATATTATGTACCAGCAACATCTCTAGCAAATTTGGGTGAGATGGGCAGAATGGTCATGCCTGTCCTGAGAAAAGATGGTCAAATCATCCATGTAAATGATTATGCACCGATTCACAAGGCCTTCAAATTCAATGTCCATAGCCTTTTGGAATGTGGCCCCTGTGTTAATCAAGTCAAAGGGCATCCTCCGATATGCAAATGTTCCCCACTTGGTGGTGAACACCATTTTGTCTCTATCTTCATATTTAACCATGACTTGGTTGTATTTAGAGTACCCATCTAAGAAAGACATCATCTGTGACCCATTTACTATCTGCAACACCTCATACAACAAGGGGAGAGGGTGATTATCTTTCTTGGAGGCTCTATTCAAATTTTGGGAATCCACGCAAAGGGGAATTTCACCGCTCTTCTTTCTAATAGGGACCAAATTGGAAACTCACATAGTATGCCAGATTGGAAAGATTATCTAGGCCAACAATAGTTTTTCCACCTCCTAACGAATTAGAGGCTCGATCAACGGGTTGACTGGTCGTTTCTTTTTCCGAAAAGGCTTAGCATCAGGTTTCAGGGGGATGGTATGAGTCATAATGGATGTGTCATATGTTTTCAAATCCTCATACCCCCATGTGATCATGTCTATGTATTCTTAGAGAACTGTGAGAATATTTTCCTTCTCTTTAGGGGAGCAGGAAGTACCAATGTGTATCATCTTTTCTTCACTGGGCTGGCCGATGTTTACTTTCTCAAATTTTCCTCCCTCAGAGGAGGATGCTATCTTTTCCCAGCCCTGAGGGTCTGAGTCAAAGATATGTTCAAGCACAACCATCTCCTTCGGGATGGTGTTGGTAGGTAGGTCCATGATCCCATCATCTTCATCACCCTGCCCAGTATTATCATGGTCCTATTCCTCCACTATTTGGTCCTCAAAGACACCAACATTGGCCATGAAGGCCAAGATATGTTGATCGTTCGCAAAAACCTAAAAGTGGGTGACATTATTTAGAATGGATGGGGTGGGGATCATCTCAATGGAAAATCTCCGGAGTCGTGAGCCATCCATGGGCTCAAGTGTGCTAGCAGAAACAATGAGGGCATTTGGGACATAATTCTATCGCCGGGGAATAAGATCAATGTCGAAGGCATCAAAAACTTCAATAAGGCTCCATGCTCGATTGCGGTATGTAGCCAGCCTCTTATCATGACATGTATACTGACTTCAGACTTGTTTAACAATCAACTCTAAATCACCTAGAGCCCGGAGGCAGGTGATTCCTTTCCTTAATGCAAATAAGAGTCCAAGGACCAAGGCCTCATACTCCGTAATGTTGTTTGTGCAATTGAACTGTAGCCTGTAGGATGCAAGGAAGGATTTCCCTCATGGGTTGCTTAATTCTACTCTAGCCCCATAGCCTTGTTTGGACCGGGACCCATCAAACTTAAGGGTCCACAGGTCATCGCTTGTAGTCTGGAGCTGGGGAGATGGAGCAGCTTTTGGATTATCTTTGGTAGACTTGGGAGGAGCTTCCTAATATATTGGTGGTGCATGGGTGAGGTTTTCCTCTAGAGGGGTTTGGAATTGGGATCCCCAGAGAAATGGCACTGAAGGAGTGCTTCTAGTAGAAATATTGGGCTCTGGGGAATCAGCTATAGGTTCTTTATTCTGGAAGGCATCAATGTTCCAGGTAGCAATGGAAAGATAAGGCTCACACTCTATCTTTGAATGCTTCTGATAATCTACCCGGCACTAAGTGCTGGACAAGAGTGTAGAGGGGGTTGCCGTGGCACCTTGAGAGTTAACCTCAACCCTCAATTTTTCTTCTAGGTCCTGGGTTCTCTGTAGAACTATGGGATCCTCTCTCAGGGTGAAATTAAATGTTAAGAATTCAAAAGGTTGGTACACCCCAGGGGAGATCTCAGAGAATAAGACCTCATTAACCCTCCTGACTTTGGTAAGGGCCTGCTTCATCCGAGGTTCACTTTCAACCTAGATTTTTTTTTATTCTCCTTCCCAGGGGAGCCATAAGTGGGAAAAGTTGATCGAAAAGTATCTGTTCAAGGACTTAGACCGATTCTAACTTAATAACATCCCATAAGTCTTTGGGATGTCTACCACTTGGATGTCAATTATGCTGGCTATTCTGGAGTCCTGGATGAGCTGTATCTGGACATTTTTCAACTCACCCACCATTTTCACAGTAGTCTTATCCAACTGGATTACAGCACCATTAGATGGGGTGGGTCAGAATCTGAGCTTCTGGCATATGGATAGAGGCATGATGTTGCCCGAAGCTCCAGAATCTACTAGGCAATTGTGTATGTTTTTTCCTTGTATGTTCAGGCCTAGTAGTAATGGAGGATTGTCATTATTTCCTCAAAAGACGGCCGCATTAGCGTCCTCAAAAAAGATAGTCTTGCGCGGGCGACTGACAACTTTCAAGTTTCCCAAGAGCTTCAGAAGAGACTTCTTCTACTCGAGACAATTTAGAAAAACCTCCATCAAAGTCATGGAGGTGGTGATTTGTTATAACACCTTTGTAATGTCAAATATTCCTCCCAGGAATTGATGGCTTCCCTCAGCCAGGTCTTTTGCTTGGTTAGAGCTAGAACCTTTTAGACGGATAGGCTGGTCAGTTGCATTGTCTCAGGGAGGAGTGTCCTTGGGAGGTGTTGTCTTGTAAACTAGTCCTTTACCAACCTAGCTCTAAGTGTTGTAAGGAGCCTGTGGGTTGGTGAAGGCATTGGCCTCAAAGGACAAGGATTGATTCATCAAAGAATCCATGCAGTTCAGATTCTTCTTCATCTTCTTCAGAGGATCCGAAGAAGATGGTCTCATAGGTGAATGCACCATGAGTTGGCCCTTGCATAAGAGGCTCTAGAGGAGTAGGTTCAGATACTTTTTGTCTATCCAGTTGGGAGATCATAATGACCTTCTCCAGCGTGGCATAGTTTACCTCATTATGGGAGCCTGTGTCATGCAATCTACACCAATTGGTCATGGGCTAGAATTCTGTGACTGGTGTGAAATGGGATGGTCCAGCACCACTTTGATTGGCATTTTGGTTCAGAGGCAGACCTCTAGTGTTCATGTTATTGTTTCATTGATGTTGGTTGGGCCGAGGCCCATTGTTGATGTTTCTTCCTCCGGCATTGTTATTTCGTTGACTGGAGAAAATATTCCCCCTTTAGGAATTGGAGTTCTGGGGTGCATAAGACCCCCTTTCAGTTGACCCATGTCTACAGTAAGGGTGGACAACATTTGCAAGAGGGATTCAACCTCGGTGGTCAACTAAGTGTTTGCATCATAATGTGACAGTTGTTGTTGTTGGTTCCCTGGGAAAGTAGCAATGTTTGCCAGAGTCGAGGGCGGCAATTTTCCAATCATGAAGGACTGAAAGAAGGGCACTCTAGATGGTTGTGTCTGTGGTGGTTATGTCTGCTATGGCTAGTTCCAAAGGAAATATTCCAGACTTGATATTGTCTGAGTCTGCGATGGATATACGTACCGGGCCTGCTGGTCTATTGGTGGTGGTAGGGGAGTCATGGCCATCATGGGGGCACCCATTTCTGGATTGGGGTTATATCCCCCAGTGTACGTAGTTCTGACAGGGATCATATTGAATGGCGTACTCTACCCAATCCCACCTGGGGACTTGTTGAGGCCACGAGACAGTTCTAAGGCTAGGTTATAAACTTTTGCCAAAGTATCTCGGTCACCCAGGGCGGTTGTTCTCTAAAGGAGAATAGCAACAAAGGGGTCCATTGCATTGAGATAGGTCTATATGGTTACTTCCACATATGGGATGAAAGGACCTGTGCACTGCTTCAAGGCACATTGGAATCGATGATTAAATGCTATAAGGGGTTCATTTGGTTCCTTTCTGATGGAAATGAACTGGCTGTGGGACCAAGCTGGGTCCACGTGTATGCAAAAGGCAGCCAAGAAGGCATCCTCCATGTCTTGCAAACTGTTGATGGAGTTGGTGGGAAGGTTAAGGTACTAGTTTAGTTTTCCCTATCCTAGGGACAAGGGAAACATTCGGGTCACAACATATTCATGTTGGATCCAGTATCGGTTCATGGCATCTTTGTATGCCTGCAAGTGTTCCTCTGCGGTTCATGAGCCTAGGTGTTCATATCATGGGCAAATCTTTTTTGGGTGTGAGGGTAAGTTGTTGGTTATGCCCGAAAAATTTCCCATAGGGGACTCGGTATTTCCAAAATATGTAGCCATTTGAGGAGCTGAATTTTGAGTAGGTTGAACGCTGGTTCTCAGGATTGTCTGCAAAGTTTGGATATTTTGTGGTACAGTGGGCCCCTAGAGGCTCGAGTTTGACAAACCTTTCAAGGTTAGGGGCTGATCTAAGGATTCTTTCAAATCTTAGTGGGGAGAAAGACCCAGTCCCACTGAAGGCTTGACTCCTAAAACTATAGCTTGGGGAACCCTTGGAAGGTGTAAAATCAGAATCCTGAGAGGGGGATGAGTTCATGCCCTCCTAGCGCCAGTTTCTGTTGATGGGACTCTTGTGACCGGGTCTACCAACAAAGGTAAGTTGTCACCGAGTACCGGGGTAATGGCCAAATTTGCCTGTAAAGGTTGTCCAGGGAAATGAGATTCCTCGAGCCCCTAAGCACTTGAGAGTCGGGTCTCGATGGTGTGGGGCTTGGTTGGGAGATGTGACTATTTTTTGAGGGGGATAGATAGTTATCTTCAACTCGTCAACTCCAAGGATTTAGGTGAGTGGGGTTTCCTCCAAGCATGCTTACACTTAAAAAATAAACTAAAAAAGATACTGTAGAGTTAGAAATATTTCATCTATCTATAGTTATACTAAACATTCAAGACATCAAAAATGGTCTAACACACTACACTAAATACCGAAGAAATATACAACCTTCAGTTCATATTTTATTAGTAGCAAAGGAAAGGAGGTCATTAATCTACTTGAAGTATTAGAGCAAAGGACATGAAGAAAACAAAGCATAAAATACCGTTAACCTAGAAGACATAATGCCAACAACATCACTGTGAGAACTCTTCCTTCTTCATTAACATTTCATCTAGAAAGCACTAGTACATGGTACAATAGTGGCTCCAAGGGAGTATCTAACTACTAGAAGCTTGGAAACTATGGAGCATTGAGCTCTGTAACTAAGAACTGAGAAAACCAGATCACTATTAACTGTGGAATGCAAAATATCAATTTCACCGACCCTTGGAATGAGGTCAGACTTACTATTTATACACATCTTTCTATCTAACCCTAACCCTAACCCTAACTTATTTTACATTTTACAATAAAATACATTACCCGGTGGCCGGTACTACCTGCACCATGCTACAAAATACCTCGAGATGGAGAAGGTCTGACATGTCAGAAGAATAAGACAAGAAAGATGGAGTGGAAGAATCAGCCTCGAGAAGAGAGCCGGAAAGGAGAAGGAAGAAATTTGATCCCCCAGGGATCGAGGCCACATGCTTCATAAATGGGAGGGTGGCGCCCTGTCCCCGATGTGCCAAGTGTACATTGAAGTGGCACCTTGTGAAGACCATTTGTCAGAAGACTTATTTCCAATCCAACATGTCTTATTGTGGTTACCTACCTTTTGACAACTTTTATTAACTACCTTGAAAGTGACCGGTCAGCCTTGGGGACCGGGACACGAGTCACTGAAAGAATACAAAATGTAAGATCTGGAATTTTGGAATCTAGGAACTTGCGTTTTGAAGGAATAAAGAATACAAAACACTTAGGTTTTCTCTGGCCCTTGGAGAATATTTATTGTTGTTTTCTATCATTGAAGGTCTGGAGGAGATGGGAAATTCCATCTTCATCAATATCTTTAAGGCCAGACCGCCGGTACTTGGCCACCTCAATCTGTTCTCCTAGGTCCAGAATATTGCCCTTAAATTCTTTGGCCATCTTTGTTGCATCGTGACCACTGAGCACCATGAAAGTTATTCACATCACTTTTTCTCTGTCTACTCCCTCTGGGGATTGATATCTTGATTCCATTAATTCATCAAACTTTCCCAAAATATATTCCTCTGGCGTGCATGTGTCGATGCTAAGCGGATCAGCTCCGAAGACCTTTGAAACAAAAGACTTGTATAATTTGAAAGAATATTGGACTGCATTGACCTTATCACGCAGAGTCCCCACCAGTTGCTTGATTACCCCTAATGTGAGGTCAAGTCTGGAGTGTTGGGTCCTCACAAAATTAAATGACTCTTCTCCTAAAATTTTGGACTTAGAAACAATCTCCTCTCCAAGGCTGATGAGTTCCTCTAATTCAACCTTCCATGCCTCATAATTCTCAATGTCTCCCTCCCATGTGTTGATGGTGGTTTCGGCCTGATGTAATATGTGGTGGGCCGCATATAGGTCCAGTAGTGTGGACACCAGGAAATGCCAGATGTTTCCCAACTGCAAAGCGACCCATTCATCAACCACTTGGGCCTTTTTCTTCATCACCCGTAATGAGTCTATATCGCTCTGTGGAAGTAGTGCATCTGATGTAGAGGCCCCTGGGAAAATAATGCTAATAGGCTAGGACAACTCAATCAGCAACCCCATGAGATTTGTATTTTTCTCCTTTTCTACCTTGAACTTTTGAGCTTCTTTTTCATAGCGAGCCTCCACTACCTTGGCTGCTTCTTTCAACAGGTTCAATTCACCCTATTTTCCTCTCTTCCCCAGTGACACCTCTATGAAATTATAATCTCCAGCCTCAATCGCTACCTTGTCTGCATCTGGGGAAGGTTTCATGATTACTATGACTGTTTCTCCACCCGGCTCGGTTCAAAGAGTGTGAACTGTCTGGGATTTCTTAACCTTAGGCGGGTTCTGTGCCTGAGCCATCATTTCCACCAAAGAAAGATGGGCTTTGGGTGTTGATGGGGCCTTTCTCTTTTGAGATTCCACCAACCACTATGGTGGTAGGGGTGGCTTTGCAGCCAAAATCTTCTCCTATGACTTCTCCTTGATATCCTGTTGTGCTCTTTCAACAGTATGAGTCTCCTCCGACTCTTCTATATCTTTTGACTCACCGACAATGTTTTCCCTAGTGATACCTATGTCCTTTACCCCACCATTTATATCCTCAACAATATTTGGGTCTTCATTATTTGTCCTAGGGTTTTCTTCTTCGTCCTGTTGTTGTTCTTCCTCAGCCTCTGTTGCTGGGGTGTCTTCTTCTACCGGTACATCTTTTGGTAGTGGGGGAGGCAACGGACCAAGATTCAACATTTGGGCCGCAATGATTACCTCCCCAAATGTTATCTTTAGAAGTGGCATCTAGAACACGGCGGTTGGGGTCACGGTTGTTCTCATAGGTCCAATTTCCCCATACTGATGTCATTTGTTCACTTTGCTTCTATTGGTTTGAAACTCCCGCATCCCGAGCTTCCAGGACTTCGGAGGAAATCTCTTGTTCCGCTCCCATTTCTTCTTCTATTTGTACCTCCTGCTCCTGCATAGGTTCCTATTCTAGAGCTTCCTCCTACTCTGGGATTTCTGCCTCCGGCTATATGATGTCTCCCTATAAATTCCTAAATTTGTCAGCCCTAAATACATCATCAAATTCCTGAGGGGGAGGATTTTCCAGGATGTGAGCGTGCTCTTGTTCTTTCTCCGTGTCTGGGGAGTTAGAAGAAATTATTTCTACTTGTGGGATTTGCGGCATCCCCAGCTTTGGTTCTACCACTAGCTTTGGATTAAGCCTTTTCTTTCGCTTGGTAACTAAAGGAGGCCCTGCATCCCTTAGGGCTGCCTACTCCTCTTCCAGATCTATTCCTGTCACCCTGACCATTAATGTTGTTAGTGAAGGGAAAGAGGGAGGACAGACTGGTCTGGTCATGAGCACTAGAGTGGCCAACCACGTGATTAATTTCTCCCTCATCTACTGGGAGGCCACAATCAATTGTTTCAGTTGTTCTTTTATGGGGGTCTCATGTAGGGTTGGAGTTTCCATTATTCTCTTTCCTCTATCCTCTCCTTGTGAAGAGGTTTTGGCCCCGTAAGTCAGCTTTTGTACCGTCGGTCCAGCTCTGCGGGTACTCTCAGGGCATACTCTCTTAAAGTATTTGTGGCTACACTCGACCATGTTGCAAGTGATTTCCTCAATGGTAGCCCCCTCCTGGGAATTCCAGTCTACCGGTGGGAGGGCCATCTTGTCAATCCCCTTTGCCTTGTACTGGGGCTCTATTGTGGGTCTGGCGTCTGAGAAGTCATTTGGAAATTTCTTGAGCTTCAACCTTTCCATCATCCCCATAGTCATCTAAACGTAATGCCATCTCTAGACTTCAACATCATCCTAGAAATCTTGCCATAAGTCCTCCATGTGATATCGGTGGGGCTCTGATGCCTGGGGAAGTGCCAATGCAATTTTGGAAAATGGATCAAAGTTCTTCCGTGCTAGATAAAATTGTGTCAAGTTCAAGCTCTTGAGTTCACTATTTGCCTCCTTGGCTATGGCCAGACTACATGAGTAATTCCCTTAAGTGATTGGGAATGGAACTTTCATCACCTTTTTTAAAGCATATAAGGCGTGTAACTCCAGCAGTTGTCTGCAATATTCTAAGAGAATTATCTTGTTCCCACAATGTTTGGGCAACAATTAAGGCTTCCTGGAGAAGCTAATTATCCTTATGTAAGTATGTTGTTGGAATTGGATGTAGTAATGGCCATAACTTCTGACTAGATCTGTTGCCTCCTTGGAGAGGTGGTACCCTGCATCCTGGGTAGGTGTGAGTAGGTTGTAGTAGATGAAGGTGTCACTCACCCGACAGAAAATGGGGAAACTAGCCTCCCATTGAATTTGTGGGAAATAATCCCAAGGAGCCTTCTGACCTGGGCCGATCCCAAGTACACCTGATGTGAGTAGCCCATTGGTGATGGGTTTTTGTTTCGCTAAGGCCCAGAGAACATAAGAGGTCATATAGAATTTACACTTCTGGGCCACCTAAAAGAACTAAGAATCTACATGGTTAGATATAATGGCACCCCAATAAAATTATTCCTCACTAGTGGTGATGCCAAGAAAAAAGTAATATATCCACCCTGAGAACTTTTGGGCATGGGGTTGCCTGAAGATCTGGCATAGTGCTATAATCCCCATTTGGATACTTTCTTTAAACTCAGATCGGGGGATCTCTAATTTCATTTTCTTGGGGTCCCTCTTCGGAGTCTTGAGCCAATGGTTGTTCATGTATTGTCAGGCAGTGACCTCCAGCTGCTAAAATTTCCCTAAGGCATCAGATCTAGTAACGATAGCTAGGTTATCAAACTGAGGAATCCCCAAACCTACCCAAAAAGTAGCGGCGTCGAGAGACACCATAGGGGTGGGATATCTGGTCAGGACCAGGGCAGCGAGCATGAAGGCCTAGATGGAAGAGTTGTAATGTGCCACAAGTGTTAGAATGAACTCTGGGGCCTACACCAAGCATGGGAAAAAGGTGGCCTTCAGAATCCCTGAATCCCCGATGCTGATCGCCAGCGGATCCCCAGATATGTTGATGAATGAAAATTATCTTGACTAGGGCCTGCATCTCGGCCCACATTCTGACGCTGGTGTCGGTGATTAACTAAACTTGGGACTCAACCTTTGATCCCATAATGGTATTGTCCTTCAGGTACTTCATGCTGAGAGGCAATTTTTCTAAGGCCCTCTCAATTTTGGATCTGACGGCTTCCTTGGTGACTGTCGTGGAGGGAAGTTTCAGACTCCTGGGTGGTTAAGATGCGGAAGCCTCAGACATAATAAAGGTATGTTTTTCTAAAAACCTACAAGGCAAGGTGACTATTAGAATTTGTAGATAAATAAAATTCTAGGATCCGAAGATCTTACCACCGAGGCATGTCCTTTTCCTAAAAAGTTAGTTTAGGTTCAAAAATCCTGAGAAGTATATATATAATACAAACTTAGAAAATTAACCCCTATCTGGGCCTGGGGGTTCCAGCATACTTAATGGAAGTAAGATGTTGGTTGGTGAAGACAAAAGACCCGGGGTCCATAAAACTAACCGTTGGAAGATGTGAGAGAAAAGTGAGCCGTCAGACCCACGTGGGCGTCATGTGGCTATGCAATAAATGGAGAGTTATGGTGACGGTGGCACCAACTGTTTGAATGTGCAAAAAGTGGAGGCCACTTAGACAACCTTAAATGCATATGTGTGACATAAATGGATCATAAAGGCTGGCTAATGGAGGAGAGATAAAACCACCTAGTTGAAACCAGCCAAGAGCCGAGTTTTAACCAGGAGGTATTCTGTCTGGAATGAACTCACAAATTTTGGATGAAAAGGAAGATGAAGCACGGTGAGCTCGATGCAAGACTAGATGAATATACATAGAATATACACCTAAGTATAGTGGGGCTAAATGGTATATACATGGAAAATGAAAGGATAGAAATTAAATACACTGAATTTATAGTAGAATGACAACACAGAATGACAACCCTATACAAAATAGCATAGAAAATGTACATCATACACAATAATTTACACCGCATAGAGGGCAGATAGCCCTTTGGCAGAGCTGACCCACCAATGGGTGGTGAACTAGATGAAAAAAATGCAGAAACAACATGAACAAACAAGATAGAAATCACAAACAAAACACAACAAAAAGCAGGAAAATGAAGGAAAGAAATAGAGACAGCAACCTGAAATCCGAAGAAAGGGCAAGGAAGGAAAAGCCTCTTTGGACATTCTGTAACAGTTTCCACCTTTGAATGACCACCAACCAGCACCGAAAATTAACTCACAATTTCCTTCTAAGCTTAGAATAACTCACTTAATTCTCTCTCAAATCGCCTATGAATCGCTCTAAAATCACCTAAGTACTTTTAATCGTGGTAACTATGAAAGTGACATTTAAACCCAAGGTGAAAATCAAGTTACCTTTCTTTCCACAAACTCTAGAACAGGCAGAACTCCGGACTCTGGGCCCAGGGATTCCGTGTGACCATACCTTCTTATGAAAAGAAGACATCATGACAGAGAATCTCAGAGTCTGGAATCTGGCTTCTGGAAAAGAAACAACCAACTCTGGGACCAGGTCCCAGAGACACGAGGGACAAAGCACAAAGCAAAACCAACACCACGGGAAAGAAAACCCGAAGAAGGAAAACAAAGAAACAAAGGCAAAAGACAAGGCAAGAGCCAAAAGAAAAAAAACAAAAAGGGGGACCCAAAATTTTGCACACAAAATGTAGGGATGGGGATGCAGGGCATAACATATATTAATCATTTGGCAGTATAGTCATATACATACTTACGCCAAGTTTAGTGAGAATTTGATTGATAGATTTGACAGAGTTGATTTTGAAATTTGTTACATCTTTTTTTCACTTTGAGAGAAAAAATAATCTTGGTATTGTCTCCTTAGGATTTAAAGGCTTCTATGGATTTCAAAGATATAAATGATGAAAAGAGGAAAAATCACCTCTAGTGCCTCGATTTTATCTTATCAAGGCATTGATAAAAAATGAGGTACATTGTTTCTTCCAAAAGTTCTAAAAGGGTTCAAAATTAATAAAATCAAGATAAGGAAAAAACCCACACATAGTATTGAAGAGAGTTTTGCATTCAACTCAAACTATAGTTTTCATTCAAGTTTACCTTGAGTTTCTATCCAACCATCTTGATTAATCCACTCGACAATGAAAGATGCATACAAACCCTAAGTAAGTTGTGGATGTATAAAGAAACAACAAAGTTGGAAACCTTAATGAGTTTTAAAGATATATTTTTAGCATATAATAGCAATCTTTGTTCTGGAGTAGTGGATTCAATGAAGGAATGACAACATGAATAAATGAACATTATATTTTTAGGAGAAAAATAGAAGCCCCATTGATAGAAACAACAAATACCAAAAGAAGAAAATGGGTTTAATTAAAAAGAGCATATTTCATTGATGAGCTATGGGTTTATATTCAAGCATCAACATGAAATCATAAAAAGGTGAAGCTAATGTAAAATCTCCCACCAAGAACAATAGTTTATATTTAAGAAAATACAGTTTTTAATGAAAACAAAAAGTATCATAAAGAAACATCATATTAAGAAGGGAAGAATATATATTAATGATGAAGAAAAATAGCTAATAAATGTGGACATTGGTTCAAGAGGAAAGGAAGAATATATTTTCAAAAAACAATAAATTTCAAAGGGTAAAAGAGGCAGTTTTTTTTTTTTAGCAGCACTCTTTTAGAATTTCAGATGTGAAAATAGTGGTTTCGTTGAAGAGGTAGATTTTTTGTCATAGAACAACACTTTCCAATATTATGTAATGCAAAATCTGCAAACAAGTTTGGAAAAGAATCCTACAAGAGTGAACAACAGTTTTATCTTTAAAAACATAGGATTTTCATCATGAGAAATATCAAGTTACAATATTATACAAAAAGACAAGAAAGAAGGAGCAGAAAAATATGTAATAACATTAGATTATTTATGAAAATAATAAGAAAAATGTGGGTGAACAGTGAGTAAGCTGGTAAGAGAAACACTTTCACAAAGAGAGCACTAATGGAAGTTGAAAATGACAAGTTTTGCATTCAATCATAGTAGCTATCAAACATAAAACAATAGTTTCAATAAGAGGCATCAATAAATGAGTTATAGCGATGTAATTGACACTATCATGATGAAATAGGGAGAAGCTAAATAATCCACAAATAGTGATCTTCAAGATCAGAGACAATGATCAGGTATGAAAGTCATTCATTTGTAATATAAGGTTGTAGCAATCATTGAAGAATGACACATAAACACAGAGATGTATGCAATGACAGAGATAGATAGAAGGTTAGAAAGAAGAATTTGCAATAAAAATGAAGGATCATAAAGTCATGATCAAAGTGTCTTTCAACACCCAAGAAAACATACTATATGAATGGTTCAAATAGAAAAGGTTTAATTACCAAGATAGAAGGGGAGTATGCATTACTCTTCATGATTGTTCATTGAATAATGATATTAACAGTGTTCAAGGTGATTTTTCAAATTTGTAACTATTAATAGAGATAATAAATAACTTTAATAGAGGAGAAAACACTATTATAAATCCATACTTTAAATTTCATAAACCAAAATAGAGGATACATTACATCATGAGGTTATACCATCAGCCATGAAGGTCACACAAAGACAATAGGTGGTGCAAGGGAACCTAATGAGATCATGCCTCCATTAGGAACATTTGATTCTTTTGAATTATGTTTCATGATTAGGTCTTAAATACAGTTCTATAGACCAATTTTTGTGATGTTATGAACTCCAATAAGGAGACATGCAATGTAATGGCCCAAAATGGCAATAATGTCCTTGTAATGACACAATGTGTCAAAGGTCTCAAATGATCTATCCATGGTGTGTAATATTTTCCAAGGTTCATTTTGACCAAATTATGAAATATTTTATATTAGGAAGAAATATTAGGTTTATTTGCAAATTTTTACAAAGCTTTGTTAAAATAGAGCAAAAATTGTCATCAGACAAAAATTACAAGAAATGCAAAAGGATTCAAAACTACCATCATATGGTTTGAAAATTGGTTGAAGTTGGTTGTAACTAGAAAAATGATGACTATATAGGGCTTGGAAGGTCTAATATAGGTTGTGTTTCTCATATTTTGTCTATTTTCCATCTTTATTGACTTAGGTCTGGTTAGGGTTGCAAAAAAGGTTTTCTTCCCTGCTAGATCTCCCAGTTTCTATGATGTTTTATGCTTGGTTTAAAAGATGCAAAAATCTTGGCCTAAAACCCTAAATCATGCTAAGTCCTGCTCTATCCTTAAACCCCTTTTTTAAATTTCTATTCATTAGTGTAAAAGAACCCTAAAGTCTCTAGCTCATGTTTCTAATATGTCGTTACCTTTTTCGGTCACTTAAAATCCTATTTTCCCATGTGCTTTATGTTTTATGCTCAAACGGGGCCATGCATTTATTTCCTAAGTCAGGCGGGGATAATTTTTTTATTTCCCTAAGTCCTAATTTTGTTTCCTGACATACTTTATTCTTTACATATGTTGTGCAAGTTGTTTTTCCTTCGACAACAGGCGCATTCCCTTCATCGTGAAGATGCAGATATTTATTCTTCAAGGCATTGCGCCTGGTTTCCATGTGTAAAGTGGACAAAGCTTAAGATAGAGTAAAGACTATGCATGTTTTTTTAAATATAATGAAAGGCGTATTCCATTCATCATGGAGATGAAGCATTTTAATGTTTAATGCAACGCACCTAGTCAACATGTAGAGAGATGTCTGGTCTTGGGCCCGTCTGTGGTCGGTTATCTAATGATCATAAGTTGACAGTATACAAGGAAATGGTTTTTGGACTATTGGTAACAACATCACCAAGCGATAGCAAATAGTCAAGCACAGAGGTCACTGAAACTGTTAAGTGAAATGGTCACCGAAAATGTCCTAGCATAGTGGTCACTGAAATTATTGAACACTGATAGCACTATAACCTACCGATAGTTCACAAAGCAAACTGCGAGCACAAAATATAGAGCATACTGAGCACCAGTCTAGCAAGAGACAATTTTATTTCTGAGAAAAGTGGATCTCAATCTACACGTCAACTAAAGCACTTTAGTTTTAAATTAGCTTTATGCTTAGCTATAAAACCATTTCTTGAGGATCAAGAAAAGAAGAAGTAATATTTTTAATTAGTTTAACTGATTGTAAACATTCAAACTAGGAGATCAAGGTTAAGTTGTAAACCTTTGATAATAGAGTTTTTCTTGTAAAGCGTGAAACCTAATTAGGTCAAAACCTTTATATATATATATATATATATATATATATATGTATGTATGTATGTATGTATATATATATGTATATATGTATATATGTATATATATATGTATGTGTATATATATATGTATGTGTATATATACATATGTGTGTGTGTGTATGTATGTATAATCAATCAAGAAAATAATGATTGTAGCTGCTGAAGACATCTATGGATCAGATAGAGAGTTTGATGTAGAAGGACACAAAAGGAAGAATTCATTTATGAAGAACAAGAGTCAAGGCTAACGATTATAATAGAGGTATTATCAATCACAATAGGTGATATATATATTGTGTGAACTTAAAGGATCTATATTCAGAAATTCAAGATTGCATACTATCAAGTCATAAGTATTTTTGTTTACTCTCGAACAATTGTAGAAAATAGAAGAAATCCTTCAAGAAGGTGGACTATACAGTCTTATTGTAAATCTCTTAATCGAGTGCACACTTAACAGTGTTGTTAAAATATCTTAACCGAGTAGACCTAACAAGTCTAAAATGTTACTCCTAACAAGGTAAGATCATCATAATTGATCACACTTGTAGCATTAACCGGCACCTTCCATTCTACAGATAGTGAAGCTTAGTGGGTTTCATCCCCACCATAGTTTTTACCTTCTAACAGGGTTTTTCTACATTACCAATTCTTGTGTCATGTGTAACTAAGTTTCATGAATGTTTCTATGAATGTTTACATGAAATTATATTTATGTTTTGATATTACATGCATAAGGTAGAAAAAGAAATATGGTCGGTAATGTAAGAAAATATTACTAAAGGATAATTGATAAAAAAAATTAAGGGTACTGATTCACCCCTCCCCTCTTAGTACACACCATTCCATTATTCCAACAATTGGTATCAGAGCTAGATCTCTTATTTGGAAAAGTTTAAATCACTTGAGAGAAAAGATCATACAATGGAAAGGTATAAGCTTGATAAGAATATTGAAAATCAGAAGTTGGAGATACAAATCTTCTATGAGTAATACAAAGAAGCAAGAAACAAGATGAAAGAATTATTGGCTGAGAGAAAAGTCATGGCATATCGCTAAAATGAAACTAACTATCATGAAGAAGAGATACTTGATTTGTTTGAGTCATCAGGACCTACATCTAGTAATACATCTGACAAATCTGATGGAAGCATTACAAGTCTTAATGAAATCAATAAACATCCAACTGACCAAGTGAAGGTACTACAAATTGGTAAAGAGACGCAGATGGTAAGAATGATTGATGTTATGAATAATGCCAGACAACATGAATAAGAAATAACATTAGCTATTGATGATAGGAGGAAGATCACTGAAAAGTTGCAAGAGAGAGAAACTATCTAAAGAGAAAGAAGCTTAAATTCCTCCATAAAATCAAAACAAAAAATAGAAAATGTGCCTTGGTGAAAACCTGGTAAACAAGCACCTTGGTAGAAAAAAGTAAAGATAAATCAATTCATCCTATGGTGAAACCCACTTCTTGTGGCGCCTTGGGTAAGTACCATGATGAAAACTTGGAAAAAAGGCATCGTGCAACATTCCTCCTACTTGCACTCTTCACTTGGGGGAAAGTTCCTTCCATGTCATCTTATCCATCATATCTTACATCTAGCTAGCCCACAAGCATCCACTTTCCTTGTGGTGACCTTGACAAGGTTGAACCTATCCATGAACACACATATATCCTAGCATTCATTATCCTTTCCATCAGCCTATTCAGTTACTCTCATCCACGATACCCTATCGTGATCTTTCTTATCCCAAGCCTATCCTTCCTATCTCTGAACATCCTTTGAACTAATCTCAAAAACATTCACTTATACCCTTCATTGTCCCATATCCTAATTGCGCTATCATAGCTATATCCTATCATATCAAATTGACCCCTTGGTCTTGATCTAAAGGAAGAACGTAAAATGTAAAACAAGTTCTTAGAAACTTCTTGACATGTCATTTCTTTTGGACTACATGCTTTTCATGACATCAGGTCATTATCCTATATACTATCCAGCACCGCTCCATGAGCCTACATTTCTATCTTCATTTTTCCCTAGCTTGGGTAATCTTGAGGAGACTTTCCTTGAGGGTTGCATTCACCCTCTTCATCCATAATTATCTATTTTCCTCATCCATTATCTTTCTAATCCATCTGTATTGATCTACGCCTTGCTAGACATTGGGGGAAAACTAATGTGATCTTTCTTGAGATTGTTTAATCTCTGAAAAATCTAAAAATTTGAAAAATTCCTGAAAAATTATCATCTTGGTGAAAACCTAGAAATAGGTGCCTTGAAATAGAAACCTAAAAATTATCATATAAAGGTTTTGACCTAAAAATACAACAAGTGTTTCTCAACACCCAAATCAAAAGTGTTCTTAACACTGTCTTTGGATGTATCTTTGTTTCTTAACACACATTGGATACCGCAAATGTACACAATAGATCAATAGCATTCAAACACATTAAACTCACAAGAACGACAGTGTTTCTCAACACCTCATACATATACACATCCAAAAAATTTGAAACTGGCTAAAGTATGTTGAACTTGTATTTGTATGTTGTCTATTTTCATTAAATTTTTGTCAATCTTTTCTTTGTCTACTGCTTGTTGGTGTCGTCTCGATGATACAACAATGTCAAATAAACAAGATGTATGTGATAAGAGCTCTTGCATTAAGGTGGAAAATCCTCACATTCCTTGATCTTGTTTATTTGTACACCAAGGTGAACTATATCCTTGACTATTATTGCTCTGCTTTTTTACACAAGATTGCACTCATGGTTATCTTGGCTTTGAATACCTTGATACTATGTCCTCTTTCTATATCAAACTAGAAACAACATTCACGTCATCTTGGCTTTTGCACCTTGATGCTTCTATTAGTTTCTCATATATTATCTGATGAAATTCATATTCATACTCTTATGGTTGGAGTGGCACTAGTATGCATTGTATCGAATCCAATGTTCTAAAAATGCTCAATGATGAAAAAGTTCATTGTTAAAGATTCAGTGACTACACCTTAGATTGCGTTCATATTAGCCTACATCTTCATGGAGCTGAAATCTAAATAATATCTATATCTCTCTCCAATGTGAAGGATCTGAGTTTCTTATCAATCAATCTTCTCATCATCAAGTGGTCAGTTGTGCGTGAACATGACACCCCTTGCTAATTCGACTGTCCTAATTCCATTTTTAGGATCAAAATTGAAATATGAAATTGACCACTTGCACAACCAATAGAAATCTCTCATTATTTTCTTCTAATCAATCCATGTATCATAATTTTGGTCAAATATCGGTCAACCAAGACCTCCCATCAAGTACATATTTTTTCCTAATCACTCAAGACCTATTTCTAATCAGATAAGTTTCTTCTTGTATCATGTTATCAATCGAATTGCTTCTCATCACTGGGGCACCTAGACATATTTCAATTTCACTCTCAAGGGGGTAGGATTAGGACATCAACATTCTAGTGATCACATCCTCAATCAAAACTCCATCGCTTGGGGCATCTCAGCTTCATCACATCAAATCAAGTTGAGATCATCTTAAATCAAAGGCAACCTAATCAATGTTCTTATAAAGTGGTGAATACACTTGAAACCAGACAAGATCGGTCTTATACGAGCTATTCATTAGTAAAACTAGATACATTGATCAAATTGGCTTCATCGCTTCAAATCAAGTCAATTTTCTTTCTAATAGAATCTCTTAACGGTAATCAGTTTCATCGCTTCAAATCAAACTGGTTATTCATTCAAACCAGTCAAAAGGTTTAAGAGTTCTTGATAAATGTTCAATTTCATCACTTCAAATCAAACTAAGCATTATTTTTTATATCTTTTGATCGATCTTCATCCAATCAAGCTCGGAGTCAGTCTTCTTCTTCAAAAGAATGGTTTCATTGCTTCAAATCAAACTATTCTTGGTCTTCTCACTAAGAGGTCTTTGAATCAATGTGTTGATCGCACATCAATTCAAAGAGGGGCAAATGTAATCACATAAAAATGGTCATATAAACCCTAGACCCCCAATCTTAAACAATTAATCAAGAAACCCTAATCTTGATAAACCCGAAGTCCTAAATCAAACAAGCAATTATCAAAGTTGAATTGATCTTACCTAAACCCTAGGTCCTAATCAATAATCATACCTAATTAATTAATTGATTCTAGAAATCATAATACATTGGAAAATAAACCTTATCTTAATTATTTAATTTATATTTTGATCTATTAATTAAATAATATTACAAAAGTGGAAATTAAATCAAAAAGGAATTAAATTAATTAATAAAAACAAAAATGTGCATTCAAAATCATTTAAAGTATTAAAAATGCATATGACATCATCAAATCCAGTTAACTGATTATCAAATTGGAAACAATCCAGTTCCACTCAGTTAACTGATTCTCCACTATTTATCATTTGGAAAATTTCAGTTAACTGAAAACTGATTTTGGAAGTTTCCAAAATAACTGATTAGTTAGTTCAGTCAACTGAATCTTTCAACCAATCACATTTCTTGCACATGGATTGTGCTTCTTGAATCGAATATGAGCCACTCTTTTATTTCGATCTCGATTGTTGATTCGAGAGAGATTTCTATAAAAGAGAAACTCATTTCCTTCACAAAGAATCCTAACTTTTGTGTTATTGTTATTATACTGCAGTTTACTCTCATTTAAATTAGCTTTGTTTAGTTTTTTTAATCATGCAAATCTTAATTTTAGAGCATATTTGAATTTGGTGCTTTAAAATTAATCTTTCACATTTCAATTTGGTGCTCTAAAAATTGAATCTAATTAGCTTGGATGAACAACAAATTGCATTTTGCATATCATTTTAGATCTATCATCTAGATTTTAAATCCTTCATTTAGAACAAGTGTAGTCACTGGACTTTGCAATGACCTGAGATAAAATTCCATGCTCCTACCTACTAGAAGGTAGTAGATCTATTTAGCTTAGTGTAGTTGTTTACTACATTTCAAATTCATGGTTTCTAACCCGCTAACCATGAAATGATCTATTGAAGTGTGTGTGTTTGTTGTGCAGCTTGCAGGTACCCATTTTCACGCATACACATAACATGTGGTAGATATGGACACATAGTTGCAAACTACATGAGGAAATGGATACAAAGATTGAGGAACTGGACTAACTCTAGAATGACATGCTTACACTGTCATAAGGTCAGTCACCTAAGCAAGGACTGCAGAGACCGAGTGACAGAGTCAAGAACTTTTGGAAATGGAAACACTATTGAAGATATCAGGAGAATGAGAAATCAAATGTGGAGGAAAGATTCAACAAAATATGGTTCTAGACCAAGAACCATAGTTGGTGAAACCTCATCCAATGGATATGGTTATTTCACCACCCCCATGTAAGAAAAACAAGAAAGTATGGAACTAAACTCTACAAAGTTATATTTTACATCAGTTCCAATATTCATTGATAATATGCCAAAATTAGCATGAATGTAGATGTACTATGGTATTACTTTTTATGATTTTTTGAATCCAATATCATTAGCCAATACATACCAAGAATCATTGGTGTACAAAGGAAAAAAAAACAAGTTGTCAATATAAACCGAGCATCGCCGGTAAACATGTGAAAGACAATAAAGTCTTCACTACATACCGAGCACTATCAGTGAACATGTGAAAAGTACAACTAAGTTGTAACTTACCCCGAGCGTTGGATACTCACCGAGGATGAATTCTTTGTTATGATACCCAAGTGTCTTTGTTACTGAGTGGTAGCTGAAGCATTCAATGCACCACTTAGGTTATTTTCTATAAATAGGATAACAAAGAGCTCAGTCATTCACCAAGCGAAAAAGAGAAAACAATAGAGTGAAGAAGAGTGACAAGATTACAGAGTGATTCAAAGAAGATTCAAAGGCTACTCCAATATATTCCTAGCATCTACAACAAAGATAAAATGAGTATTTGGACTCACTGAGCTCACAGTTTGTTTATGGAGAAGCCCTAATTTCATGAAAAATGGTAACCACATCACAAGTCTCAAAGATCAAGAACATAAAGGACAAGAAGATCAACCTAATTAAGAACACGACCTGTGAAGAGCCTAACTATAAGTTTTTACCTAAGGTTTCTACTCAACCCAATGACACAGGAGCATTTTCAAGTATACCTCCTAGGGTTTTTCTAGTTGAAGATATCCGCACATACATCCCTTGTAAGGTTGAAGAGATTGGAGATCTAGAGATTGAAGAAACTTACCACAAGGTATGGAAAGATGGAAACCTGAAAGATGAACACAAGAACATTGAGGTGAAAGGGCTAACCAATGCCCTACTATTCTCAAGAGAATTCAATACCGAGTGGATATGCATTGTACTTAGCTAGGTACATGATAAAAAATGTGGTTGGATGAACCAAAACTGATCACAAAAGATGTGATTCATGCTATAACAGGTTATCCAATAACTGAAAAGGCTAAAGCCCTAAAGCATCCTTCTCACCCTGAGATTGAAAAGTTAACTGGTGTAGTATGGGACAATAGAGGTTTGAAATTTAATTCAATCACCAACCCAGAGATGAATTTTTGTGCATGTGTGATTGGGTACAAGGTATTCCAAGCTAACTGAATGAACAACATCCCATGTGGAGCAGTTGACACTGCTTATAAGATTGTGAAGAAGGGACTTCAAATGGACTTATTTGAGCTACTATTAAAGAAACTAGAGGAGAATAAGAGAACTATTAGATCAGCCAGATCTAATTCATGTAATTTTGGTTCACTCCTTATGTGCACATTCTTCTATTTTCATAATTTCTTCCCTTCTATCAGTAATGTCAATTGGGACACAACCCGACCAATAACTGCACAGATTAGTGAAATTATTTTGTCACTAGGGGATAAATTCACATCTATAATGGATGCATACTTCACCACTTTCAAAGATATAATGCATAAGAGAATGAGGATCCCTACATAACTGGTTGAATAGTACAAAGATGACATATGTTTCATAGTGGATACCGACACCACTCTAATCAAAATAGTTGTACTTAGAATAGCATGGTTGCCACCATTGGACTATGAGATCAACATTGATCAAGATATAAATGCTATTGAAGCCTTATTGAATGAGCCAATAAAAAAATCATTGAGAAGATTTGGAACATATGAGGAAGCCAAGTCTAGAATCAAGACTGGCTTAGTAGTGAAAAAGATAGACCGAAAGAAGACAAAGATAATTAATACACTTCAAAAGAAAATTTTGGTAAATAATGAAGAATTGGAACAATATGTTACCAAGGATAGTCACCTATTGGTGAAGGTGAATATTTAAGTGACTCCGAGTCCATTGAATTAGATGCATCACCAAACAAGAAATCAAAGGTTAAAAATGTAATAGCTGTATCAAGAAAAAGGAGAAAAACAACAAAAAAAGCAGAATCATCACCGATAAAGAAAGGTACTGTGAGGTCTTATCAGATAAGAAATCCTAGTTTGCATCACCAGAAAAGAAAGCAAAGGTTACAAATTTAAGAGTTGCATCAAGAACAAGGAGAAAAACAACATAAAAATAGACTCATCACCGATAAAGAAAGGTATTGTGAGGAATTATCAGACAAGAATTCCTCAAACCAGGCCATTGGCACCAAGACAAAGATGGAAATATATAAGAGGAAAAGAGAACAAGGATGACACTGAATAAGATGAGAGAGAACAAGGACTCCAAACTAAAAATATTAGAGTTGCTAAAACAATTGATGAAGTTGTAGAGTCAATCATCAATATAGGAAGCATATCACAATGCAAGATTAGACAATGACTAACCTTGTCTCCCAGAGATTAGAATAAGCTATAAGAAGCCATAATTAAGGCAATGGTTTCATACAAGTATGTACCAATATAATTCAACAGGAATATTCCATAAGAGCTTAATGATAAAATATCAGCCAGATGGACATATGCCTTGCATACATAGAAACAAATGAGGGAAAGATCCCTAGTTACTCTCATGCCACCTAAGTCAACAGTTGAATAAATTGATTCAACAATGAAAGAGCATGCAAATAAATTTTTAGCAAAGATGAGAGCATACAAAGTACTTGAGGGAAGATTACAAGACATTGACAAAGAAAGTAAAGAAATCAATGATATTTGGAATGAAATCTTAAATCCAACTGAGAAAATATTATCTCTAACTAAGACACCTCACTATGAGAAGGAGGCCACACCTAGCCCAGAGCATATCTTCATCAATGACACCAAGGATGTCAATCCAATTGATTTCACAATAGAGGTGAGTAAGGCCATGGATGATGTACCTCAGATATTACAATCATTAGGGGAAACACCAAACATCACAATAAAAGATATAACTCTTATTGATTCTGATGATGTTCCCAAGAATGATAAAGATGTAAATATTGTCACCGAGAAAGCAAAGGAAAAGGATACAATGGATGTTGCATAGACAAATGTACCAGGTCACATGCCTTTATTGATACAATCTATTAATATAATTACTAAAGAGAAGGAAAAGACACCTGAGCCTAATGCAAACATACCAAAAGAAAAAGGTGATGACCATGGGGACCAGAAAGATACAAATGAAGAAGAGAAAGAAACAAGTGGAGAGGATAAACAGAGTGATGCCAAGAACAATGAAGAGGAAACCAAGGCCGTAGATAAACAAAAGGTTGATGTAGATATTTCTACTACTAACCAACATGTTAATACCGAGAAATATACCAAAGGCACCACACCTCCCATGCAATCACTAAAATCAAAATAAAAAGAAAAGGAAGTTGCTATGGTACTTCATTCCCCTACTTCCAGTACAATTCTGAAGAAGAAGAAGCAGAAGAATAAGAGTAAACCACCAGTCACACTTGATGAGATCATTGACATACCCAACTCTAATCCAAGGACACTAGATCCTAATTCACTAACCAAGTATGGAGAACTTTGCAAGAGGAAGGCAATACAGGACAAGCTCAAGAAGGAGCACAAGAATTCACAAGTCCTAGAAACTACAAAGGAAATACTATTGTAGATAGTACTTGACACTCAAATTGATCAAAATGCACCTATACTTGATCAACTACCAATTCTTACTGAGGCCATAACATCATAGAATTTTGAAGCCGACAAGGTAATTAAGGAATGTACAGAAGACATGTGTCACTACAAGCTCACAGAGAAGATCAGCCAAGAAGTGGCAGAAAAAAAGGTAAAAATTTCTAAGCTAGTTACTACATTGGAGCCAGTACTATTAGAAGTAATCAACTTAGTTCAAAAGTTTTGCACACTAGAGCATTTCACTATCGAGCATAGTGAAAAGATAGCTAAAATAGATGATGATCTTAAAGCTAGTGCATAAAGTCTCACAACTGAAGAAAATGCATTCAAATTGCATTATGAGATGATTATAGAATCAAAAAGGTTGAAAGAAAAATCAAAGATGAGGTAACCGAGCTTCAATCTATGTTACTACCGAATCTCACATTGCTATTGAAACACGACTTTGGCAAAGACATTAATTTCCACCCCACAAATGTCAGTAACCGAAAGTAGATATGACATGTACACCAGAATCACATTGGAACACATGACCCTCGAACACCTCAAGGATAAATGGGAGAAGAAGATGGAAGACATTAAAAAATCCTATGCCCACATATTTGACAAGCTGTAAGTATTACACCTTTGTCATTATTTTCAAAAAAAGGTGCAAACTATATGTAAAAGGAGAAAATATATGTATACATGTCAAAGGGGGAAAATGTACAAAAGGAGAAAACATGTCAAAATCCAAAGAGGGAAATACACAAAGGAGGATACATGTACATACACTGTACTGAGGAATGCACATAGGGGGAGTCATTGACAAGGTAAACACTTGGTGTATATACTAAACATATCAGCTTTTGATACTAATGCCAAAGGGGGAGATTAGTGATCATAAGTTGTCATTAGTATACAAGGAAATAATTTTTGGATAGTCAGTAACATGATCACCGAGTGACAACAAAAATTCAAGCGCACGGGTCATCAAAACCATTAAGTGTAATGGTCACCAAAAATGTATTAGCATAGTGGTCACTGAAATCAGTGAACACTGATAGTACTATCACCAACAAATAGTTCACAATGTAAACCAAGAGCATAGACTACAGAGTATACTAAGAACCATTCTACTGAGAGATAATTTTATTTTTGAGAAAAGTTGATCTCAATCTACACGTCAGCTAAAGCACTTTAGTTTTAAATTAGCTTTATGCTTAGCTGTAAAACCATTTCTTAAGGATCAAGAAAATCATAAGCAATAGTTTTAATTAGTTTAACTGATTGTAAACATGCAAACTAGGAGATCAAGGTCAAGTTGTAAACCTTTTATGATAGAGTTTTTCTTGTAAAGCGTGAAACCTAATTATGTCAAAACCTTTATATATATAGATATATAATCAATCAAGAAAATAATGATTGTAGCTGCAGAAGACATCTATAGATTAGACAAAGAGTTTCATGTAGAATGACACAAAAGGAAGAATTTAGTTATGAAGAACATGAGTCAAGGCTACCGAGCAGAACAGAGGTATTATCAATCACATGTTTTGCATATAGTAGGAGAGATCAGAGGTTTAACTTTTTTCAATTCCTTTATTTTGTTTACTTCAAGACAGACTTGTTCATTAATTTCTTGCAGGAATTGAATTAAATGTGGGAAAGTGAGTTCCTGGATAGTTTTGTTTTCACCAACTAAATTCTCTAGAACCCTCTTATGATCGTACTCTCCTAAACCTTCAAAGATTTTCAGAAATGTGGAATACATAAATTCCTGATTCTGTTCATGTCCAGACTGGTAAAAGTTCTGGAACTGTTCAACACAGTATTCATCAAACTTAGATAAGTCACAACATTTATTATTAACAAATCTTCTATAGGTGGTTCTCTCAAGAGAATCAGTTCTTCCTACAAACATCCTTATTAGTTGTGAGCATACTTGATCGATGCCATTAGTGATTAAATCATTTTTATAGACATTATCAAGGTGATCCCAAACTCTTTTGGCCATGCTGGTAAAATAATTGAGAGCTTGTTTGATGAATTGTTGTTCTACTACACCAATGTTTGTTGCCATATAGTTAATAACCCATGCTCTAATAGCATCTATATTTTTGATATTCTCAGTTGCATCAAAGGTATCAAAATTAACTAATGGTGGTCTATCTACTCTAAAGTTCTGAAGGTTTCTAAAAGGATCATTTCCTCCAGGGTTAGGACCTCTGGTCATTTGAATTTTCCCTTTTCTTCTTTCTTCTAAAGTTGTTGTTCTCATGGTACCAGTAGTGGTATCCTAGACCTTTTAAATTTTTGGTTTAGGGATATCTGTAGTTATCCCTTTTCCCTTATACTGGGCTTGAAGATAACTGGCTGAGGTATCTAGAAAATTCATTACTTTAATAGGTCAGGCTACTTGAATAGAAAAGTTCTGAAGCTTTTCTGAGAGATTATCCATCTGAGATTTAATATTAGTGGAGGCTTGTAAAACATCCTTCACATGTGATTGGAGATATGTGGATTCTTTTAAAATAGTAGTCTCAACATGGAGAGACTGTTGACTGGTGGACTATGTGATTGCATCAATGTGGTTGATAGTTTGGACAACTGTATGGACGTTAGAACGTAAATGTTTTACATGCTATTCATGAGATTGTTGGAAGGCATTTTGTTGTGCCCACCATGCTTCGACATGTAGCTTAAACTCTTGGAAGTCAAGATGGAGTTGTCAGAGAAATTGGATGACATCATCCTGCCATTCTTTGGTAATACGGGTTTCTAGAGTTTCGATAAAGGCAAGGATTTTATGCGCATTGGTTTGGGTGCTAGCATATTGCTTATCTTGGGCAATGGTTTGTAATAGTTTCTGATGTTTGATATCTTTGGTAAGAAACATATGTTTGTGGGTACAAAGATTATTCCAGTTTAACAACTTACTTTGGGAAGAGACCTGAGATTCTCCAATAGGAGAGACATGCTGAGCCAAAAAATCAATTTGGTATTTACCAGTCGGATCTATTTGCAGAAAATCATAAAATGAAGGGATGACTCCTGGTGTGACAGATTTTCCTATAGGAGTAGTGATTTCTACAGCTTCATCATTCTTATTGTTAGGCTTTGGGAAAGTTACAGCACGGATAGACATCATTCAGGTTTTGCCAGTAGAGAAGACAAAACTACAGTTATCACATTTTAATTTACCATCTTCGAGTTCAGAGAAATGTACATGTGAACATGAAGAAGTATTACCACAAGACTGAGGTGTGGATTTTGGAAGAGTAGACTGCAAAAATGGAAAGCTAAATAATGACTCCATTCCTGGAGTAGGTTTAACGGACATTGAAGGTATTTGGTGGACTGAAGGTCAAGATTGTATCACAGGTTCACGAGTGGTAAATCTGGTAGACTGAGAGTGACTAAGTTTAGGTTTTGAAAAATTAAGTATTGCAAAGTTATTAGTTTCCTGGATGGTAATCCCTTGTAACTGAGCAGGCTTCTCAGGATGAGCATCTTTGATCCATAACTCAAGTGCCCATTCAGTTGGCATCTTGATGTCTTTATGTTTTATAACATGTGGGACTCGTAACTTTGTGGTTGAAATAGTGGATTTCCAAATAGTGGACAAAGCTTCTTCAAGACTGAAGGCTTTTCTTGGATTCAACATCAAAGGTAATGATTTGTTGAATAATCTGTAGTGGGTTAAAAAGGTCAAAGTATGACCTACAGATTTGTTTTTGAAGTATGCATTCTTGGTCTTGAACTCATAGGTCAGGGCATCATCTAGGTTTGCATATTTTAGACTGACAGAATAATCCAAAGTACAGTCTATATAAACAGGACCATTTGACATTGAGTCACAGGCACCTCCAAGAAGGGCATGAGACATCTTTGTAATCCTAGCATCCTTTAATAGCATTAATATTATGATGGGAAAACCTTTTCGGTAATGACCTAATATACCAATCCTTACTTTTGATAAATGCTTATATTGAAATTTTTTAGGACTGGCTTGAGCTTGTCTCTTTAATTCACCTATATCTACTTGGGTGAATAGTTTCAGACCCTTTTTAGTTCCATTAGTTATAGTATGCTGGAGTTCAGTGACTTTACATCTACTAACACTCTTATAAGAAAATACATCTCGTAGACCTTTAGGTATATCTCTATAAATATCAGAAGCTTTAATCTTATGAACTTTAAAGTTCTGATCAACAAATCTAAAACCTATATCAGTGTCATCTAAAACATTTGCATCAGTTTCTCTTAAAGTAAAATCTTGTTCAGATTGGGCATAGAAATTTGTGTAACATGCCTCTTCATTTCGTGTATCAGTGTGATCCTGTATTTATGGATCTGGTATTCTTGTTGTTTTTTCTATCATTTCTTGTGCTCAAACCAGTGCTCAAATTCTCGCTCAAACCAGACACTTTACTACCTGGAATCTTCCCTAACATGCCTTCACACGGCTTCAACATGTGACTTACTAATCAGGACTTACAACATCTTTGTGATAGTTCTGAGAGACCATAAGAAGAGATATACTGAGAGCTATACAAGGTATCCAGACTCAAAATAAGAAATATTTAGATGGAAATTTGTGAACACATAATTCTTCTTTATTGAAGTAATAATGGAACATATTTACAACTAACACAAATAGATAGAATTGGCTCTGATACTATATTTTGACACAAGCTCCAAGAGCAGAAGCGGATCTACTTCTACTTCATAAATTGGGTGCTTACAAGTTTACAATCCATATAACTAGACACACTATACCAATGACTAGTAGAATAGAACAACTGATAATAATTTGCTTTCTAACTGAGTTTGGCATGCTTACAACAAGGTCTGATTTCTGATCATCTGGAGGATGAGAGAATACTCTCTACTTGCAAGGCTATCCTATACTTCTAAGACTATCTAAGCCTCTATAATACTCTCTAAGACTCTCTACTCCAAATGTGTTTCTTAAGCTAAAATGCTTCTTTATATAGGCATAGAGGACGAAAGAAGGGTCTTCAATGAATGCCGCGTGGCAAAAATTAGTTGGACTGCTTATTAAAGGAAAGTGCACTACCAAAAGTACATGCCCATGATAACCTGTATGTCAGTCTAGGTGGACCCCAATATCTACGGAACAAAATAGTGGCAGACAAATGAGTGGGGACACGCAACTCGTACTGCATTCACTTTACATCTAAAAGTGACTACAAAGATATCTCTTTTATTTCCCATGAAGAGAGAAAACACGGATCCATTTAAGGAATAGGATTAACCCTTTTGAATGGTAGTGGACTCTACCCTCAGTTTTGATCAACCAAACTTGAGTTACTGGGATGAGTTGTTTTAACCAAACAGTGGGGTAGATTACATCAAAACAGAGCCATAATAAGCCATGTTCTTACAAAGAATCAAAAACTTATTTGGATGGATTTTGGGGAAAAGAAAGGGATTAGTTTACCCAGACTAATATTTCTTATCGGATGATAGCACATAAGAAGAATGTAGATGACAACCCCATGTACTTGAGCATTATGCATCACTGTCAGTAAAACCATCAATACACCTAGCACAATAACAGTTCTCTGTAGTGCAAGGTGGATGTGGTGGATCTGGTTCTTTCCACATGATTTTGAGTGTTTTTCTTTTACAGGGACCATGAATTACTTGAGATTGAGCTAGTGTATTTCCCAGATCAGATCAATAGGTAGATGTGGAAGTCCATACAGAAGCTTCAGTTTCCAAGAGGTATCAAAGTTGAGCACCTATTGTCCAGTATTGAAATAAGGATGCATGTCCACGTGGTCCATAGTTCATGCGTATGTTTTTGTTGATTAATGTGTCTTCTAGAGATCCAAAAGTAAGTCGCCATAGGATTCCATAGTAACTTGAAAAATTCAAGAGGAAAGGTTGTAGGATAAGGTCCTTGGAAAAGATCTCTTATAATCTAGACTCCTCATTCTTGATGTAACCATCGTTCTGGTCGCTGGATTGGTGGATTGAGAAATTGAATGGGTATTTGATACTATACTGGTGGTGCACAGAGGAATTGTGCTATTTCTTCATCCACTGGTTCATTGGCATCTCTTATTTGGAAGATACTATTGGGATCCCAAACATTTGGAGATGTTAGGATCATTTTAGCTTGCAGCATGCGAAGTCTATCTGAAAGATAGTCACTAGCTAGATTAAAATTCCTTTTGTCTCTCCTTTCAAAAGGATTGGTGCTTAAATCAGGGAAACTTTCTTCCCACCAACGTTCTTCTCTGATACAGACAATCTGGACATTTCCTAAGGCCGATTGAGCTCCTTCCCTGGTTAAGAAGTCATCAAAGATATTCTTGTCTCCTGGAATATGTTCTATATCAAAATCAAAAGTATTAAGGAATTGATCCCATCGTAATAGGTGTCCCCTTATTACCTTGTCCTTAGATTCCTTTCTAAAGAAACCTCTGAGATTCTAGAGATCACTTTGGATTAGAAACCTTTTGTCAGCAATAAACATATAGAATTTCTTTAGAGAGTTTATAACTACTAGGATTTCTTTATGCGTACTGTGATAGTTAAGTTCACTACCCTTGAAATTACCAGACGCATACCTTACAATTTTTTCTTTTCCTTGAGCATTCTTTTCTTTCAATATACCTACCCATGTGTGTTCACTTGCATCTATTTCTATGATCTTTGAACCAGGTCCAAGTAGATGCAGTGCAAGAAGTTGTGTATATTTACACTTGATTCGTTCAATGACCTAGTTATGCTTTTCTGACCAAGCAAGAGGATTCTTCTGAAGTAGTTGATTTTCTATCAATCTATCCTATGCAATATTGGAATAGAATCTTGTGATATAATTAACTAGACCCAGAAACCTTTGTAATTATTTTACATTAGTAACATGAAGATTGGCAATTCGTTGGAGAATATGGGATTGTGCTTCCATTCTCTCCCCGAAAGAAGACGAATGAAAATATAAATAATGGATTCCTGAGCAAAGTGAGATTTAAGAGGATGGACTGCCAGACCATGTTGTTTGCAGAGATGCAAAAACTGGCGAAGGTGTCCATAATGTGTAGAGGGACTTTCATTAAACACAAGAGTATCATCAATGTAAGGGATACAAAATGTGGAGTATTTGCGAAAAATGTTATCCATGTGTTGCTAAAAAATGGTTGGAGCTATTTTAATACCGAATGGAAGAAAATTCCATTCATAGAAACCTTGGGGAACAAAGAAAGTGGTTTTATAATGGTCATCTGGGTGAATGGTAATTTTCCAAAAGCCCTTGGTTAAATCAAACTTTGAGTAAATATGGCTCCCTTGAATAGACTGCCAGATGTCTGGCCACGCTGTAACTTTCCCAGAACCTGACTATAAGAATGATGAAGCTGTAGAAATCACTACTCCTGTAGGAAAATCTGTCACACCGGGATTCATCCCTTCATTCTATGATTTTTTGCAAATAGATCCGGCTGGTAAATACCAAATTGATTTTTGGGCTCAGCATGTCTCTCCTATTGGAGAATCTTAGGTCTCTTCCCAAAGTAAGTTGCTAAAATGGAATAATCTTTGTACCTACAAACATATGTTTCTTACCAAAGATATCAAACATCAACAACTACTATAGACCATTACCCAAGATAAGCAATATGCTAGCACCCAAACCATGCACATAAAATCCTTGCCTTTATCCAAACTCTAGAAACCCGTATTACCAAAGAATGGTAGGATGATGTCATCCAATTTCTCTGACAACTCCATCTTGAATTCCAAGAGTTTAAGATACATGCCAAAGCATGGTGGGCACAACAAAAGGCCTTCCAACAATCTCATGAATAGCATGTAAAACATTTACATTTTGATGTCCATAAAGTTGTCCAAACTATCAACCGCATTGATGCAATCACACAGTCCAACAATCAACAGTCTCTCCATGTTGAGAATACTATTTTAAAAGAATCCACATATCTTCAATCACATGTGAAGGATGTTTTACAAGGCTCCACTAATATTAAATCTCAAATGGATAATCTCTCAGACAAGCTTTAGAACTTGTCTTTTCAAGCAGCCCGACTTGTTAAAGTAATAAATTTTCCAGATACCTCAGCCCGTTATCTTCAAGCTCCATATAAGGGAAAAGGGCTAACTACATATATCCCTAAACCAGAAATTGAAAAGGTCAGGGATACCACTATTGGTACCATGAGAACAGAAACTTTAGAAGAAAGAAGAAAAGGGAAAATTCAAATGACCAGAGGTCCTAACCCTGGAGGAAATGATCCTTTTAGAAACCTTCAGAACTTCAGAGAAGATACACCACCATTAGTTAATTTTGATACCTTTGATGCAACTGAGAATCTTAGAAATATAGATGCTATTAGAGCATGGGTTATTAACTATATGGCAACAAACACTGGTGTAGTAGAACAAGAAGTCATCAAACAAGCTCTCAATTCTTTTACCGGCATGGCCAAAAGAGTTTGGGATCGCCTTCATAATGTCTATAGAAATGATTTAATCACTAATGGAATTGATCAAGTATGCTCACAAATAATAAGGATGTTTTTAGGAAGAAATGATTCTCTTGAGAGAACTACCTATAGAATATTTGTTAATAATAAATGTTGTGACTTATCTAAGTTTGATGAATACTGTGTTGAATAGTTCCAGAACTTTTACCATTCTGGACATGAACAAAATCAGGAATTTATGTAATCCACATTTCTGAAAATATTTGAAGGTTTAGGAGAGTACTATCATAAGAGGGTTCTAGAGAATTTAGTTGATGAAAATATAACTGTCCAGGAACTCACTTTCCCATAGTTAATTCAATTCTTGCAAGAAATTAATGAACAAGTCTATCTTGAAGTAAACAAAAGAAAGGAATTGAAAAAATTTAAACCTCTGATCTCTCCTACTGTATGCAAAACAATGACACCACTATAAGGGTGTAGCAAAACTTTCCATAAGCACAAAAAATGAGATAAAGGATGTACTAAATGTTCAAATAGAAAGGGAAAGTTTTCAAGAAAGAAATATAGTCAGCAAAAGGGATACTTTCATAGAAAAAACAAATTCAAAGGAAAAATTAAATGGAAACCCACTTGCTATATATGTAAAGGTGACCATTTTGATAACAAGTGCCCTAAAAATAATAAAGCTAAGTTCAAAGGTAAGGCATGAGTATTAAAAGACTCTGGGTTAGATAATCCAGAAGAATTTGTTTATATTGATGACTATCCTTCTGACTCAGAAGATCTCATCCTATCTGATGCTATTGACAACATTGAATCAAGCCCATCAGAATCAGATCATTTTGTTGATTCCAAGTAACAACCAGAATCTAATGATGATTCTAAAATATCATTCTACTGTAGAATGATGAGAGGAGTTTCTAACCCCCAACAAACCTTAGAAAGAATTATAAGAGAAATCAGTGATCTTGAAAAGATACAGAAAGGAATGGATATGGGACTAGAAACATGGAAAAATAATAGACTCAAATTAGCCATTCTAGAGACACAAAAAAGGGAACTACTAGAATGCCATCAATCTAGTAGTCATAACCCAGACCATGGATATAGGATTCCACCTTGGCAAAGGGAGAAGCCTTCTAATTTTGGAGGGCAACATAGTCCAGGTTCTTATAGACCACCTCTAAGATCAACCAGACCTAGTCTGTTTGCAATCTCTAATCCTATTGGGAAACGAACTATGATAGAAGCCCCTACACCAGGCAGCATGGCAAGAAGAATCTAGCGATAACATAGAAAAGAATTTCTTAGAAAATTTGTCAATCAAGCCAGAGAAGAACTTGAAGAATTATCTCAAGAAGATAATGAAAATATTCAAGAAGAACTTGAGAAGGGAAAAGAATTGGAACAATTCTCTTCTAAAGTAACCCTAAAAGCGGAAGCATCACAATTAACTGATGATTTATATTGTCATGAGAAATCATATAGTCCTTATATGCAGACTACTATGATAACAAAAGTCATTGATCCAGACATCGGTAAACAAATTACAGACCAGACAGAAGAAGAGGACAAAACTTTGGCTCAACACAGTCAACATTGCAGAGTTACAAAGAAGCCTGTTCAAACATCTTGTCCATAATTAGAACTCGCATTCACTTCAGAGGTACAAATACATATCCTCTAGCCTTTTTATGGGATATAGGTGCTGACTTAAACATTGCAAGATATCATTGTTTTCCTTCTGATCAATGGATTAAAGGTAATACTAAAATTACTTTTGGAAAAGGAAAACATATGTCTCATCTGGTGTGTAAAGCACCAATAAAATTTGATGATGACCATCAAGATGAACTAGTTTTTTTCCACTATGAAATAGATGGATACAATGGCATCATTAGCAGTATAGCCATGCAGTAGTGGGAACCAATCCTAATCACCAGAGATTCTATTAGTCTAAATCATCATAAAGTGCCAAGACTCCAAATAGAACAGGCCTATACCAGTAAATCTGAACCTGTGAACTCAAAGTCCAGAAATATAGCCTAGATTGCAAAGAAAATGGAAGTTGCTGCTCCTCAAATAGGATTGTTGAAACAATAATTTGAGGCAACAGTTATGACTAAAGACCTTAAGCAACAACGATGAAATCTGATCTATAGACTGCCCTTACCAAAGGATCCTGATGGTAAAGAAATTCTTACAAAAGCTAAAGCTAACTATTTTCTTATGATTCCATAGGAAACAGAACTCTGTAAAAAAGAAATTGAAGAACTCCTGGATCAAGGATTCATTTCTTCCTCCTCATCACCATTTTCCTGTCATGCTATGTATGTACCAAAGTTTGATGAGCAAGGACAAGAGTTATTTGAAAAAAGGTTAGTAGTCAATTACAAACCTTGAAATAGTTGCTTACTGGATAACCAATATCCTTTACCCAGTAAAGACCACATCTAGCAGTCTATTCATGGGAGCCATATTTACTCAAATTTTGATTTAACCAAGGGCTTTTGGAAAATTATCATTCACCCAGATGACCGTTATAAAAATGCTTTCTCTATTCCCCAAGGTCTCTATGAATGGAATTTTCTTCCATTTGGTATTAAAACGGCTCCATCCATTTTTCAGCAACACATGGATAACATTTTTTGCAAATACTCCACATTTTGTATCCCTTACATTGATGGTATTCTTGTGTTTAGCCAAAGTCCCTCTGCACATTATGGACACCTTCACCAGTTTTTGCATCTCTGCCAATAACATGGTCTAGCCGTCCATACTCTTAAATATCACTTTGATCAGGAATCCATTATTTATATTGGCATTCATCTTCTTCCGGGGGGAATGGAAGCACAATCCCATATTCTACAATGAATTTCCAATCTTCTTGTTACTTATGTAAAAGAATTGCAAAGCTTTCTAGGTCTAGTTAATTATATCGTAGGATTCTATTCCAATATTGCACAGGATAGATTGATAGAAAATCAACTACTTCAAAAGAATCCTCCTGCTTGGTTAGAAAAGCATGACCAGGCCATTGAACAAATCAAGCAGAAATGTACACAACTTCCTGCACTGCGTGTACTTGGACCTGGTTCAAAGATCATAGAAATAGATGCAAGTGAACACACATGGGCAGGTATATTGAAAGAAAATAATTCTCAAGGCAAAGAAGAAATTGTAAGGTATGCATCTAGTAATTTCAAGGGCAGTAAACTTAACCATCATAGTACGCATAAAGAAATCGTAGCAGTTATAAACTCTCTAAAGAAATTCTATATGTTTATTGCTAACAAAAGGTTTCTAATCCAAAGTGATCTCCAGAATCTCAGAGGTTTCTTTAAAAAAGAATCAAAGGACAAGGTAATAAGGGGATGACTATTACGATGGGCTCAATTCCTTAATACTTTTGATTTTGATATAGAACATATTCCAGGAGACAAGAATATCTTTGATGACTTCTTAACCAGGGAAGGAGCTCAAACGGCCTCAGGAAATGTCTGGATTGTCCGTATCAGAGAAGAACATTGGTGGGAAGAAAGTTGGCCTGATTTCAGCACCAATCCTTTTGAAAGAAGAGACGAAAGGAATTTTAATCTGGCTAATGACTATCTTTCAGATAGACTTCGCATGCTACAAGCTAAAATGATCCTAACACCTCCAAATTTTTGGGATCCCAGTAGTATCTTCCAAATAAGAGATGTCGATGAGCTAGTGGATGAAGAAATAGAGCAATTCCTCTGTGCACCACCATTACAGTATCAAATACCCATTCAATTTCTCAATCCACCAATTTAGTGACTAGAATGATGGCTACATCAAGAATGAGGAGTCCATCTTATAAGAGATTTTTTCCAAGGACCTTATCCTACAACCTTTCCTCTTGAATTTTCAGGTTACTATGGAATCCTATGGCGACTTACTTTTGGATCTCTAGAGGACACATTAATCAACAAAAACATATGCATGAACTATGGACCACGTGGACATTCATCCTTATTTCAACACTGGAAAATAGGTCCTTGACTTTGATACCTCTTGGAAACTGAAGCTTCTGTATGGATTTCCACGTATACCTATCGATCTGATCTAGGCAATACACTATCTCAATCTCAAGGAATTCATGGTCCCTATAAAATAAAAACACTCAAAATCATGTGGAAAGAACCAGATCCACCACATCCACCTTGCACTATAGAAAATCCTCATGAGAACTGTTATTGTGCTGGGTGTATTGATGGTTTTACTAACAGTGACACATAATGCTCAAGTATATGGGGCTATCATCTACATTCTTCTTACATGCTATCATCCGATAAGAAATATTAGTCTGGGTAAACTAATCCCTTTCTTTTCCCCAAAATCCATCCAAATAATTTTTTGATTCTTTATAAGAACGTGGCTTATTATGGCTCTGGTTTGATGTAATCTACCCCACTGTTTGGTTAAAACAACTCATCCTAGTAACTCAAGTATGGTTGATCAAAATTGAGGGTAGACTCCACTACCATTCAAAAGGGTTAATCTTATTCCTTAAATGGATCCATGTTTTCTCTCTTCACAGGAAATAAAAGAGATATCTCCATAGTCACTTTCAAATGTAAAGTGAACACATTATGAGTTGTGTGTCCCCACTCATTTGTCTGCCACTACTTTGTTTCTTAGATATTGGGGTCCACCCAGATTGACATACAGGCTATCATGGGCATCTAATTTTGGTAGTGCGCTTTTCTTTAATAAGTGGTTCAACTGATTTCTACCATGCGACATTCATCGAAGACCATTCTTTCCTCCTCCATGCCTATATAAAGAAGCATTCTAGCTTAAGAAAGACATTCAGAGTAGAGAGAGTCTTAGATAGTCTTAGAAGTATAGGATAGCCCTGCAAGTAGAGAGTATGCTCTCATCCTCTAGATGATCAAAAATCAGATCTTGTTGTAAGCATGCCAAACTCAGTTAGAAAGAAAATTATTATCAGTTGTTATATTATGCTAGTCATTTTTATAGTGTGTCTAGTTATATGGCTTGTAAACTTCTAAGCACCCAATTTATGAAGTAGAAGTAGATTCGCTTCTACTCTTGGAGCCTTGTAAAACATCCTTCACATGTGATTGGAGATATGTGGATTCTTTTAAAATAGTAGTCTCAACATGGAGAGACTGTTGACTGGTGGACTATGTGATTGCGTCTATTCTGATACCATATTTTGACACAATTTCCAAGAGCAGAAGCGGATCTACTTCTACTTCATAAATTGGGCACTTACAAGTTTACAAGCCATATAACCAGACACACTATACCAATGACTAGCAGAATAGAACAACTGATAATAATTTGCTTTCTAGCTTAGTTTGGCATGCTTACAACAAGGTTTGATTTCTGATCATCCAGAGGATGAGAGCATACTCTCTACTTTTAGGGCTATCCTATACTTCTAAGACTATCCAAGAATCTCTAAGACTCTCTCTACTCTGAATGCCTTTCCTAAGCTAGAATGCTTCTTTTTATAGGCATGGAGGAGGAAAGAAGGGTCTTCGATGAATGTTGCATGGCAAAAATTAGTCAGACCACTTATTAAATCAAAGCGCACTACCAAAAGTAGATGCCCATGATAACATGTATGTCGGTTTGGGTGGACCCCAAAATCTATGGAACAAAGTAGTGGTAGACAAATGAGTGGGGACACATAGCTCGTAATGCGTTCACTTTACATCTAAAAGTGACTACAGAGATATCTCTTTTATTTCCTATGAAGAGAGAAAAAATGCATCTGTTTAAGGAATGGGATTAACCCTTTTGAATAGTAGCGAAGTCTACCCTCAGTTTTGATCAACTAGACTTGAGTTACTGGGATGAGTTATTTTAACCAAATAGTGGGGTAGATTACATCAAACCAGAGCCATAATAAGCCACGTTCTTATAAAGAATCAAAAACTTATTTGGATGGATTTTGGGGAAAAGAAAGGGATTAGTTTACCTAGACTAATATTTCTTATCGGATGATAGCACATAAGAAGAATGTAGATTACAACCCCATCTATTTAAGCATTACGTGTCACTATCAGTAAAACCATCAATACACCCAGCACAATAATAGTTCTCATGAGGATTTTTTATAGTGCAAGGTGGATGTGGTGGATCTGGTTCTTTCCACATGATTTTGAGTGTTTTTCTTTTATAGGGACCATGAATTCCTTGAGATTGAGATAGTGTATTGCCCAGATCAGATCGATAGGTAGATGTGGAAATCCATACAAAAGATTCAGTTTCCAGGAGGTATCAAATTCAAGCACCTATTATCCAGTGTTGAAATAAGGATGCATGTCCACGTGGTCCATAGTTCATGCATATGTTTCTGTTGATTAATGTGTCTTCTAGAGATCCAAAGGTAAGTCACCATAGGATTCCATAGTAACCTAAAAATTTAGGAGGAAAGGTTGTAGGATAAGGTCCTTGGAAAATATCTCTTATAAGCTGGACTCCTCATTCTTGATGTAGCCATCATTCTGGTCACTAGATTGGTGGATTGAGAAATTGAATGGGTATTTGATACTGTACTGGTTGCGCACAGAGGAATTGTGCTATTTCTTCATCCACTAGTTCATCGACATCTCTTATTTGGAAGATACTACTGCGATCCCAAACATTTGGAGTTGTTAGGATCATTTTAGCTTGCAGCATGCGAAGTCTATCTTAAAGATAGTCATTAGCTAGATTAAAATTCCTTCTATCTCTTCTTTCAAAAGGACTAGTGCTAAAATCAAGGCAAATTTCTTCCCACCAACGTTCTTCTCTGATACGGACAATCCAGACATTTCCTGAGGCCGGTTGAGCTCCTTCCCTGATTAAGAAGTTAGCAAAGATATTCTTGTCTCTTGGAATATGTTCTGTATCAAAATCAAAAGTATTAAGGAATTGAGCCCACCGTAATTGGAATCCCCTTATTACCTTGTCCTTAGATTCCTTTTTAAAGAAACCTCTAAGATTCTAGAGATCACTTTGGATTAGAAACCTTTTGTCAGCAATAAACATATAGAATTTCTTTAGAGAGTTTATAACTGCTAGGATTTTTTTAAGTGTACTGTGATAGTTAAGGCCACTTCCCTTGAAATTACCAGACGCATACCTTACAATTTCTTCTTTGCCTTGAGCATTCTTTTCTTTCAATATACCTTCCCATGTGTGTTCACTTGGATCTGTTTCTATGATCTTTGAACCAGGTCCAGGTAGATGCAGTGCAGGAAGTTGTCTACATTTCTGCTTGATTCATTCAATGGCCTGGTTATTCTTTTCTGACCAAGCAGGTGGATTCTTCTGAAGTAGTTGATTTGCTATCAATCTATCCTGTGCAATATTGGAATAGAATCCTGTGATATAATTAAATATCTTGTGAACTTAAAGGATCTGTATTCAGCAATTCAAGATTGCATACTATTAGGTCATAAGTATTTTTTACTACTCTCTAACAATTGTAGAAAATATAAGAAATCCTTTAAGAAGGTGGACTTAATAGTCTTATTGTAAATCTCCTAACTGAGTGCACACTTAAGAGTGTTGTTAAAATCTCTTAACCAAGTAGACCTAACAAGTCTAAAATATTTCTCCTAATAGGGTAAGATCATTAGAAGTGATCACACTTGTAGCCTTAACCAAAACCTTCCATTTTATAGATAGTGAAGCTTAGTGGGTTTCATCCCCACCGCATTTTTTACCTTCTAATAGGGTTTTTCTACGTTACCAATTCTTGTGTCATGTGTAACTAAGTTTCATGAATGTTTCTATGAATGTTTACATGAAATTACATTTATGTTTTGATATTACATACATAAGGTAGAAAAGAAATATGGTCGGTAATGCAAGAAAAAATTACTAAATAATAAATGATAAAAAATTTTAAGGGTGTTGATTCACCCCTCCCCTCTTAGTACACACCATTCCATTATTCCAATATTATCATGTTGTCAAGTTTTAAGAAGATTAATGGTTGACGATTTTCCTTAATGCACAAGATGAAGATATATACTGATCAAGGAATCACACCTAATTTCCATGTAGCATCATTGATGTCATCATCCCTAGGTTTTCAAAGACAGAATAAACATCGAGCATATCTCTCTTGATCTGACAGAAGGCGCTTTCCCTTAAAGTGCAAGATGAATTTTTTTAATGATCAAGGCATTGCACCCTTTCAACACATGGACATCTGAGATCGTGGGTCTGGGGTTCTTGAGGAAGTAAAGAATGCTCAAGTCAAATTTGATCTAACGATTATCGCTTTCCCTCAATGTCAAGATGCGCAAGATCTAATCACTAAGGCATTGTTCCTGGTTGCCACGTGTAGAGTTGTTGGGGCTTCGGATGGGTTAAAGAATAGTCAACTTAGATTTGATTCAATGGCTATCATAAAAACTAAAAGAACAATATGAAGGTATTTATTCATCAAGGCATTGTGCCTAATGAACATGTGTCCTAGTGGGTCTGGCTAAAGTTAGAAAGAGTAAGATAAAGAACATTTAAGTTAAATAAGATCGTGCAGTGGGCGTAAAGCCTTACAAAAAAGTGCTCATGATATAATGTTTGAGGGACTATGCTATGCGGCCACGTGTCCATCTTGGTTAGTGAGACCTACACTTTGAAATCCAAGGGTAAGATTAAAGTGCAGTATAGTTAATTTTGATCTAACAGGTGGCACTAAGCCTTAAAATAAAGATGGTCGGGTAACCATTAAGGCATCATGCCTGCGTGCCACCTGTCCGATCATATTTTTGAAGCTCAGGTGACTTAAATAAGATTGACAACTCTATTTGAAAGTGATGAAAGGTTTAAACCTAGGCTGTAGATGGAGAATTTCATGCTAGGTGTAGCCATTACAATTGTTTTTCAAATAATTAAATACTTTTCTTAGGGTTTTCAAGAAGTAATCTATGTTGTTTTGTTACAGAGGAGAAATAGGTGAATTTGATATTCTAGGATGTGTTTTTATAGTTTTTGGATGCAATATGGAGGAAATATTGGTGTTTCAAAAGACAATTACTACAGAACTATCTCTTTAGGGTTTTTGGTTAGCTTGTAAATCAATATTTAATCCTTTGGTTTATCTTGTTCTATTCTTTGCCATAAATTGAGCGGTTTCAAAGTTTTATAATATAGATTAGATCAGATTTTAAAGGACCTGAGCTTTCTGAGAAAAGGGACTTAGATTTCTATAAATCTGAAGGGCATAAGTCTTTTGGTGTAATTAATGAGGGATCACACATTCCATTCATTGTACCTTTTACAAGGCATTGTTCTTTAGTTTCCCAAGATAATTGGTGGCTTGATCAAATTTATCCAACATAATGAATCAAAAGGAATGTTGATAGAGGTGCTTGGTTATTGAAGTGAATTAATGTGTTATGTGATGTAATAATTTAATAGTTTTATCCCTAACCCTAATGAATCTGAAGCTAGTTGCAGTCCTTATTTCTATAAAAGGACTTCCAGGATCATTTTGTATGGTGGGAATTTTATGCCACAAAAGCTTGTAATGCTCTTCATTGTTTGATTAAGATTATCAAGTGGTCATTTGGCCCTGATTTCATATATAATTGAAGTTTTTCATATCAATATAAGTCTATACTTCATGTCATTTGTGTGACTTGATTGAATAGGTGTCTTTGTTCCAGCCTTTATACTCATTTGTATTAGTTGTTAAGGACATTTTAGTCCATCACTTTGTAAGGCAGAGTGCCAAACTGTATTAAGGTTTCTTTCAAGGAGATAATTAAATCCTTAAGGTAGTTTTAGTGAGTAGACGATTGTAGCAGATTTGATAAGTATTTTTTACTGTAAGGAGTGTGAATGGATTATGTAAGGCGTAGTCTAATTCAGTGATCATTTACCAGATTTATAGTTGATTTATCTTTGTTATTGAATGTATTTACATATTGAATGAATCCATGCCCATTGGATAAGACACTGATCTAATATGCTAGATTATGTGGTTCCTAATAAATCTTGATACAAACTGTTACCATTTTTATTTTATGTACATCTATTATGTTTGCCTATTGAAGAACTACTAAATATTTAGGGTACAAGTGAGCTACACCCGCCTGAGCTTGTAGAGATTTATTCCTTGTTGATTGGACTTATTTCTTTACATAATCATAATTTGGGCTTCATAGAGTCAAGAATTGATGCTACATAAGATTATGCATGAAAAAGATCCAACAAATTGGTGACTCTGCTGGCGAACTTTGAAGAAAAATATTCCTTTTGATTAGTGTTGTATTTTCCCAACTAGTTTGGGGTGGTGACTCTGAAAGATCTCTACATCAGTGTTGAGTAATATATATAATCTTATACATATTTTCTCAATAGGAATAATAGATATACTAGGGCTTGGATGAAAAAACATCCAGAGGAAAAGAAGGAAGATGGACTTACAACTACTTCTAGAGGAGGTCAGTCAAGAAAAGGGAAGAATGATAAAGGACTTCCTCAAAATAAGAAACAAGAGGAGAACATTAGGGGAGAGGATACAATCTAGCATATTCATGAACAAAATATATCAGAGTATGAAGAGGTGCCAGACTTGGGATTGGGTGGATATGGAGATTATTATTCTCCTATTGAGAGAGAGAAGGAATCTGATACTACCCTTCTAGATTCAGAAATTATTGATAAAGATGTTGTTGAATTGGAGAGAAAACTCCAAGAGCAATTTATCATTACACAAAAAATAAACAAAGAAAAAGAAGATCTGATACGAAAAAAAAAATGAAGGTTGATGATTTAAAAAGGCAATTATTGAGACAAATGGAAATGAATAATGTTGAAGAACCTAAGAGGGTTGAAGAGAAACCTATCATCCACCAAGTCTTTGTTACTCAAGACCCTAAGAATAAGGGGAAGTAGAAGGAATCTATTATCCATATTGAAGAACCGAAAAAGGAGGTTTCTCTAGGTGGGATGTCATAGGTAGATCTTAAATTAGAATAAGCTAGGATAGTAAAGGAAGAAATTTCCAAGCAAATGGAAAAGGCTGAGTTGGAAGGAGCAACAGTTGAGATTAAAAAGAAGCTAGCCTTCTTAAATATCATTACAAGTAATACTACAAAAAATGTGCTGCACAAGTAGCTAGTCCTAGTCAAAATAGTCAGACTCTTGGTTCATTCCAAGGTGTACAAATTCTCGGTGGTCACCATGTTGCTACAAATTTTCAAAGAAGACCCATCCATTTGGATAGGTAATGTCTACTATTCTTAAATAGCATTCCTGGTTATCCAAATGTCATCCCAAATGAGGTAAGAGATAAAGTCCCTAGGTTTAGTGGAAATAATGCTATAACTTCTGAAGGACATCTTATAACATTCACTAATAAAATGACTGACTTTGAAATTGATCATGAGGATGTACTCATGAAATTATTTGTTCAATCTTTGGATAAAGATACTAGAGACTGGTATAGAAGTTTACCTGAAAATAGTATAGCATCTTGGGAAGATCTTGTTGAATGTTTTATGGAACAATATCATGAACATGTCAATTCAAGTTTTATGTTGAATGAATTTAATAATATTAAGAATTTCCCAAATGAAAGTATGAAACATTTCAATAGTAGATTCCAAAAGGCCATGAACAAGCTATTTCAATTTTTGAGATTAGATGAGCAAGTATGTTTAACTACTTATTTCAATGCTATGGAAGGAAATATGTCATATCTTTTAAGGGATAAGAATCCATATGATCTGAGAGAGGCTTATTAAATGGCTATAAACATTGAAAGCAATAGGAAAGCCTCAAGGAAAATGGGAAAGAGAGAAGATGGAAGGTTGTGGAAGGATACAAAAGGATAAAACAAGTAAACCTAACAAGGAGGAGGATAGGGTGGATAAATAGTAAGTGCAGTAAAATACCTTACTGCCAAGGTTGATAAAAATGACCAGGCTCCTCATGAAAATAGATATCAATATCAAAGGTATGATAAATTCCCAAATTTGAGGGATATGACATACAAGACAAATTAGAAGGATGGAAAACCTATTGTTCAAAATAAAAAGAGCCATAAGACTAAGGTAACTCTTGATCCTTTGAAAAGAAATGTTTCTCACAATATAGAAAATACCCCTTGGTGTCCTTCCTATAAACTACCCATTCTTTCTTTCAATGTGTTTTTTCTCAAGCTTTAGTTGAAAAAATGGAGGATAGAAATGAACAGATGAACCTAGAACAAGAAGACCCTATGGTAAATATGTTCACTATGAATAGACATAATGATATGTGGTCCTCTCATGATGCAGAGCTAGTTGTAGATGTAGATACTAAGATATGGCATTTCCAAAGATATCAGAAACAATTTTTCTTTGACTCAGATAATGAATCTAATACTATGTTGCAAAACACTATCTATAATTCGGGAGGTGATAGAGAATATCATCATTTCAGGTTGCCTTGTGATGAGGAGAAAAGATCTTTGAGCATAGAAACAATCAATCAACCTAGGAATGCTTACAATTTGAGGAATAGAATTGTAGAGCCTTGTCAAGGTAAGCCTGCTTCAGTATTCATTAAAGAAAATGCCTCAAAGGTTTTTGTAGGATCTCAAAGAAAAGGTGAAAATAAGAAGGAAGATACAAAACAAGGAAAGTTTTCTTCTTCCCAAGGAGAAAAGGAGGAAGTAAAAGTTGATAAGAAATTTGTTACTGACAAAGGGAACAAAGGTAAGAGCACAAATGATATTTTTTCTGGATTACCTACATTTAATATGAAACATGCTCTTACGCAAATTAAAGTGTATGTTCCTTTGATTGAAATGTCAAAAATAAAGGAACATAGGGATGCTTCAATGTCATTTTTCAAATGGATAGTTGATGACCCTATTGATACTGCAAGGGAGAGAAAAATGAAGGGTGTTATCCATGAGATAGAAACACCTATCTTATATGTTGGTAATATGATTACCCAAGAGCCCTCTTAAGTGGACCCTTTTTATGTAACCTTATTCATAAAAAATAGACTTGTAAAAAATTGTATGATTGATTTTGGTGCCACAACAAATGTAATGCCATATGGTGTAATGAAAGAATTGGGTATGGATCTTGATACTTGCTATGGAAGGTGTTATGTCATGGATAATAGAGAAGTCCCTATGGTGGGAAATCTGAAAGGAGTAGAAGTTAAGATGGATGTCTTTCCTAAGGAAACTTACAACATGGATATAGTTGTTGTAGATACCCAACCCCATTATGGTATGATATTGTCTAGACAGTGGGCTACAACAGTTGGAGGAAATGTACAATTAGACTTATCTTATGCAACAATCCCAGTGAATGGGAATGAAGAAAAATTGATTAGAGAACCACAACCACCAGTTCTTTTTGAGAAGGTGCAAGATAATTTTCTTAATTGTTGTGTGGATGTAGACATGGAAAACTTCAGAGTAGAGATCTTTCCACAATGCATAAATATTGATCCATTAGTTGAAGAGATGAACACACAACAAGGTGGCCTATGGAAGATGTAATTTTATGGAGCTTTTTACAAAGAGGGATCAGGATTTGGTTTTCTATTTATTTCTCAATCAGGTACTACATTCAAATACTCTTTCTTGTTAACCTTTCAGTGTACAAATAATATTTCAGAGTATGAAGCCTTGTTATTTGGATTAACTATTGCTACTAGGAATGGTATCAAATGTTTAAAAGTTTATGGTGATTATGAGGTTGTAGTAGCACCAGTTAGATCCAAGTATGCTGTAAAAAAATGATAGATTAAAAATGTACAAGCATGCTACTTGGGATCAGATTGAATTTTTGATTCTTTTAACATAAAATGGATAGAAAGGTCAAAAAACATCATGGTTTATTTCCTGGCTAATGTTACTTTAAAGAATGGTGATTTGATTTTGAGTGGGTTATCAATTGTGGAAGTTAAGAGTAGACCAATTGTGCCTGACAATGTTTACAAATGGAACATTTTTTAAGATGACAAGGATATTCTCAGGTTTATCCAGTGCCTTGACCATTATGAAGGCTAGCATGTAGATTGTAATTCTTTAGTTGAGGTGATTAATGGAAAGGATATTGTTATGGGAAATGAGGTTATCCAGTTAAGTTCTAATCAAATTCCTAAGGGGCTGATAGAACTAGAAGCATTGTTTAGTGATCAAGATGATCATTTATAAAAAAAGGAGTAGTGCTAAAATCGAGGATCTAGAGGAAGTAAATTTAGGATCAGAAACAACACCTCAGATAGTATATATTGGAAGGAGGTTAGAATCCCATATTAGGGAAAATATGATAAAAATTTTAAGGAAACACAAGCATGTGTTTGCCTGGTCATATGAGGACCTAAAATATTATAGGGAGGACCTTTTCCAACATGAGATCCCACTAAAACTAGATGCTAAGCCATTTAGACAAAAGCAGAGACCAATCAACCCATTATTTCCCCCCAAGATGCAATAAGAATTGATGAGGTTAAAGGATGCAAGGATTATTCAACCCATAAGGCATTCAACTTGGGTCTCTAATTTGGTCCTAGTGAGGAAAAACAATGGTGATATAAGGCTTTGTGTTGATTTTAGGAACTTGAATATTGCATCTTTAAAGGATAATAATTATTTTCCTAACATGGAGGAAATGTTGCATAGAGTTACTGGTTATGATTTATTGACAATGATGGATGGTTTTTCAGGCTACAACTAGGTATTGGTAAAGGAATTAGAGCAATTTAAAACTGCATTCACTACTCCATGGGGAACATATGTGTATATTAGGATGCCTTTTGGTCTCATAAATGTAGGGGAAACATTCTAGAGAGCTATGGATGTTTCTTTTAAAGAATTTATTGATTTATTTATGGTGATCTATCAAGATGATTTGACAACATATTCCAAGAAAGTAGAGGACCATTGTGGACATTTAGAAAAGATTTTTAATATGGCTTTGGAATATGGTATTTCTTTGAATCCTAAGAAATTTCAGTTTGTAGTAACATAAGGAAAATTGTTGGGACATATTGTGTCAAAGGAGGGAGTAAGAATTGACCCAGAGAGGATGGAAGTAATTCAGAGGGTCACTGCTCCAAATAATGTCAAAGGGGTACACTCTTTCCTAGGAAAGATTAATTTTGTGAGGAGGTTTATTGCTAAATTTGTAGAGATTATTAAGCCTATAATTAAATTGTTAAAGAAGGATGCAAAGTTTGAGTGGGATGAAGGAGCACAATTTTATTTTGAAAAGATCAAGAAGGTCGTTCAAGAAGCACCTATTTTAAGGTCTCCTGATTACAATAGGCCATTTTGATTATTTTCTTTTACATCTTTTCATACAATTACTATTGTGCTACTATAGAAGGATTATGAGGGTTATGAACATCCCATTGCATTTTTCTATAAATCTCTCCAAGCTGCAGAGTTGAACTATGAGATGATGGAAAAAAAAACATATGCCCTAGTTAAATCTATGAAATCATTCAAACCTTATCTAGTTTGTGATAAAGTAATTGCATATGTACCTCATGAAAAAATCAAGGACATTCTTAGCCAATTAGAAGTTACTGGTAAATGATGCAAATGGATAAATAGGATTCAAGAATTAAATTTAGAAATACATATTACCAAATTAGTAAGAGGACTAGGCCTAGCAAAGATAATGAAAGAAGAGAATATGGATTTGGTTCAGGTAAATAATGTAGAAGTACAAGATTCAACAGTGACTATTATTGAAAGACAACCCTATTATATTGATATCATGTACTATCTCTAAAATGCCAATTGCCCTAAGATTATGACTGATAATCATAAAACAACCCTCAAGTTGCAAGCTCAAAGATACACAATAGTACAAGAAGATTTATATTGGAAAGACATGAATGGTGTACTTTTGTTATGCCTAGATGAAGGGCAGGTTGAAAATGTCCTAAAATAAATGCATGCTAGTGTGACTGGTGGACTTTATTCAGCCAAAACTACTACTCACAAGATCCTTAGGGCTAGTTATTTTTTTCCATGTTTATTTAAAGATTCCTTCAAGTTTGTATGAAAGTGTGAAGAATATCATAGATTTTCTTCCAAGCTGAAGTATTCATGTGCTTTGTTACTAAATCCAGTAGTAGTTGAGACACATTTTTCCATGAGCGGGATTGATTTCATTGGGGAGTTTTTAGAAAAATCTAGTGGTGGACATAGTGTTAATCTCTAAGTTTTGTTTATGATTAGTGACCAACACTTAGTCATTTACTTAGGTAGTTTTAGTTAGTTACCACTGTGGTCGAGCTAAACATTAAAGGTCGAGCAACATTTCCAAGCAAGTTTTTAGTTTTCAAGTTACATCACCCTGAGCTGAGTAGAATATTAAGTGTCGAGCGACAGAGATGTTAAGTGCTGAGCAGAACAGTTTTTGCATACATGTCAGGATTGATTCAAACTTTGATGTAAAATGTTTAGGCTGACTTGTATGAGATTTGGGATGACATTTTAAAGCATTTAATATTTGTCTACTAAGTTAATTATGCATTTAATTGTTTTATACTATGCATGGCATAGAGCCAATCAAGAAATCATAATGCATTGGAAGCATAAATTATAGATCTTGATCATTGATCTAGATCTCACTACCAAATCCGTAAAGACATATAAGATTGCTTCTAACCCTAGAAAATATGTGTGTGAGAGATATACAGTTTGGAAGAGCAGGGTTGTTGTTCTTAAGAGATGAACAATAAGTCATTTTGAGAAGAAGCCTAGATCAAGCAGAATAACAGAGTAGTGAAAAGCAGAGTAAAGACATATCAGATTGTGAGATCACATAAGGTATTGGAAAGAGAAGATCTGTCATCAGCCTCTGAGTGCATAATGAAGGATCACTACTTGAAACATTCTAATAGGTGTATCAGGTGAAATCTCTTAACAGAGTGGTTCTTACAGACCATTTTAAATCTCTTAGCCGAGTTCTTACTTTACTGTAAGTTGAAATCCTTTAACAAGGTAGATTGTAATGATCTTTAGTTCTTAACCAAACAGACCTTTAACCAAGTAGATTGCATGTTGCAATCAAACTCTTGTAGCCCTAACAGGCACACTTTATTGTTGCAGTAGTGAAGATTTTGTGGGTGTCATCCCCACCCCAGTTTTACCTATTTGGGTTTCTGGGTTACCAAAATTCTGTGTTATGAGCTATACATTTCATGTTATTAATGTTATCTGATATTAGGTTAAATTCATATATGTATGAATGTGGATCAATTTGTTTTAAGTAGTTATGTTTTAAGATCTGATTCACCACCCCCCCCCCTCTCAGTATCTTTCTTTCCCCATTATTGTACTTCCAACAATTGGTATCAGAGCGTAGTTCACCTACAAAATCCTTTAATCATCTTGTGAGTACAGATCTTGAGATGGAGGTTTACAAGTTGGGTAAAGTCATTGAGAATCAGAAGATCAAGATTTAGCTAGCATTACATCACCTTGAGATAGCAAGACAGGAATTGAAGAAATCATTGACAGCTAGGAAATATTTGGCCAAACAAATGAATGATACTCATTACTAGGAAGATGACACTGTAAATCTATTTCAGAATGGAGATTCTACTGAGATCAATGCAACAATTGCAGATCTACTGGAAAAGAACAATGCATTGTGTGAAGAAGTCAGAAACTTGAAAAGAGAACAAGAAATACAGACAGTGAGACTATGTGAAGTAGTGGAACAAAAGAAGAAAGCTGAAGATGACAAAGCTATGGAAGAAGAAGATAAATGAGTGATATTTTTTAGACTTGATGAAAGGACACATGATGTGCAAATGATGACAATCAATCATGTTGGCATGGAAAATAAACTTCTACTTGCAAATCAGGAGATTAGTAGGAATGATATGGAAATGATGAATCTGAGATCTAAGAACAATCAATTGAAAGATGACTTGAGATCTGAGAAGGAACTGAATGAAATTTTGAATGAACCTAATGAAGCTTTGACTCATTTTGAGAATCTAATGGAAGCATCAAGGAGGCCAAAGGATTATTCTAGATTAGGTCACACTGAACCAACGATGTCTACTGAGAAAGGAGAATCATCTAAGAATGGTGAAAGGAGGAATGCAAAGACAAAGCACAACAAGCCTGTTTGCCACCACTGTGGAAAACAAAGTCATACAGAAAACATTTTCCAAAGCAAGAAAGGTAAGTCCAATCCTAAACCTAAGTTCAATGGTTACTATTTTAATTGTAATAAATTTGGACATAAAGCACATGAATGTTGGGCTGAAGCAAGTGATGCACCTCCCAAACCAAGATTTAGTGGTTATTGTTACAAGTGTCAAAAACATGGTCATAAAGCACAAGACTGTAGATCCAATGCTAAAAAACAATGGACATCAAAGACACAATCAAAAGCATCTAGGAAAGGAAACACTTACAACTAGGATTATAATTCAAGGTAGAGTTGTCATTACTATGAATAATATGGACATGCACCTAAATATTGCTTAAAGACACATTTCAGAGGGAAATCTAAGAGTTAGATGTATAGAAGCCTAGTCTATTTTAGTTATTTGAAGATAGGTCACACTAAGAGAGAATGTAGAACAAGATTTCCTCCTCCTATTGTTGAAGAAATAAGAGCACAGATGAACCAGACATGGGTAAGGAAAATAGAGCTGAGTAGAAGTGAATCCACTGAAGTTGAGGTCACCCAATCTAATGGATCACGTGATCACACCATCTCTAACTGAGTAATAGTGGTATGTAAGGAACTGTATTTAAATTTCAAATATTACATCAATTCCTAATAGGTAAATGTTCCAAAGTCCATATATGCATATGTTAAGATGCACCTGGATATGTTTATGACAAGTGCCGAGAAGAGTTAACTGCACTATAGGTTTCGAGTTGGCTGGCTGAGTAAGTTGTGTGATGGCTGAGTATGGTAAGCCAAGTGGTATGCAAGTTGTGTTAGTCGGACAATGACAGATGGCTTGCACTAACCTAACGGGAAGAATATTTATTGCTTACTTATCTTGACCTTTTGAGTCTATATAAGGAAAAATAGTCTATTCTTCATTTTACCTTGTGATTTTTAGCATTCACAGAGCGATCGAAGAAGTTGCAGAATTAATCTTAGTAAAGTTTGTTTTGAAAAAATTTCAGCGTGCCGTTAGAAACCCTAAGTTCAAGAGTGCAAAGTGTAACTTGCCGAGGTACCCTATTCTTCATTCTCGAACCCTAATTTCAAAGATTATGGCTGCAAGTTCTTCCACACTAGTAAAAGGAATGGAGGAGGAGCTGAAACAAATTAAGCTAGTAAGAAGTGATGCATGTGCACCACCTAACTTTCAATTCATTCCCAAAAGCGCAATTATAGGTGATCTAAATGGAACCCTCTCATCAATCCCACCAAAGGTACTTATGATTCACGATGTTAGATCCTGTTACATGGTTAAGATTGGCAAAGTTGGTGATAGAGAATTGAGGAAATCCTACAACAAGTTATGCAAAAATGGAGTTCTAAAAGACAAATTCAAGAATTTAGCCAACAAAAGGCTAACTCATGCCCTAGATTTTCCGCCACACTTCAAGGATGAATGGATCAAGGTTTTTCTAAGCCGAGTTCATAATATGCATATGTGGCTAGACAATGGATTAGCTAGGATCACAAAAGATATTATTCATCGAGTAACTGGATATCCTGTTATCAGTGGTAAACAAATAATGATAGATCAAAGTAAAGAAGAGATAGCAGCTAACAATGGAGTTGTCTGGAATAACAGAGGTAAGACTATCTATATAATTGAATATTTAGAACTTGATTTTGGAGTGAGAGTGATTGCACACAAGCTCTATCAGTCAAGCTGACTGGATAGTGTTCCCTGTACATCCGTGGACCAAGCATGGAAGATAGTCAAGAAGAATCACACCTATGACCTTGTCGAGCTGCAATTGACACAACTAGCTGAGAACTTACTATCGATCAGAAAAGCTAAAATCTCATCATGTAAGGTTGGCTCTTTACTAGTTTTCATATTCTTCTATGTACATAAGTCATTTCCTACACTGGAAAATTGTGAGGCCTCACCCCAAACCCATCATAGCTTTTCCAATTACCATTTTGATAGACCTAGTAATTGGCTTTAAGTTTTGATGAATTAGGAGGTTTTACCCTTTTGATAGGGATTTGGTTATATTAGATGATGATAATTTATAATCTATGACCCTTTCCATACTCACGATGTTGACCCTATGATACATTATGATGATTGATTTAGATGAATGATGAGATGTTTCAATTTGGGTACACATGTTGATATGAGTTGTTCAGGAAAACTATAATAGAGATTGGAAGTATGTCAAGATGTGAAATTATTTGAAGGTTAAAGGATAGTTGATGAAATATCTTACTGAGTTTCATGACATTTTTGTAACTATTACTTGAGGAATTGGTTATTTGATTTTATGCCATTTGGGTGTTTTTAGAATTGATAAAATTAATGTTTATGCAATTTAGATAAAACTACATCATGATTTATATAAGATCTAGAATGATTAGTGTGACTTGTGAGTTAATGAGTTCATGTTCTGCTGATTTAGTTTATGTATGTTTATTTTTAAGTCAAGGATTAAAATTTATGATGATGATTATATTATGTGGATTATATTCTGATGCAGATTAGAACCTAGAACATATTGCTGATTTTGGTTATACATGCTTAGATATGTGATTTGATGAGAAAGACTTAATCATGATTAGATTTGATTATTTCATGAATAATGCTTTAAAGTTAGGAAATAGCATGAATAATATGTCATAATTTTAG
>MU227421.1:1723118-1736243 GCA_018584345.1 Thuja plicata
TATGTAACCATACAAGAAACATTCATGAAAATAGATAACACATGACACAAGATATGATATCGCAGAAAACTCCTGTTAGGAAGTAAAAACTATGGTGGGGATTGTTACCCACAAGAATTCACTATCTAGAGATAAGAAGGGGCCAGTTAAGGCTTACAATTGGTCACTTCTGATGACCTACCCTATTAGGAGTATTATAGTGGAGACCTATTAAGATCTACTTCATTTGAAGCTTTAGCAACATTGTTAAGTGTGCACTCTATTAAGAGATTTGTAAAGAACAGTTAAGTCCACCTTCTACAAAAGGATTTTAGATGTGATTCACTTGTTAGAATGCAACTACATAAGTCTGTGATCTGATGATGTATGTAATCTCTAATTTCTGATAACAGAACCAATAAATCTTCATATGTATGAGTAATCATCTTTCCATGATTGAATAATACCTTTGTCTACTCGTTGGTAGCCTCTATGTGTTCTTGATAACTGATGTGATCTATTTCTAATCTTTGCATGAAATCTGCCTTCTACTCCTTAGATTCTCTTCATGGATATCAACAATAATGAATTCATAATTCACAATTGATTGAACATCTATTTATACTAGATTTTAGCTCTATTCTTGATTCACGCTTCGCAAGTTAACTCTAGATCTAAGGCTTACAACTTGACATTGATCTTTAGTTAGATATGTTTAAGATCCATTAGGATGCTTTAAAACATTTACATAAAGCTTTCTTGACCCTCAAGTTATGATTTAAAACAAATTAAAACTCTATAAATAGAATTACAATGCTTTATCTGACGTGTAAAAAATAGATCCACTATTTGCGTGTTCTCTAAGTGACTGTCGGTTCTGACGGTCGATTTTCTTTGTCATCGGTGTTCCTTTCTTGAACTATTCATCGGGTATGCTTTTTCTTCTCCGTCAGTTTTGTTCTCAAAACTGTATCATCGGTGATGATCTTCATGTTATGTTATTGACCCGTCAGTGATGTCTTGTTCACTTCGTCTGTGCAACACTTGTCAGTGTTCATCGGTCAATTCCATACTTAGCATTTTTATCATGACCTTTTTGTTCTATCGGGTATGCTTGTTGTCCGCCAATAATGCTTGTATTCCGCTGGTAATGCTTGTACTAATGATCTCTGTCAATGTTTTTCACTAAGTGTACTAATGGGAAAATTAATGTCATCAATCTCCCCCTTTGACATTAGTATGAAAAACATGATATGTGCAACATACTGAATGTATTAGTATGTACACCTGTGTATACTTCTTCCTTAGTCATTTGAATGACTCCCCCTATGTATATTCCGGTAAGTGTAAGTATATATACATTTTCTTATGTACTTTTCTTTTCCCTTTTTTTTTGATATATTGTACATAACTATCTTTACATATCTGTTCCTTCTGTACATACAATATACATTTCCTTTCTATTCCTTTTTTTTTTATAATAAAGGCAAAGGTACTTACATCTTGTCAAAAAGGTGGGAATGTGAGGACTTGATTTCCTCTATCATCTTTTCCCATTTATCCTTCAACATTTCTAGAGCCATGTGCTCAAGTGATATTCTTACGTGTATATCATAGATGTTGTCTACTACAGACATCTCTGGGGTTGCAATAAGGTTTCTTGCTTCAGAAATATGATGTTGTAGAATAGTAAGATTAGGCAGGATGTGTGCCTATAGTTCTATAATCTCACCTCTTAGTTGTGTTTCAGCATCTCATATTTCCTGCCTTAGCCTATTAGCCTCAATGACCTTGTTATGATGCACCTTGATAATGTCTGCATTTGAGGTTAGGATTTGTGCACTTGCTGTGACATTAGAATCTATCTCTGCTAATTTATCACTATTTTCTTTTGTAAAATTTTCAAGCATGCACATCTTTTGAACTAAGGTAATTGCCTCAGCAATCATTGGCTCTAATTGATCAGTTAGTTCAGAGAGCTTTACCTTATTCACTACCACTTCTTGTCTGATCTTATCAATTAACTTGTATTGGTACTTTTTCTTTGCTTGTTCTTCCATAGCTTGTTCTGCATCTATATTTTGTTCTGTGATTGCGTTGGTAAGAACAGTTATTTGCTTCTTAACTGTAGCATTTTGCTCAAGTTTCACCTCAGGAACCATTTGTTGGAGAATGTCTCTTGACTTTTCAAGTGCCATTGTTTCCCTGTGTTCCAATATCATTTTCTTCTGAATGGCTTTCCTTTGGCATAGCACTCCAAACTCTTGAATTTTATCACTATCCAATGTAGTAATATCACAGTTTGGGACTTCTATTACTTCATCTAATGTAACATCCAAAATGTGTTTCTTTAATGCTTTCTTCTTCTTCTTCTTCTTTTGTTGGGTGGTAGATTGATGTACTACCATTTGTAAATCTTGAGAATGGGTTGATTTTTTAGGTGAGGGTTGAGAAGATGAAGCATCCTTTTGTATCTATTCTGAGTCCACCGGCTGGTTTGGTGAAGACGTCTCCTCATTTTCCTTAGGTGTGTCAACATAGATATCTTCTTTGAGTTTTGTGCCTTCATCCTGGTTGACTCCTTCACTTTTATCTTTTTCTTCACCCTTTCTCAGTGTATCCTTTGTTTTGTTATCAACTGCTTTGTTTTGTTCATTTGACACTTCTTGCTGATTGTCGATTGCATCTTTCATTTCTATATCTATATCCTTTTGAGTGTTGGATGCATCTTTGTTTTCGTCAATACCCATATCCTTGGCTATATTATCATCTTTCTTAGATGATTTTTCCTGCCTTGATTGAATATCAATAGAATCTATTAATATATTCATGTTTGTCAGTGTATTGACTATTGCAGTGTCAATAGATGTATCCTATCTGTCGGTATTTCCCTTTGCAATATTTATGTCTTCATCTTTTTGTACTTCTACTATAGGGTCTTTTCCTGTGGTGTCTTGTCCTATGGTGTCATTGACAATGTTGTGTAACCATGATTCATCATTTATATCATCATTTAAGTTACCTTTTATTGACAATTCTTCTTTGGTAACTTCTTCATTGTCTAAACTGATGTGAATTGGACTTGTTGGTACTTGATTTTCCTCATTGTTGTCAGGCCATTCTTCATCTACAATATCAACCTATTTCTAGCCATTTATTTGAACTTATTCACTATTTAACTCAGTAGTTGAGTTATCTTTGTGAGTGACGATTTCCTTTTCATGACTGCTCTCCTTAGCAAGATTGAGTATCTTCCTCCATTTATCATGAGTTTCTTGTTCTAGCTCTATAAGCTTCTCTTCAAGAAATTTATAAGCTCTCATTTTGGGTGAGAAATTTTTCTCATATTTCTCCATGATTTTATTTATTTCTTCCCTTGTTGATTCAGGAGGCATAAGAGTAACAAATACTCTGTCTCTTATTCATTTCTCCTCATTGAGTACAAATGTGATCCTGGAAGATAATCTAATCAACATTTCTTGTGGTACATCATGTGTAGTGAATTGAAGTGGCACATAATAGTGTCTGCACATCTTAGCTATAAGTGCATCTTCAATCTTATTCTATTCTATAGAATCCCATTTCAACCATTTCCTAATCTTTTGATGTGCAATAGATGAGGCTTCTAAAATGTACTTACATATTTCATCAATGTTTTCAGTAGTTGATGTTGCTTTTGTTGTTTCCTTTGCTTGTTTAATTGTAGTGTCAGGCTCATCCATAGCTGAGTCCTCTAAATCCTCATTTGTCTGAACAAATTTCCTCCTTTTGATAGGTTGCCTAACTGATTGTTTTGCCTTTGATGTATTAGGTTTCCTTTTATACACCTTTCCTTTTACCGTGGGAGAAGGAGTTGCATCCTTTGTTGTCTGACTCCTCATTCTTGACTTCTTAGGTGGAGGAGGAGGTGGTGAATCAGACTGTTCTTCCTTTGATTCATTTTCCTCTGTTGTATCACCGATGGGTAGCTGGTCCTCAGTGAGTTCCTTCTTACCCTCTTATTCCTCTTCACCTTCCTTTTCTTCTTCATCTTCAGAAGATATATTCAATTTCTCTTTTAGTTTCTTCACCATTCTGTTTGACTGTTTTACAGCCTTCTCAACAACAAGATTTGTTTTAATCTTTTGTTTGGCCTCTTCATAGGTGCCAAATCTTAGTTGTTTGTTGTCCACTGGTTCATTTAGTAATGCCTATTTGCATTCATTGGCTTGTCCTATTTTGATTTCATATTCTAATCGTGAAAGCCATGACTTCCTAGGTACTATTTCTTGGATGTAAGTGAAATCAGTATCTACCATGAAACATATATTCTCTTTGTGTTCCTCTATCAGATTTTCAAGAATTCTTGTTCTGGATTGTAGCATTTCCTTAATGGTTTTGAAATACTCATGCATAATATTATCAAAATATGTTCCGAGTGATTCTATGAACTCACCTATCTAAATGGTTATGGGTCTGCTTATGTCCCATGCAACTTTTCCAATTGAAGGAAAGTATTCTTCAAAATAAAAGAATATGCACATTATGAGGGAACCAAACTTACAAGTGTTTGTCCTTGAAGATCTTATTGTGCACATGTTCTCCTCCAGTTGATGTAACAGGATCTCTGTATGGTCCATCTTCTTTCCTTGTTTGATGATATTGTATGCTGTGCTCATAGCAGTTCTTGATATGTTGTTCATTCTACTTGCTTGGAATATTTTATATCCAACAAAACATGCTCCAAACTTCAGCTCTACGTCGGTAATGGTGTTGACCTTTAGTGCTCTTTTATCTGATTTAGCACCAGTTAGTTTTTCCACTTCTGCCAGGGATGGGTTCTTGTGAGCTTGTGGTTTATCAGTTGTAGGATAACTAGTAACAGCATGAATAACATCCCTTTTTATTGTCTTTGGCTTATTGAGCCATAGAGTCTTGTTGTGAAATCTGCTGAGAATAATCTTTATCCACTCTATTTTGAAAACTTTGGGAAAATGCAGTGCATTCATGAGTCCCTTTACTTTCAAATGTTTGTGCTCTTCTTTGAACTTTCTAGCTTCATCACATAGTGCCTTGTAGGCAATATCTAAGTCTAGATCTCCTATTCTGAGATCTTGCAATGTATATAGGACCTTACGTCCTCTACCAGAAAAACCCTAGGTGGGATTCTGGAGGATGCTCCAGAATCATCAGGTTGTGATGCTATTTCTGGGTTTAGCTTTTATTTGGGTTTAGTACAAGAGCCTTTGTTAACAAGATTAAAATATTTCTTCTTATCTTCCTTAATCTTCTCAACTCTAGAAGTCGATGCCATCATGTTGCAGAAATTTAGGGCATTTTGTAAATAAAATAGTGCGGTCAGTGAATGTAGTTACTTACTGATTCTCTATGATTTCCTATGAATGTGAATGCTTTGTGTCAAATCGATTCCTACTGGGTCGCTCTCCAAATTTCTTTGAAATCGCTCTACTCTACTCAAAAATTGCAGGTGCGAGTTTCAGTTTACCCGTTGGGATTTTATAAATTTTTGTTCCCTAAGTTGTTAGTAATGCTCACCAACTCATCGGTATATAAAGACTGAGTTCGTCAGTAGAGGCATTCATAGCATCTTCGGTGTCTGTGCAAAGAATCAGGGTAGCTAGTAGCTTTGGTGACTTCACCGATGATTGTCGGTAAAGTTGCGAAGATAGATTTTGTTGACTCAAGGTTCACCGATGTTCGTCGGTTTACACTTAGTAACTTGGCATTTGTGTAATGACCGATACATTCCGGTAAGTAGTGCTGAATTTTTTGTGCAATCTAGTTGGATGTAGTGATGTCACTGGATCCATTGGATGGGGTGTCACCATTTGCATTTCTTGTTCCAGCACCTTCAGTGTTTGTGGATATTACCCACATCTTGTTTCTCATTCTCTTTATTTCATCAATGGTATTTCCATTGGGATGTGTACTTGTGTTTGTCACTCGGTCTTTGCAATCTATTATCACATGTCCAACTTTATGACAATGAAAACATGCCATACCTGGATTGGTCCAACCTCTTGACCTTCTGGTCCACTTTCTCATGCAATTGGCAGCAATATGACCATACCATCCACATGATGTGCAGTTTACCCATGTGTTATAGTCCCAAACATATGAGTTACCTACTCTTGTTGGTTTGTGGCTATTATCAGTTTCTTTTGGTGTCTAGGCCTTGTTGGTCCTTTTCCAACACTCTTCATGTGAATGCCCATTCATCTTGCAGGTAGGACAGTACTTGTCCATGTAGGTTTTTCTCTTTGGATTTGTCACTTTGGATCAGCACTCATGTGCCTTGTGTCCTTTCTTTTGACATTTATAACAATTACCAATAAAAGTAGATTGTGCTTGAGAAATACCTTTCATTTTGCTTCTGCAAATGTTTAAGGTGTGGTCTGATTTTCCACAGTGATTGCATGCAGCTTCTTAGATCTTGGGGTTGTGAAAGCATTCCTTTGATTTGGTTGATTAGAAGATTCACCATTCTCATTGTACCCTAATCCTATGTAGTTGTTGACTCTTCTCTATTCATCAAGAAAATCATCCATCCTTTTGTTGCTATCTTCAGCTTTCTTGATCAATTTATTGTGTTGATTCTGGACTTTGATTTTTTTCTTTAATTTTTTTTTCTCTTCTCTTAGCTCACCAATGATCTGTATTCTTTCAATGAGTTTTGTATTTAATCTATTTTCTTCTTGACTCATAATAATAATATGGTTGGTAACCTCATGGTGATGCTCAGTAAGTCTTTGAATCTCTGATTCTTTCTCTTGTAGCTTCTCTGTTATTTTCCTCCTATCATCAATGGCTAGTGTTCTTTCATTTTTAGCTTTTCTTGCATCATTCATTACATCAATCATTTTCACCATTTGAGTTTCTTGACTGATTTTCAACATCTTGATTTGATCTGTCAGATGTAGATTGACCTCTTGTCGACTTGTGATTTCTTCTACTAATGCATCTGAAGCTTTTCTCATTGACAATTCTGTTGTATCAAAGTAATCTTGTATTTCTAATTCTTTGTAGTCTTTCTCTTCAGCCTGGTTTCCATAATCTTTCTCTCATCAAGAAGTTTTATTAATTTGATTCTTTCCTCTTTATATTGCTCATAGTTTATCTGCATCTGTAGCTTCTCATTCTCAATAGTCATGTCTAATATGTACTTTTTCATTGCTCTGATCTTTTCTCTTAAGTTTTTAAGCTTTTCAAGAAAGAGACTTAGCTCTGATACCAATTATTGGAATTATATTGGAATGATGTACTACGAGGGGAGGGGTGAATCAGTACTTCTAAAACTTTTTTTTGTTAGCCCATTAACCCTTAATCATCAGTTTGTAAATTATCTTATCTAATTGTTCATCTTTCTTTATGTATATGCAGTCATATCATAAGTTATTTAATATGTAACCATACAAGAAACATTCATGAAAATAGATAACACATGACACAAGATATGATATCGCAGAAAACTCCTGTTAGGAAGTAAAAAGTATGGTGGGGATTGTTACCGACAAGACTTCACTATCTACAAATAAGAAGGGGCTAGTTAAGGCTTAAAATTGGTCACTTTTGATGGCCTACCCTGTTAGGAGTATTACAGTGGATACCTGTTAAGATCTACTTCATTTGAAGCTTTAGCAACACTATTAAGTGTGCACTCTATTAAGATATTTTTAAAGAATAGTTAAGTCCACCTTCTACAAAAGGATTTTAGATGTGATGCACTTGTTAGAATGCAACTACAGAAGTCTTTGATCTGATGATGTATGCAGTCTCTAATTACTGATAACAAATCCAATAAAGCTTCCTATGTATGAGTAATCATCTTTCCATGATTGAATAATACCTTTGTCTGCTTGTCGGTAGCCTCTGTGTGTTCTTGTAACTGATGTGATCTATTTTTAAACTTTGCATGAAATCTTCCTTCTACTCCTTAGATGCTCTTCATGGCTATCAACAATAATGAATTCATAATTTACAATTGATTGAACATCTATTTATACTAGATTTTGGCTCTATTCTTGATTCATGCATCACAAGTTAACTCTAGATCCAAGGTTTACAACTTGACATTGATTGTTAGTTAGATATGTTTTAGATCCATTAGGATGCTTTAAAACATTTACATAAAGCTTGCTTGACCCTCAAGTTATGATTTAAAACAAATTAAAACTCTATAAATAGAATTACAATTCTTTATCTGATGTGTAAAACTCAGATCCACTATTTGCAAGTTCTCTAACTAACTATCAGTTCTAACGGTCTGTTTTCTTTGCCATCGATGTTCCTTTCTTAAACTGTTCGTTGGGTATGTTTTTTTTGCTCCATCGGTTTTGTTCTCAAAACTATATCATTGGTGATGATCTTCATGTTATGTTATTGACTTGTCAGTGATGTCTTGTTCACTTCATTGGTGCAACACTTTTCAATGTTCACCGTTCAATTCCATACTTAGCATTTTTCTTGTGACCTTTTTGTTCTGTCGGGTATGCTCCCTATCCATTGATTATGCTTGTAAACTGCCAGTAATGCTTGTAGTCCGTTGGTAATGCTTGTACCGATGATCTTTGTCAATGTTTTTCACTAAGTGTACTAATGGAAAAATTAATGTCATCACAAATTAGGGCTTGGGCAAGAATCACCAAACCTATAGTATGTTATATTAATCCCACTTGCATATACATGTCTTGTAGGGATCACATCAAGTTGGAACTCGGATTTGAACTTTAGGGGTACTTTGGAGGGGTCAAAAGTGACCCTAGAGTGTATTTTTGGCTAAAATTAGTTAACCCTAGGGGGGTACCTTGGGTTGGGGGCTAGTTTTTACCTATGGGAAAGCCTAGATCACCATTATGGCCCTCCAAAATGCACATCTTTCAAAAGTGGTGAAAATGGAGATGACCTCATGCATCTAACTTGTCCCACACTCCTTACTAAACTCTCAATTGAGAGGGGAGATAAGAGGTAAGACAAAAATACTAGAGGGCATGTCTCATTAATTGCTAAGTCTTGAGTACACTTATGGGAGTCTTTTTAGAGGGTTTGGAGAGACTTAGTGGATGTTCACCCACTCTCTGATTTTAGAGACAACTAGGGTTGGAGGAAGGAAAAGAAAGAGATAAGGGATTCTTCTCAACTAGATTCTTGCAATTTTTCTTGGACCAAGGTTGGTTGATTCTTGCCATAGATAAATACTCTTGCATTTTAGCCTTGTATGTTATTGTTTTATGAACATGTAAAATCTTGTATGGTGTTCATATATGTAAATCTTGTATGGAGTTCCTATATGTAAATCTTGTATAGTGTTATTGTATGTAGATCTTGTTATTGTGCTTTGGATTGGGGATGCAATTGGATTTTGTATCATTTCTTGTTCCTTTTGATTTGGAGTGTTATTCATGGGTGTCTAAGGCATTACTCACCCTTGGAAAGGGAAGAATTGGCCTTGGTTGGGCTCTCCATTGTAGTGAGAGTCTCTTCTCATGGAGAGAAGAGGGATAAAATGCAAGGTGTATGGGCCCTTGCATGCCATTGTATTTGATCCTAAGTTTTGGGGAGATAAGGGAAGATTGGATGGAAAGATGTATGTGGTTTTTGCCTTGAAGAGAAAATGACCAAATGTGTATATGGAAGGAATGTCAATGTAGCCTTGGAAAGGCATGGAAACAAACTCTTGTTGAAAATTTTGAATAGGAAATGGCATTCTCATCCTTGGAAAAACCCACCTTCACCCTACTTCAATGGGATTGGAAAACTCATTTGTGAAGCCTTGGTTGGGAGTTAATTGTTGTTTTGTGCATATATGATGGTTGTGAGAATTTGGATGTGTTACCTGTTTAGCCTTGGTTCCCCAAGCTCGGGGGTGGTCTCCTTGAGATCTTGGTTGGGAGGTGAGCTTCCCATGGTTCTCCCCATGTATTTGAAGGTTTTGAAGTCAAGATGATTGTGAAAAAGCTTGGGAGAAATCTCCATTTTGGTGTAGTTGTGTGAGAGAAACTTTAATGTTGCATGGTTACTCCTTTTGTATTGAGATTCACTTCTTGTTGAATGTTGTAATGTTCATATTGGAAGCTTTATCAAGTAGGATGTGAAGAGCTCTTATTCATTATGTAATAGTTTCATTAAAGTAATAAATGTTGTATGATATCCATTAATTGTATAGATTATCCATCTTGAAGATGTGTAGTTCTATTTTGAAAGATTACTATAATGTAAATGAAGAATCTTTAGTTTCATGCCTATTGTATTTCTTTTTTTTGAATAATGAAGTTAATCTTTCATGATAAAATGATATCCAATAGTGAGAAGAAAGGCAATGTAATAGTTTTTCATAGCATATGTAATCTTGTGGATTTATAAATCTTGTAATCCTTATAATGTATTTGATTGCAAGTTTTCAAGTTGACAAACACTCCATTCTTCCTTTGGAAATCTATATTCAATTTCAACAGGTTCAATACTTCATCTTAAATCTTCATGGAAACTTCCATTCTTGAGAAGGAAAGATAAACTTGATAACCTTAGTAAATCAAACAAGTTAGTATATTAATGTATAAATCATCTAATACTAAAATTCAATTGATAGTTCACTTAGTGTATTGCACTAATAAAATAAATCAAATACATACAATTAAATATTTATATAATAAAATCAAGAAATCAATGATAGAAGCTAAACCCAACTAATACCAATGTTACTTTCCAGAATTTTAGAGCAAAAATGCTCTCTGGAATTTATATGGGAAGAGAAATAATTCTCCTTGCCACAGAGAATATTCCCTTCCCAAGATTCTTTTTCCTAATTAGAGTTAGTGTTCTAACTCCCTAACCTAACCTTATTGTTAGTTAGTAAACTCTAAATAAATGAAACAATGTCCTAACATGACTTGTAAAACACATCCCTTCCCATAAATGGGTGCAGGATATAGTGACAGAAGTCACATTAAACTAAATGTTATTAAAATGTTGATGGGTAACAAGTTGTGACATGTCATTATATTCTTTTCCCCCAAGTCAAATCTCTTACTCTCTTACCATGCGTGGGTTTGGGAGGGCTGACATGGCATTAAATACAAATCCTTATGACAAGAGACTCTCCCCCATTCCATGTGTACTTTGGTCTAACATGGGGATATGAGTAAACTTTATTATAGTCTAGCAAAAGGGGAAACATTGAAGTAGACCCCACCTCTCCTTGTTTTAAGCGCATGCCTTTTTAAAAATGTTTCCCATGCATAAAACTCACACCACCTTTTGGGTAGAATGGTAATTCCAGCACCCCACCCACTTGGCAAGTGGGCCATGGGATAAGGGGGTGATGTGATAGGTAGATAGGTAGTTAGTAGGATAGGCAGATAGGTAGTTAGTAGGATAAGTTAGTGGGGAATTAAATTATCTTAAGTTAGTTAAATAGATTTACTCCTCATTTTTTTATTTATATTATGTAGATTTGTTTAGATATAATTTTATGGTGTAGTTAATTATTATATTAATAGATTTAGTTTTTTTAATGCAAAATGTATAGATATGCTAATATGTTAATGGAATTATACTTTTAATTAAATAACCTATTAGAGTAATAGAATAATTAACATGTTCGGATCATTAACATTAGTTAACCTATTAGAGTAATAGAATCATTAACATTAGTTAGTTTAGGTTATTTTTAAAATTGTGAATTTGTGAATTAGCTAATAAGGTGTTGGCCTAATGAATTGATTTGCTTAATTTAATTTAATTTAAAGTATAAGAGGACTTTAGTACATCTTTTAATGGTAGTTTAACTAATCCACCTTATATGTTTAGATAACACTTTGTGCTAGTTCACATTACCTAGTTTAATGTCGAATATAATTCAATTATTAACATGGTTAACTCATGAACTAATAACGTAGACAAATTATCGATTATGTTAACGAATCACATACAAAAGATATAACATAGGTACATACACCTTTCAGGCTATCATTATTGGAATGAAATTGGTTACAAAATTAAACGCATTCGTTCGCAACGATATTGGATAAGATTATAGTAATTATGGGAACACTATTAAACCAGGAATGTTTAAGGATCATAATGACATTGAATAGGATTAATAAATTTGATTTCTAGTTCAACCATTAATAGGGTCAATATACCCCTGTGTCCTTACAGTACTAAACTGTAGATTCTCTTACCATCTTTCGAGTTGGATTACTGGCTCTGTAATCGCCTTTATCGATAACCCCAGCTCAATCTATGACTAGACCTTTCAGCTTGAGAAGCAACTTCACCATGTTGTCACCTTCCCTCAGTGCTCTCATTATTATTGTGTTATCATTTTTGATGTTTTTTTATGTCCTTTTAAAAAAAAAAATATTGTGTGTGTGTTTTGCCCTAGTTTTGGGCATGACATTTTGGTATCAGAGCCATGTTTCACAACAATGGGTGGCTTTGGGTCCAATAATTGCTTGAAGGCCTACAATGTTTCTCTATAAGAGTTGGATGAGGTACATAGGAATATTTTAATTAAAGGGTCAATGTGAAATGAAACACATGTTATCACATAAGATACTCATATAAAATAGTATACTGAACGTACCTAGATAAATAACTTGAGAGGGATATGAAGGGATGATGCTTATTGTTAGTGGGATCTAATCCTTATTTATTTTTATTTTTCTTTTGAGAGGATTTTTAAGAAAATAATATTAGATTACCAACCAATCTCATTACCTATGACTATAATACGATAGTAAAATGCATATGTAAATAGAGCCACTTTAGTAATTAAATATGGAGACCCTTATCGTGATACACTTCAAGTTAATACAAACTCCAAGGTAGATATGTAACCCATAAATCTTATGTTTCATAATACTTTCTTAGGTATTTATGAATTGTCACAAGGTATATGTCAGCTAGGAATCAATGATTTTTTTTTTTAGTGTATTAAAAAGTAATTAATATGAATTGTAATGAAACTATGGACAATCAATGACAATTATAGAGATTAAAATGGGAGAACAAGATAGTAGACATTTAATCTAGCATAAATAAATAGACTATTCCATGTTGTGCTAATTGTTAGTGCATTAGTGATGGAGCCTTGGTAATGCGATTATAAATAGAAGAATGTAATTTATCTCATAAGAAATTTTACTT
>MU227421.1:1739231-1762050 GCA_018584345.1 Thuja plicata
TAACATTGCAAATTATGAATTGTATATATATATATATATATATATATATCTATATATATATATATATATATATATATATATATATTTGCATGTGATTTTATTGCCTTGGACTACTGATGCTCGAGTTTAGTGTGCAGGAAAGAGAACCATGGAATAATTTGGAGAATTATGGCTAAACACATGTCAACTGAGTATGCCAAGGTTTAATCCAATAAGGGGTTGAAACCTCGTTGTAATGTGATATTTGTTGTAAACATAATCTGAATGTCTGTTAATAGTTTAAATTTATATTGTTGACTGGACATGTCATTGTGAATGTGATGTGTATTTTCTTGGTGTCACTTGACACTTGTATTGTCCATGTGGATTGTGACATGTCAAATTAGGGCTTGGTCAAGAATCACCAAACCTTATAGGATGTTATATTAATCCCACTTGCATATAGATGTCTTGTAGGGATCACATCAAGTTGGAACTCGGATTTAAACATTAGGGGTACTTTGGAGGGGTCAAAAGTGACCCTAGAGTGTATTTTTGGCTAAAATTATTTAACCCTAGGGGGGTACCTTGGGTTGGGAGCTAGTTTTTACCTATGGGAAAGCCTAGATCACCATTATGGCCCTCCAAAATGCCTACTTTTCAAAAGTGGCGAAAATGGAGATGACCTCATGCATCTAACTTGTCCCACACTCCTTACTAAACTCTCAATTAAGAGGGGAGACAAGAGGTAAGACAAAAGGACCAGAGGGCATGTCTCATTAATTACTAGTTCTTGAGTCCACTTCTGGGGGTCTTTTTAGAGGGTTTGGAGAGACTTAGTGGATGTTCACCCACTCTCTAATTTTAGAGACAATTAGGGTTGGAGGAAGGAAAAGAAAGGGATAAGGGATTCTTCTCAACCAGATTCTTGCCATTTTTCTTGGACCAAGGTTGGTGGATTCTTGCCATGGATAAATACTCTTGCATTTTAGCCTTGTATGTTATTATTTTATGAACATGTAAAATCTTGTATGGTGTTCATATATGTAAATCTTGTATGGAGTTCCTATATGTAAATCTTGTATAGTGTTATTGTATGTAGATCTTGTTATTGTGTTTTGGGTTGGGGATGCAATTGGATTTTGTATCATTTCTTGTTCCTTTGGATTGGGAGTGTTGTTCATGGGTGTTTAAGGCATTAATCACACTTGGAAAGGGAAGAAGTGGCCTTGGGTGAAGGGGTTAGTTGGGCTCTCCATTGTAGTGAGAGTCTCTTCTCATGGAGAGAAGAGAGAGAAAAAGTAAGGTGTGTGGACCCTTGCATGCCATTGTATTTGATCCTAAGTTTGGGGGAGATAAGGGAAGATTGGATGGAAATATGGATGTGGTTTTTACCTTGAAGAGGAAATGACCAAATGTGTATATGAAGGAATGTAATTGTAGCCTTGGAAAGGCATGGAAACAAACTCTTGTTGAAAATTTTGAATAGGTAGTGGCATTCTCCTCGTTAGAAAAGCCCACCTTCACCCTACTTCAATGGGTTTGGAAAACTCATTTGTGAAGCCTTGGTTGGGATTTAATTGTTGTTTTGTGCATATATGATGGTTGTGAGAATTTGGATGTGTTACCTATTTAGCCTTAGTTCTCCAAGCTCGGGGGTGGTCTCCTTGAGATCTTGGTTGGAAGGTGAGCTTCCCATGGTTCTCCCCATGTATTTGAAGGTTTTGAAGTCAAGATGATTGTGGAAAAGCTTGGGAGAAATCTTCATTTTGGTGTAGTTGTGTGAGAGCAACTTTAATGTTGCATGGTTACTCCTTTTGTATTGAGATTCACTTCTTGTTGATTGTTGTAATGTTCATATTGGAAGCTTTATCAAGTAATATGTGAAGAGCTCTTATTCGTTATGTAATAGTTTCATTAAAGGAAGAAATGTTGTATGATATCCATTGATTGTATAGATTATCCATCTTGAAGATGTGTAGTTTTATTTTGAAATATTACTATAATGTAAATGAAGAAACTTTAGTTTCATGCCTATTCTATTTATTTTTTTTGAATAATGAAGTTAATCTTTCATGATAAAATGATATCCAATAGTGAGAAGAAAGGCAATGTAATAGTTTTTCATAGCATATGTAATCTTGTGGATTTATAAATCTTGTAATCCTTATAATGTATTTGATTGCAAATTTTCAGGTTAAAAAGCACTCCATTCTTCATTTGGAAATCTACATTCAATTTCAACAGGTTCAATACTTTACCTTAAATCTTCATTGCAACTTCCATTCTTGAGAAGGAAAGATAAACTTGATAACCTTAGTAAATCAAACAAGTTAGTATATTAATGTAGAAATCATCTAATACTAAAATTCAATTGATAGTTCACTTAGTGTATTGCACTAATAAAATAAATCAAATACATACAATTAACTATTCCTATAATAAAATCAAGAAATCAATGATAGAAGGTAAACCCAAATAATACCAATGTTACTTTCCAGAATTTTAGAGCAAAAATGCTCTCTGGAATTTGTATGGGAAGGAAAATAATTCTCCTTGCCATAAAGAATATTTCCTCCCCAAGATTCTTTTTACTAATTAGAATTAGTGTTCTAACTCCCTAACCTAACCTTATTGTTAGTTACTAAACTCTAAATAAATGAAAAAATGTCCTAACATGACTTGTAAAACACATCCATTCCCATAGATGGGCGCAGGATATAGTGACAGAAGTCACATTAAACTAAATGTTATTAAAATTTTGATGGGTAACAAGTTCTGACATGTCATTATATTCTTTTCCCCCAAGTCAAACCTCTTACTCTCTTACCATGCATGGGTTTGGGAGGGCTGACATGACATTAAATACAAATCCTTATGACAAGAGACTCTCCCCCATTCCATGCATACTTTGGTCTAACATGGGGATATGAGTAAAATTTATTATATTCTAGCAAAAGGGGAAACATTGAAGTAGAGCCCTCCTCTCCTTGTTTCAGGTGCATGCCTTTTCAAAAAGGTTTCCCATGCATAAAACTCACGCCACCTTTTAGGTAGAATGGGAATTCCATCACCCCACCCACTTGGCAAGTGGGCCATGGGGATAAGGGGGTGATGTGATAGGTAGATAGGTAGTTAGTAGGATAAGTTAGTGGGGAATTAAATTAGCTTCATTTAGTTAAATAGATTTACTCCTCATTGTTTTATTTATATTATGTAGATTTGTTTAGATATAGTTTTATGGTGTAGTTAATTATTATATTAATAGATTTAGTTTTTTTATGCAAAATGTATAAATTTGCTAATATGTTAATGGATTTATAATTTTAATTAAATAACCTATTAGAGTAATATAATTATTAACATGTTCAGATTTAATTAGTTTTGAACCAACCTATTAAAATTATAATCTATTTCATCGAAGGGTTAATTATTTAACTGGATCATTAACATTAGTTAGTTTAGGTTATTTTTAAAATTGTGAATTTGTAAATTAGCTAATAAGGTGTTGGCCTAATGAATTGATTTGCTTAATTTAATTTAATTTAATGTACAAGAGGACTTTAGTACATCTTGTAGTGGTAGTTTAACTAATCCACCTTGTATGTTTAGATAACACTTCGTGCTAGTTCACATTACCCAGTTTAATGTCGAATATAATTCAATTATTAATATGGTTAACTCATGAACTAATAATGTAGACAAATTATCAATTAGGTTAACGAATCACATACAAAATATATAACCTAGGTACATACACCTTTCAGGCTATCATTATTGGAATGAAATTGGTTACAAAATTAAACGCATCCTTTCGCAATGATATTGGATAAGATTATAGTAATTATGGGAACCCTATTAAACCATGAATGTTTAAGGATCATAATGAAATTGAATAGGATTAATAAATTTTATTTATAGGTCAACCATTAATGGGGTTAGTATACCCCTATGTCCTTACAGTACTAAATCATAGATTCTCTTACCATCTTTCGAGTTAGATTACCGACTTTGCAATCGCATTTACCGATAACCCCGACTCAATCTATGACTAGACCTTTCAGCTTGAGAAGAAACTTCACCATGTTGTCACCTTCCCTCAGTGCTCTTAGTATTATTGTGTTATCATTGTTGATGTTTTTTTATGTCCTTTAAAAAAAAAAAATTTGTGTGTGTGTTTTGCCCTAGTTTTGGGCATGACAGAAATATTGTTTGGAAGAAGGATAGACCTGTTACTGTATAGATTAGTGAATGTATTCAATAATTAGGCAATAATTTCAATAGTATTATGGGAAACTACTTTGTAGAATTCAAAAAGAGAATGAGGTTGAGGACTAGAATTCCTAGTTCACTTGTGGAAAAACACTATGAAGAGATATGTTTCCTAGTCGATACAGATTACACTTAAATTCAAGTTGTGACACCTAGGGTATCATGGCTGGAGCCATTTCCCTATGAAGTTAACATTGTTGAAACATCAACAACTATCACAGCACTCCTAGTAGAGGAGATTGATACAAAAGCAAAGAGATTTTGAAATTATGATGAAGCTAAGGAAAAGATATCCATGAATCTTAAGGTAGGAACCATGGAGACAAAGAGGAAAAAGATTGTGAAAAACTTGAAAAAGATGGTTGGATTGCCGAGCGATGAGGACCTAGAGGATGCACCTCTAGACATATCTACTGGACAAGGAGAAGATGTATCTAAAGAACAAGAAGTAGAAGTTAGTGAATCTAAAGAAGATATTATTGTTAAGGCAAAAGGAAAGAAACCAATAGTAGACAAGGTAACCAAGCCAAGTAAATTCTGTAATGAATCCACTGAAGCTGAGATCTATATTCTTCAAGTCATTGCACCTGGTCGCCACATGTAAAGTGGTTGGAGCTTAAGACAAATTAAATGCCATGCATGTATGTTTAAATCTAATGGTAGGTGCATACCCTTCTTCAGAGAGATGAAGCCTTTTAATGTTTAATGCAACACGCCTAGTTGATGCATGGAGAGCTATCAGGTCTTAGGCCCGTCTATGGTCATTTATCATGTTGTCAAGTTTGAAGAAGATCAACGGTTGGCACTTTTCCTTAATGCACAAGATAAAGATCTTTACTGATCAAGGCACCATGCCTGATTTCCATGTAGCAGCACTAATGTCATCATCCCTAGGTTTTCAAAGACATTATAAATATCAAGCATATCTATGTTCATTTGATGGAAGGCGCTTTCCCTTAAAGCGCAAGATGAAGTTTTTAAATGATCAAGGCATTGCGCCCTTTCAACACGTGGACATCTGAGATTGTGGGTCTAGGGTTCTTAAGGAAATAAAGGATGATCAAGTCAAATTTGATCTAACGATCGTCGCTTTCCCTTAATGCTGAGATGTGCAAGATCTAATCATTAAGGCATTATGGCTAGTTGCTACATGTAAAGTTGTTGAGGCTTCAAATGGGTTATAGAACAGCCAACTCAGATTTGATCCAATGGCCAGCATAAAGACTCAAAGAACAAGATGAAGGTCTTTATTCATCAAGGCATTATGCCTGATGAACATGTGTCCCAGTGGGTTCAACTAAAGTCAAAAAGAGTAAGGTAAAGAATAGTTAAGTTAAATAAAATCGTGCAGTGAGCGTAAAGCCTTAAAGGAAAAGTTCTCAAGATATAATCTTTGAGGCATTACATTATGCAGCCACATGTCCAGCCTGGTTAGTGGGACCTGCAGTTTTGAAGATAGAGGTGATATTAAAGTGCAGTATAATTAATGTTGATCTAACACATGACGCAAAGCCTCAAAAGAAAGATGATCAGGATCTAAACATTAAGGCATCGTGCCTACGTGCCACTTGTCCGATCAAAATTTCAAAGCCCGAGTGACTTAAATAAGATCAATGACTCTATTTTAAAGTGATGAAAGGTTTAAACCTGGACCATAGATGGATAATTTCATGTCAGGTGTAGTTACAATTATTTTTCAAATATTTAAATGCTTTTCTCAGGGTTTTCAAGTGGTAATCTATTTTGTTTTGTTACAAAGGAATGAATAGGTGAATTTGATCTTCTTGGCTGTGTTTTTGAAGATGTTGGATGCAGTATGGAAGAAATATTGACATTTCCAAAGACATTTATTACAAAATTATCTCTTTAGTTTGTTTGGTTAGCTTGTAAATCAGTATTTATTCCTTTGGTTTATCTTGTTCTGTTCTTCGCCATAATTGGAGTGGTTTCAGAGTTTTATAATATAAATTAGATCATATTTTCAAGGACCTGAGCTTTCCCAAAAAAGGTAGTTATCTTTCTACAAATCTGAAGGGCCAAAGTCTTCTGGGGTAATTAATGAAGGATTAGAAGTTTTATTTATTGTTCCTTTTGTAGGGCATTGTTCTTCAGTTTCCCAAAATAATTGGCAGCTTGATCAGATTTCTCCAACATAATGAATCAAAAGGAATGTTGATAGAGGTGCTTGGTTGTTGAAGTGAATTAATGTGTTCTTTCATGTAATACTTTAATAGTTTTATCCCTAACCTTAATGGATCCTATGCTTGCTGTAGTCCTTGTTTCTATAAAAGGACTTCCAGGATAATTTTGTATGATGGGAATTTTATGCCAGAAAACCTTGTAAAGCTCTACATTTTCTGACTAATATTATCACATGGTCTTTTGGCCCTAATTTCATATGTAATTGAAGTTTTTCATATCAATATATGTCTATGCTTCCTATCATTTCTGTGACTTGATTGAATAGTTGTCTCTGTTCCAGCCTTTATACTCAATTGGATTGGTTGTTAAGGATATTTCAGTCCATCACTTTGTAAGGAAGAGTGTCAAACTATATTAAGGTTTCTTTCAAGGAGAGAATTAAATCCTTAAGGTAGTTTTAGTGAATAAAGGATTGTAGTAGATTCGATAAGTATTTTTTCTTGTAAGGAGTGTGAATGGAGTATGTAAGGCATAGTCTGATTCAGTGATCATTTACATGATTTATAGATGATGTATCTTTTTTATTGAAGGTCTTTATAGATTGAATGACTCCATGCACATTGGATAAGGCACTAATCTGATATGTTAGATTATGTGGTCCCTATCAAATCTTGATACAAACTCTTACCATTTTTGTTTTATGTTACATCTATTATGCCTTCCTATTGAAGAACTACTAAATATTTATGGCAGAAGTGAGGTACACCCACCTAAGCTTGTAGAGCTTAAAGTGAAGGATGATTTAATCCTCGCTAATTGGACTCATTTCTTGACATAATAATAATTTGGGCTTCATAGAGTCAAGCATTGCTACTATATAAGATTATGCAAGAAAAATCTCAAACAGGTTGGTGGGGAAGTCTTGTAACATTTGAAAGAGAATCCAATAAAATGTAGACTTATTTTTGTAAATTCGGAATGTATTTTTGTTCATATTGATGCTAATCATGATGAACTAGTGGACAAGAATGTGCAACCCAATAATAGTTTTGTTAATGTCTAGGTAATATCATAGTTATTATAGAAAAAATTTATGTCTTTTGCATTATATATTTGATTTATATTAGCTTTACATGATTTTTAAACCACATGCAGAGCAATCGTATGAAAGCAAAATGAAAAGAAGAAGACATTGTTGATAGTGATTATGATGAATATAAAAAGTATGTGCATGATATTCATAGTAGTAGATATTTTAAACTTGAGGTGATTTATATTCAATGATTGCACTATTTGATTGTTGTCTTTTTACTTTACTTTGACATATCTATTCATTTCATTTTGTTGGGGTTCAAATTTTTATGTTTTGTAAATGATTTGGGGTAGCAGGGTAAGTGTAGGAGAAAGCCCCTTAGTGTGAATGATTTGGGGAACCAAAATAAGAGTAAAGATCAGGCATGAAGGACTATTAAAAAAGTATAGAATAATCACAGTCAGGGTTGGTAATGAACCATTGACTAAGGGAGATCCTAGTTGTCATGAAAAGGAGTTAAAGACATATAGGGGCTATCATAGGAAAAGGTGAAAGGAATATATTTAGTCACTGGGAGAAGCTGATCATAGGATAAAATATTTTAATACCTTACACATTAGTTTTTAAATGTTTCAAGTCACTCCCTAAGGCCTATTTAAATAGACCTTTTAATAGGAAAGTACAGGTCTATTGTTGATCTAAAAATTGTGATTGTTCGTACCACAGAAAACTTCTTATGCATATTTGTTGAAAACAAAAAAAATCACACAATTTTTTGTCGTGTGTTCTTTGAATGTTATATGGGTTCCTTACAACCCCTTGTGACTACACACAATAAGATTTAAACTTCCAAAATCATTAAGTTTATCAAACAACCTAATATACTGTCGCACCAGTTCAAATTCTTCTTGACAGTCATGTTAGCGTCGGGTGTTACTCCCCATAAATGAAATCATTCACCACAAAAATTGGACCAATTGAAAGGGCATAAAAAATGATATATTCAAGAAAAAATTTAGAATTTTGAACAGTGGTGTTGGGACTAAAAAACGTAGTAAGGGTTTTTGAAGTACCATGTTAAAATTTTGCAATCTGAAGCCCTATGATCGCTTTTTGTGCCTATTTGCCCAAATAAGTTTGAATGTCTACCATGCATGTCAAGTACTCATCACCTCTTTTTTTTACATTTGAAGACATCTCAGGTCGTTAAATTTGAGTTTTAAGTTGTTTTGTGATGTCTTGTTTTGAGCACTTGTCCAAATCTACATTTCTGCCCAAGTGTCAATTTGTTGTAATGGGCCCAATTTGCATTTGAATAACTTGCGTCTAATTGAGTTTCAATGGGTCACCATTTTTGGAATGTTGAGAATGTATATCAGAGAGCCTATATTTCAAATCCCAAGTCATTTCAAGTCTGTTTGATAGGTTTTCTGATCCCTCAAATTTGGTCTTCCAGAGATATCTTGTTTCTTTGTTCTGCCTAGAATTCTGAGTAGCCCTGTTTGACCAATTGTAACTTTTGAGATTATGACCTAATTGAAAAAAAAACTTTTTCATTGTATTACAGAGGTCAAATACTCCTTGTATCTCCATCTTTAGGTCACGATGAATCCATTTGGGTAGTTTGCCAATCTGATTCCGTTTGCATTTTCTATCAGTGTGCCAAACTGTCAAATGCAGATTTATGAATAGCCTACTTTGAGGTCTTGCATTTTGTACCCGGTTGAAATGTCCTGCATAATTGAGTTTTCCCCCATATTGAAAAGATGAAAGTGTACCTACCTCAATATTTTCAGACTTGTACCTATCCATTTTTTCACTTTCCCATCTTGATTCTGAATCCAAATTCTGCATATTTAGTTATTTTTAAAATCAAAAAAGTTGTAAGATGCTAACTTTGCAGATTGATGCAAATCGATCAGTTCACCTTCAGTGCAAGTCAGTTGAGGATTCATGTTCCATGTGTGAAGGTGAATCAAGTTCCAGAGGTTTAGATTCTGAAGGTTCATCTTAATGACTATGAATTCAGTATCAGAGGCAGTCTATGCAGTTTGTATTGCAGAACAAAATTGAAGTTAACAAAATGATCATTTTCAAAGAGTGATAACTTTCTATCTGAGAGTTGTTTCCAAGAAAAAATTTTGGAATAATTCTCATGGAATGTAAGTGTACTACTTGATCCGATGGTGAAGTCTCAGAGCATTGTCTTGATAATCTTGCAACGGCCAATCCAGATGAAGTTTATGTTGTTTCAGCATTTTACATTTGCACGGTGTTGAGAAATAGTCAAGTTTGATTAGTTGTACCTTGCACCTAGAGTAAGATCCAGAGAAGTCATTTTTCTTGCATGATCATTATAGATGAATGAATCATTTTTCCAAGTGTCAAGGTTGGGTTTCTTGTTTTCATCAATTTTTAAGGCCAGTTCCAGAGGCCAGTTGCCATAAATGATATTCGTTTGCAGAGAAAAATTAAAATAACCAACTTCAGAGATTAAAATATCTCACCTTGTGCATTTTCTAGAAAATTTCTTTTGTAGGATGAATGCTTATAAGCTAGTCTGTGTGTTTGCTAAATGTCATGATCCGGTTCTATGTTTTGACGCAAATATATAAAGAAGAGAGGCACTCAGCGAGCAGGAAGATTTCAAAACTTTTATGACATATTCGTTGTTACAGAAGGCCATCCGAATAATGTGGCATCATCATATAGGTCATACATGAAATAGAAATCCCTCTAGCATCTCTTTGGAGGTGTCATCAGTGTTTTCACCACACACTCATTGCTTCATGCATAGGGTGTCTCAAGTAAGGAGAGTATGTCTGTAGCCATTAATTGGGTGATAAAAGTACTGCAAAACATAATGGAGATAATACGCACCTAGGAATGTTGTGTGTTTGTCTAGAGGTAGTGCTCGAAATGTTTGTAAACCGTGGAAATGTTGCCTAGATTTCTAAAACCTCAAAGCATGCTTTTAGTGTTTGAAATTATTATAAGGACATACATTACACAAGGTTTCCACAGAGGAGTAAAGTGACATCTGTGCTGAGTTGTGTGCAATCAAACATTTCCAACTTTACAAAATGACAAAAATGATTTGTTTAGTGTGCCTTGACAATGTTTCTATAGTCTTCTAAATAGACTTTATAATCACTACATTCATCAAGACCACATTTCGATCTGGCATCTCATCTAATGCTTGAGCATCGCAATATACAATATGCAATGGAAGTTCCTCTTATCATTAATGCTTCGAAACATTATTGATTAGCGCATGCTCATGGGAAAAGTGGTCAGTGACAAAGTTAGATTTTGGAGGGGACTATAAAAGCATTTTAAACAGAAAATTGCAAACACATCCTGCATAGCAGTATGGAGAAGTGTTAAACAAAACAAAACATTTACAAACAAATAGCCTATGTAAGGCATGTAGGCAGGAAGTTTAGAAAAGCTTGTGCAATACCAAAGGAAGTCTGCGCAATAAAGGTATAAGGAAAATTATTTAAGATTGCATAAACAACATGAGTAGAAGGCTGCGCAAGCAGAAGCCAAAAAAAACAAGGCATAGAGCAGTATGCACATGGACCTGCAGCACCCAAATGCATTGTTAATGCCATGAGAAACCAGCATGTGGCTTTTACAGTCACATTCAAATGCATTTTGCAGTAGTAAATATTTTTAAATATCAGAAATATGTGCAAGGTGGAAGCTGCAATATGTAAAGAGAAATATGCCTAAAACCAATCATTGCACAGTGATTTAAAAAACTAAATTTTGTGAAGGGAAAGAAGAAGATTAATGTTTTTAAACTTCATCAAATACAATTTACAATTGTAAAGACATGGAACAACATTACATGGAGTGAGCCCACGCCAAATAGAAGAGAAGAAAGTTTAACATTCAAAGTAAGCCACGCATTTTCAGCGCAGGTAATAGGCATGAAGAAGAGGTTGAAAATGTGAAAAGGCGAAGAAGCATTGTCCCACATTGGTTAAAATTTGGTCTTTTCTATTGTTTAAATATACTAACACTTCTATTATGAAATGAATAAGAAGCCAAGAGGCCATGGCAGGCCCCTTGGCTTGAAGGTTAAGTGTGAGGTGGGACCCCCATATTTTGGGCCAAAAACACAAGATAAGCTTTAAAAACTAAAACCATTAGTCCCACATGCACGGGAAATTGGAGATTTAAAGAGTTTATATACAAGAATGTACAGTATGATATTTGAAGAGCAAAGAAGAGGCTATGGGCGTGTATGTTGGAGCCTAGGAATCACCTCAAAAATTGTGCCAATGATTCCAGCAACTAAACACCCAATTTTGGCGGGACTCGTAGAGGTGATGTGGAAAATTACATGGCTTAAGAGGCTACAGGTTGGGGCGCGGATCTTGAGGCAAGAAAGATCAACGGATGGCTTAATGGCTTGATGAGAAAGTTGCAAAAGTTGTAAGGAGGATATGATTAAGCCATTAAGCCATTGGTCCACATGGCATCTCAGACAAATGGTGCCCAGTGGACCAGCGAGTGAATCAGAGGATGCCACGTGGCGTAGGGCATGTGCCAAGTGGTGCAAGTCTAGTGCAGTTCAGAGGCACCATTCAGAGATTGACACATGGTGCCAAGTGGACCTACGGACCAATCAGAGGGTGCCACTTGGCGCAATCTGGTAAAATGTGCATATTTAAATGATTTTTTAATTTGAATTTATTTCAACAAAGGAGTTAAAGAATGTGCAAGTTCTAAAAAATCCTAGGGTTGACTTAATGGCTTAAAGGGGAGATGCTCAACATCTAACCATTAAGCCATTAAGCCTGAGTGACAAGTGTTGCAAGCTGGTTTAATCTTCGATTAAACTGAAATATTTAAATAAATTCACCTCAAAAAGGAGGAATTAAAGAACTTGTAAGTTTAAAAGGATCTAATGGTTGACTTAATGGCTTAAAGGAAAGATGCTCAACATCTAACCAATAAGCCATTAAGCTTGAGTGACAAGTGGCAAGATGAGATGAAATTTGGGCAAAAGGAAATATTAAAGTCAAAATTCATCCCATTTCAATAGTCCAACTATTGAAACAGTAATTAAATTTAAATTGAAAATATTTCAAACTGTTGAAGGAAATCTACACGGGAAGGCAAAGTTTGATTAATATTTCAGAAGGCAAATTTTAACCAAAATATGGAGTATCATATATCACCGGAAAGGTCTTGGAATGAAGATTATGATTTTGTAGACCATTTGAGGGTAAATCATATTAGATTCTTGCAGTTTCAGTTGGAAGTAGTTGCAGATATTTTTGAGGAGCAGATAGGTGTCGGTGGCTAATTTTGTTTTTCCCATTCTCCTATATCTGGATTTTATTCTGATTGTAAGGGAGATGTTGAAATGTATGTTGTTGGGCAGTATTCAGGCCTTTTTTCTTGTTTTCTCTGAGTTTCTTTGTCTTGTAAATATGTGGAACCAGATAATTTTTCAATAAAGAACAATGGAATCCTTGTTCAATTCTTGTTGATGTCTTTGTGTATCTGACCTTGACTCTTGTGTGTCAGTTTGTAAGGCATTTTGATACACTGGCTATAAGGTAGTTGTGATCTTGTTTTTAAGTTTCTTTCAAGGAGAGAGTCAATCTTGAATACAAGTTCTGAAAATTTAAGGTTTATACATGAATCTGATGTCCAAGAATTGGAGTGAGAAGAGTGATTTGTAAGGCACTTCACTTGGTTTCTTTGAGTTTGGAGTTAGGGTTTTCTGGAAATGCATGTTTATTTGACTATGTTGCCCAATAGATAAGGCACTGGTCTTTTGCTAGTTATACAGTTTCTTCATCAAATCAATTATTCAAATCAATTTTAAATTTCTATATGAGAGCTTGAATGTTTATGTCTTGTATTCTATGAAAGAAAGGGTACATGTTAGTTTCTTTAAAGAAGAAATCCATGGGTTATCCTTCCCGAGTCTAGAACTCGAAGAGAAGAAGGATTTCATCCTTGTCACATTGACCATTTTCCTAGTTCTTAGCAGATCATGTAGGTGGGATCCTGCATAAGATTGGTTGTGTTGAACTCTCACATCTTGTAAGTCTGAGAAATATCCATTATTTTTCATATCCGCATAAAGGACTTTAGTGAGAGAGTGTTTATGTATGCAAATTTTAGCTTGTTTTAGGTGCACCCGCCTAAGTGTGTGTAAATTGAAGTAGAAGGAGGATCAAATCCTCATCAATTATCATTTTCCTTGCACCTCAGTTTGTTGGAAGAAGTAGATTTGTGTTGTTGGACGAAGATCCCCAAGTCTGGTTTTCACATTTGCTTTTAGAATTGAAGGATACAAGAAAAAATGCCAACAAAATGGTGACTCTACTGGGGAGAAATGGATTGTTGTAAAGTCTGCAATGACTAACTGTTTATCATCCATTTCTTGATTAGTTTATTAAAATCTTTTCCCACATCTTTGTGGGTGGTGAATCTAAATTCTTGTGCATCTTAGTGGCATTGATTTACATGTAAAATTTTAGAGATTTTGCAGTATATTGTTTGCAGATTTGAAGCCCTTGTCAGTTTGTTTTGGCGAGGAAGGAGAAAATATCAGTTGGTTTTTTTATTGTTTACTTCTGCTGGCCATGAAAGATTATCTTAGCAGCAACAACAAAGGTATTCTGCTTCTCATGTGGTTTTCTTTCATGAGAATTAAATGATTTAAATGGTTTGCCTCTATTGAGTGTTTCCAGCACTAGGAAAGAGGTGTGTTCAAGTTAGTAAGATGTCAAATTGTTTTTCATCTAAAGTTCAGACCAGCAAGGGTTTTTCTAAATCCTTTCATACCAAGAGGTATGAGCCATTGTGTTTTGATGGCATTAAATAATTTCCACATGATGTACCTCATGAAATCAGAGATTATTTGCCAAAATTTTGTGGGGATCAAGTTGTTTCAGCAAGTCATCATGTTCAAATGTTCATTGATCTATTGGGTGACTTTGAAATAAAGTATGAAGATGTATACATGAAGTTGTTTGTCCAAACTTTGAAAGATGATTCTAGGGACTGGTTTTCTTTTTTACCAGCTTGTTCAATTTCTTCTTGGGATGAATTGCATGTTGCCTTCATGGAACAATTTGGTGAGAGAATAAATTTGAGCAATGTATTTACTGATTGGTTGAATCTTAATATTAAAGAAGATGAACTAGTTCCTGATTTCAATATCAGATTTGCAAGAGCTTTGCATGAAATACCTAAAAAAATAGACCTCAAGATCATGTGTGTGTTGTGGTTTACTTTGATGCATTTGATAAGAATATGAGTTATAGGTTGAGAGATAAGGAACCTAAAACTTTGCATCAAGCTTTTAGGACAGCAATAGAGATTGAAAACAATGTCAAGTACAGACTGACAAAGAACCATTTCTCTAGAGGGATTTTCCGGTAGGATACATTTGAGAATGGACAAGAGTATTGTGAAAAAATTTCAGCTCCAAGTAGGTGTATTGATACCTCTTCTTTGGTTTCTAATCAGGTCTTGAATTCATATTTAAATAGATGTATGGTTAATAATCCTTTGTTGCATATGGAAGAAACTTCTAATGAAGATGGCAATATATATGTCCCTGAAATGGTAGCAATGAGTGATGTTTCAAATACTTGTGATGCTGAATTTATCAATAAATCTTTGCCTTACAAAGTTATATCAGAAATACCCTCTCATTTTGATCCTAGATGCAATGATACTTACTATGTTTTGAATGTTGAAGAGGATGTGTATGTTTTATACTCTTATGAGGATCAAGAGGATGTTGAAACCTATGTCCCACAAGAAAATGATATGTTGGAGAATGTTGATCCATTGTATGAGCCTAGTGTAGCATGTGAAGATAAGAGCATTCATAGAAATGAATGCAAATCAGCATGTGAAGATAAGTGTATCTTCACCAATTCTGAAAGTAATCTTTTACATCAGCATGATACAAATGAGTTTGGTATCAAGAGCTTTGAAGTGGATTTGGTGTCAAAACGTAAGGAAAGAGGGATAGTAAATGATGGTCTTCCTTATGAGATGGAGTATGATACTATTTTGCAACTTTATCATGATATTATGGATGAAAATCAGAATGAAGATCAGTTAGTTGAGTCTTTTCATTCAAAGGGTAAAGTGATAGATGAGTGTGTTTTTGAAATCCCTTCATTTAATGATGATAAATTGAAGCATATGGTTTGTTTGTGTAATTAAAATCTTACACATGATGAGAAACTTGAGGATGATTGGTGTCCTTTCCCATCTCCTCCGATTGAAGAAGGTAGTATGAATTTTTCATCCACTTCTTTGCCTAATGATAGAAGTGTTGAATCTACTTATAGTGATATCTTTGATTTTAAATCATATGCTGAAAGTGATTATGACAGCAGGAGTACTAATGTCTTCAATTTTTTTACTAATGATGCATTTGATGAGGACATTGATATTGATCAACTATCTCTTTGTTACCATTTTCATATGGGAGAAAAACACGGTGTCATTAATCTATTGTTTGAGGAATGTTTTGAGTTTTCAAATTTGGGTTATTCTGATTTTAATGTTGAAAATGTGTCAATATGCAGTAAGAAATCAGATTGTATATCTTCCCAGGATAAAAGTGATTGTGAGTTTGAATGTGCATTTGATGAGTCCATTGTTCCATGTAGTAAGTAGGACTATGATGATGATCAGTTGGTTCCTTGTAACCGTGTGAGTGATTTGCAAGTGGAAGAGGTTTCAAATCCATGTTTTGAGGAACATGTTGAGTCTTTCCATTGTGAAACCTTTCCATATTTTGGTATCCATGGTCTTTGCGAGTATGAGTCATTTATCTTCTTTATGGATCAGCCAGCTATTGAAGGGGCAATGCAAGTGGAGTTTGATGTTTCTTATGGTAATGCATTTCCTCATTGTCATGGTTCACATTTTCTTATGTTTGTTGATGTGAAGGATGAGTTGCATACTTTTGGTTATGCTGATTATGATAGAAGAACTTATGAATGCATGAAAGGAATTGAAAATAAGGTATTCTTCATTTTTATGATTCTTTGTGAATTTGAACAACAATGGTACAAGTACATTTTCATTATAATATTTGTATGCCAAGAAGAAAATCAGATTTTTGATAGAGGCAACTGCTGATTTCAGTTGTGAAAAAGGTTTGAGGATTTTTGTAAATAATGCACATGTTGTATAGTCTCTTTCCTTTCAGTTGAGTGGTGTTTTTTCTTTCGAATAAAGAGGTTTTCTGTTTTGAAATGAGAGATTCAAGAGAGAAAGGAGAAATAAGAGAGAAAAGAAAGTTTGACTTGTTTTTGGGGTGGTCTGCTGTACCAATGATTCTAAGATTCTCTGCATGCCCACATGGGGCATGCGTCCATAGTCAGAGCCACTTTTGGGACTAAAAAATGTAGTAAGGATTTTTGAAGTACCATGTTAAAATTTTGCAATCTGAAGCCCTATGATCACTTTTTGTGCCTATTTGCCCAAATAAGTTTGAATGTCTACCATGCATGTAAAGTACTCATCAACTTTGTTTTGACATTTGAAGGCATCCCAGGTCGTTAAATTTGAGTTTTAAGTTATTTTGTGATGTCTTGTTTTGAGCACTTGTCCAAATTTGCATTTATGCCTAAGTGTCAATTTTTTGTAACGTGCCCAGTTTGTATTTGAATAACTTACGTCTAATTCATTTTCATGGGTCACCATTTTGGGACTGCTAAGCGTGTATATCAGATAGCCTATATTTCAAATCCCAAGTCATTTTGATTCTGTTTGGTAGGTTTTATGATCCCTCAAAGTTGGTCTTCCAGAGATATATTATTTCTTTGTTTTGCCCAAAATTCTAAGTAGCCCTGTTTGACCAATTGTAACTTTTGACCTTATGAACTAATTGAAACAATTCCTTTTGCATGGAATTATAGAGGTCAAATACTCCTTATATCTCCATCTTCAGGTCATGATGAATCTGTTTGGGTAGTTTGCAAATCTGATCCCGTTTGCATTTTCTATCAGTGTGCCAAACTATCAAATGTAGATTTCTGAATAGCCTACTTTGAGGTCTTGCATTTTGTACCCGGTTGAAATTTCCCACATAATTGAGTTTGCCCCCATATTGAAAAGATGAAAGTGTACCTACCTCAAGAGTTTCAGACTCGTACCAATCCAATTGTTCACTTTCCCATCTTGGTTCTGAATTCAAATTCTGCATATTCAGTGATTTTTAAAATTAGAAAAGTTGTAAGATGCTAACTTTGCAGATTGATGCAAATTGATCAGTTCACCTTCAGTGAAAGTTAGTTGAGGATTCATGTTCCATGTGTGAAGGAGAATCAAGTTCCAGAGGTTTAGATTCTGAAGGCTCATCTTAATGACTTTATGAATTCAGTATCAGAGGTAGTTTATGCAGTTTGTAGTGCAGAACAAAATTGAAGTTAATAGAATGATCATTTTCAAAGAGTGATAACTTTCTATCTGAGAGTTTTTTTCGAGAACCAATTGTGGAATCATTATCATGGAATGTAAGTGTGCTACTTGATCTGATGGTGAAGTCTCAGAGCATTGTCTTGCTAATCTTGCAACGACCGATCCAGATGAAGTTTATGTTGTTTCAACATTTTACATTTGCACAGTGTTCAGAAATAGTCAAGTTTGATTAGTTGCACCTTGCACCTGGAGTAAGATCTGGAGAATTCCTTTTGCTTGAATGATAATTATAGATGAATGAATCATTTTTCCAAGTGTCAGGGTTGGTTTTCTTTTTTTCATCAGTTTTTAAGTCCAGTTGCCATAAATGATATTCATTTGCAGAGAAAATTGAAATAAGCAACTTCAGAGATTAAAATATCTCACCTCGTACATTGTCTAGAAAAGTTCTTTTGTGGGATGAATGTTTATAATGCAGTCTATGTGTTTTCTAAATGTCATGATCTAGTTCTATGTTTTGATGCAATATATAAAGAATATAGGCACTCAGCGAGCAGGAAGATTTGAAAACTTTTATGACATATTCGCTGTTACAAGAAGACTATCCAAATAATGTGGCATCATCATATGGGTCATAAATGAAATAGAGAGCCCTCTAGCATCTCTTTGGAGGTTTCATCAGTGTTTTCACAACACACTCATTGCTTCATGCATTGGGTGTCTCAAGTAAGGAGAGTATGTCTTTAGCCATTAATTGGGTGATAAAGGTACTGCAAAACATAATGGAGATAATACGCACCAACGAATGTTGTGCATTTGTCTAGAAGTAGCGCTGGAAATTTATGTAAACCGTGGAAATGTTTCCTAGATGTCTAAAACCTCAAGGCATGATTTTAGTGTTTGAAATTATTAAAAGGACATACATTACATAAGGTTTCCACAAAGGAGTAAAGTGACATCTGTGCTGAGTTGTGTGCAATCGAACATTTTCAACTTTGCAAAATGACAAAAATGATTTGTTTAGTGTGCCTTGACAATGTTTCTATATAGTCTTCTAAATAGACTTTATAATCACTACATTCATCGAGACCACATTTCGATCTGGCATCTCACCTAATGCTTGAGCATCGCAATATGCAATATGTAATGGAATTTCCTCTTATCAGTAATGCTTCGAAACTTTATTGATTAGTGCATGCTCATGGGCAGAGTGGTCGGTGACAAAGTTAGATTTTGGAGGGGATGTAAAAGCATTTTAAGCAGCAAATTGCAAACACATCCTGTGCAGTAGTATGGAGAAGTGTTAAACAAAACAAAACATTTACAAACAAATAACGTGCATAAGGCATGTAGGCAGGAAGTTTAGAAAAGCTTGCGCAATACCAAAGGAAGTTTGCGCAGTAAAGGTATAAGGAAAATTATTTAAGGTTGCATAAAAAACATGAGTGGAAGGCTGTGCAAGAAGAATCCAAAACAAAATAAGGCATAGAGCAGTATGCGCATGGAGCTGTAGCACCCAAATGCATTGTTAATGCCATGAGAAACCAGCGAGTGGCTTATACAGCCACATTCAAATGCATTTTGCAGTAGAAAATGTTTTTAAATATCATAAATCTGTGTAAGGTGGAAGCTGCAATATGTAAAGAGAAATATGCATAAAACCAATGATTGCACAGTGATGTAAAAAAATAAAGTTTGTGAAGGGAAAGAAGAAGATTCATGTTTTTAAACTTCATCAAATACAATTTACTATTGTAAAGACATGGAACAACATTACATGGAGTGAGCCCACGCCAAACAAAAGAGAAGACAGTTTAACATTCAAAGTAAGCCACACATTTTTAGTGCATGTAATAGGCTTGAAAACGTGAAAAGGCAAAGAAGCATTCTCCCAAATTGGTTAAAATTTGGTCTTTTCTATTGTTTAAATATACTAACCTTACATTATGAAATGAATAAGAAGCCAAGAGGCCATGGGGGGCCCCTTGGCTTGAAGGTTAAGTGTGCAGTGGGACCCCCATATTTTGGGCCAAAAAGACAAGATAAGCTTTAAAAACTAAAACCATTAGTCCCACATGTACGGGAAATTGGAGATTTAAAAAGTTTATATACAAGAATGTATAGTATGATATTTGAAGAGCAAAGAAGAGGCTATGGGCGCGCATGTAGGAGCCTAGGACTCAACTCAAAAGTTGTGCCAACAATTTCGATGAGTAAACACCCAATTTTGGTGGGACCCGCAGAGGTGATATGGAATGTTACGTGGCTTAAGAGGCTGCAAGTTTGGGCATGAATCTCGAGGAAAGCAGGATCAACAGATGGCTTAATGGCTTAATGAGAAAGTTGTAAGGAGGATATGATTAAGCCATTGGTCCACATGGCATCTCAAACACATGGTGCCCCATGGACCAGCGAGCGAATCAGAGGATGCCACATGGCGCAGGGCAGGTGCCAAGTGGTGCAAGTCCAGTGCAGTTCAGAGGCACCAATCAGAGATTGAAACATGGCACCAACTGGACCTGTAGACCAATCAAAGGGTGCCACTTGGTGAAATCTGGTAATATGTAGATTTAAATAATTTTTTAATTTGAATTTATTTCAACAAAGGAGTTAAAGAATGTGCAAGTTCTAAAAAATCCTAGGGTTGACTTAATGGCTTAAAGGGGAGATGCTCAACATCTAACCATTAAGTCATTAAGCCTGAGTGACAAGTGTCACAAGATAATTTAATCTGGGATTAAACTAAAATATTTAAATAAATTCATCTCAAAATGGAGTTAAAGAACTTGCAAGTTTAAAAGGATCTAATGGTTGACTTAATGGCTTAAAGGAAAGATGCTCAACATCTAACCAATAAGCCATTAAGCCTTAGTGACAAGTGACAAGATGAGATGAAATCTAGGCAAAAGGAAATATTAAAGTGAAAATTCATCCCATTTCAATAGTCCAACTATTGAAAAAGTAATTAAATTCAAATTGAAAATATTTCAAACTGTTTAAGGAAATCTGCATGGGAAGGAAAAGTTTGATTAATGTTCTAGAAGGAAAATTTTATCCAAAATATGGAGTATCATATATCACTAGAAAGGTCTCGGAATGAAGATTATGATTTTCCATACCATTTGAGGCGAAATCATATCAGATTCTTGCAATTTAAGTTGGAAGCATTTGCATATATTTTTGAGGAGCAGAGAGGTGTGGGAGGCTAATTTTATTTTTTCCATCCTCCTATATCTAGATTTTCTTCTGATTTTAAGGGGGTGTTGAAATTTATACCATTGGGCAGTATTCAGGCCTTTTTTCTTGTTTTCTCTGAGTTTCTTTGTCTTGTAAATATGCTGAACTAGATGATTTTTCAATAAAGAACAATGGAATCCCTATTCAATTATTGTTGTTGTCTTTGTGTATCTGGCCTTGACTCTTGTGTGTCAGTTTGTAAGGCATTTTGATACACTGGCTATAAGGTAGTTGTGATCTTATTTTTAAGTTTCTTTCAAGGAGAGAGTCAATCTTGAATACAAGTTCTGAGAATTTAAGGTTTATACATGAATCTGATGTCTAGGAATTGGAGTGAGAAGAGTGATTTGTAAGGCACTTCACTTGGTTTCTTTGAGTTTGGAGTTAGGGTTTTCTAGAAATGCATGTTTATTTGACTATGTTGTCCAATAGATAAGGCACTGGTCTTTTGCTGGTTATGTAGTTTCTTCATCAAATCAATTTTAAATTTCTATATGAGAGCTTGAATGTTTATGTCTTGCATTCTGTGAAAGCAAGGGTACATGTTATTTTCTTTAAAGAATAAATCCATGGGTTAGCGTGCCTGAGTTTAGAACTCAAAGAGAAGAAGGATTTCATCCTTGTCACATTGGCCATTTTCCTAGTTCTTAGCAGATCATGTAGGTAGGATCCTGCATAAGATTGGTTGAGTTGAACTCCCACATCTTGTAAATTTGAGAAGTATCCACTATTTTTCATATCGGCATAAAGGACTTTAGTGAGAGAGTGTTTATGTATGCATATTTTAGCTTTTTTTTGGTGCACCCACTTGAGTGTGTGGAACTCGAAGCAGAAGGAGGATCAAATCCTGATCAATTATCCTTTTCCTTGCACCTTAGTTTTCTGGAAGAAGTAGATTTGTGTTACTGGACAAAGATCCCCAAGTCTGGTTTGCACATTCTCTTTTAGAATTGAAGGATACAAGAAAAAATGCTAACAAGTGGAACTATGACTTATGCTACCATCTTCATACAAACCCTTGAATTGAGAGTTTTAACATTTGTTTTCACAAAATGGTTTTGATCTCCCATTATACTCAATGACTAAGCACAAATATGGATTCAAATGCATGGAAACTCATTATACTACACCATACAACAAGTTTGAGGATCCATCTAATCTATTTTAATGGTAAATAAGCCTTTGATCAGAAAAATACCACAGGAAATTTAGTATCTAAACAATTGACCTCCCAAGGTGGTTGGGTGACTAAACACCATTTTGATAACTTTTTAAGAAAAAGTTGCAAAATTTTTCAAGCAAGTTTTGCAACAACTTTACAAATTTTCATATATCTTAACAACTTGACCTTAAAACATGACCAATTGGTGTAGGAGAACCTAGGACACAAGGGTCACCAGAAGGACCTGATGAAGATCTATGGGAGGTATTGATTTTACAATGTCCATATGACCATTTGATAATATAAACAAGGCTATTAAAGACATATTTTCTCATGTTGATTTATTTGTAATCAAATTTTCAAATATTGCCATAATGGGCAAACAAGGACTAATTGGTCATGTAAAGGAGTCAAGGGTAGATTAAGAGTTTGATTAGTGTTTTATGCTTCATAAGGTCTCATAAGACCATGTCAATGTAATAGGAGAGACAATTATGTTCCTAAGGTTTGAAAGGTAAAAAGTTGTTAAATTAATAAGACATGTAATCGTCAAGTTAAAGGCCAAG
>MU227421.1:1783488-1793648 GCA_018584345.1 Thuja plicata
TATATGTATATATATTAGTGGATATGCATATAACAGAGCCTAAGAAGGTGTATTTTAAAATAATTGTCTATATTCATTTATATATATTCATATATATGTGATAGTATTTATACCTAAATAAAACCTTTATGAGCCCTACACTCCAGACATACTGTATTCCATTAATTTTTCTACAAGTCACCAATAACACTATGAAAAGTAGAGAGATTAACAGTATGCTGCACTATAAAGCATTTTAAGCTCAATTAAAGAAAAGATAGGAGATAACATCAAGCCTTGTCTAGATCAAAAATAGGAAAAGAGGCTAAAAGAAAGTAAAGTTGTGGAATCCCCTACCTGAAGTCCATAGAGAGTGTTTTCTATGTAGACTTCAAGATAAGAGATTCCAGAGACATACCATCTCTCTTTAATTCATAGTCAGATTGATAAGATAAATCGGAGCATAGTGGTAATTCCGCAAAAGGGAACTTTCTACACCAAGCATCTAAGCACAAGAAGGGAGGATAATATGAGGTGATTTAGGTTGCAAAGGAGTGTGAAGAAATCTTAGTTGAAAACTACGCCAAAGGTCATAAGATATGCTCAAGGCCAGGAAGCTAGAAATAGGTTATACCTACCCTTAATTGCAGAGAAGGGAATGTGGAATGTGTCAATAAGGTATATGGAACCTGAAAAACCTCAGGAATCAAGTCAAAGATGCTATAAAAGGGAGAATCTTACACAAAACAATCTAGGTGTGCTTTGAAAAAAGACAACTGGTAGTTAGATATATAAATGTAGAAATAAGACAGATTAACTAAGATCTAATTGGTAATATTTGCATTTAACTTATATTGATATGTTAACCAAAATGCAAACTAATACAAGATGTTCGATGGAAAGATAGCAGGGCCATAAAAGTTCCATAGAATTTTGCAAAAATAGCTGGAACAAGACTTATCTATTGGTCTAGGTTCTGGAATCAGTAGAGTCATGAATCCTCTGTTTCTTGTTCTTTCTATGATCCCCTTCATCTAGCCACAATTCACATAGATTCTCTAATTTTGATTTGCTAATTAAATCCATGTCAGTGTCACCTACTTCATCTGAATGCCAGTAGTCATAGAACCAGTTATCCAACACTAGTTTCTTAATGTGTGTATATATCATAAGGAAATCAATATTCCACTTGGTGATGGATTCTCTTTCGATGAAAACACAAGGGTCATCAAATAATACTATCATTTTTAGAAGGAATAGGTCATCCATTGATAGAAGGGGTATCTAAGAATCGAGGATGAGGGATAGATAAGTCTTCATTGACATTTTGTAAAATCTTATCCAGATTAGCTAGAAATATGCGTTTAAAGATTATATAACACAACCTCCTAATCTCACATTTCTCAATACCCCAGTAAGCATTATTGCCATAAACATCGATGAGATGTCGGTATAAACTCTATACTGATCATCATTAGTAATGAAATTGGGCCCTAAAATTTGGTAAAGAGCTCTGAGAGTGAGAGAATGGCTATCTAACATAATCATTTTGAGATGCTTAGTCATGATGCTTCCCTCAAAGGAAATTTGGTTTTTGTTATAGATGACATTGATGGGGGTCATCATTGTATCCGAGGCTAGTGAGGGAATGAGTTTTGGCATGGCTGGTGTGAAAAAATGTATATGTATAGCACAAAAGGGGAAAAATAGTTTCTGTTCAGTATTCCAAATATAAACTATAAGATGATTGGGTAATTATGACTGTCAGTCTACTCCTAATTTTGAAGGTAAACTAGGGTCTCCTATATTAATACTCTAGAAAGTAGAAAAGGTGCTTCAAATCTCAAAACTTACCATATTCTAGATAGGTCAATAAGATGTTAGCAGTAATCATACAACAAAATATTGATAAGAGAAAACAAACTTCCTTACTTAGCCAACAATGCTACCTATTTCCAGTTACAAGGAAACATAATCCATTAAAAAATTTAAACTTAAATAGGATTGAGTCAATTGTCTACTATTTTTAGTTTTCAATTTGATCAAATCCATTACCTATTGCTATGAATCCACTTAATAATAAAATTTTACTTATAATGTATCGAGAAATATTTACATATTGAGAATATGTCGATTACTTGGAAAAACTTACCAAACTTTCCATATACTTATAAGAGTCTTTCCTGTAAAGAGAACTATACAAGATAGGAAGCTTACCTATAGCTATATATATGAGGTAGACTTTATATACAAGTCAAAATAAACTAACCTAATATAACTATCCAAAGACCCTAAACTAATAAAACTTAACCAGAGACCCTAAACTACTAAAAGAAACTAGAACTCCTAGACTAATATGACTAACCAGCCAAGTACACCAAAAAGAAATAGCCAGACATTTCTTTAGGACTATGTAGAGCTTTGTTCTAACACAAGGATGTCTTCATCAGAATCTTCGTCGAGGCCAATGAAGGCTTCCTCAGTTTTTGTTCGATAATGCTTAGCATACTTTGGCCTTGTAGTTTTGCAGAGAAGAGGAATATGAACCATGTAACTGTTGCGGTCCTTGAGTTCCATAGAGAGAGGCACCTCTACAACCATTGAAGTGAAGAAAACCTTTTACCAGTTGCTATTATCCTCAATAATATTGTGCCACCTTAACAAGAAATGCAGGAATTTCACCATCTCTGGCCAAAGCTTATCAAAGGCCACTTCATCCTTGATGTAAAGGATAGGTCTTTTACGAACCTTGCTAAATATAAAAATTCCTATATGCCAATACATATATTACTCTAGATGGGGGATCTCCAATCGGTAGTTGATGTTCTCTACAACATTCTCCAGTCCTTTCAGCCATATATCTTCAAACAGGGTAACACATAGTTTATTGATATGCCAATGTTTGATATTAGCCTTAAATGTTATGGAAATGAAAATAATGATCACATCCCCATTAGTTCACCAACTTTTGATGTATTCCAAACCACTTTAACCTGTGATTTTCATCACCGCTAGCTTGGTAATATCATCAGTATTCTTGATTATACTGCCCCATCGTTTAGGCTTGACATGTCCCACAAAATCCATTGTTCTCTCTTTAGATTTATGGTATAAAGAGATGGTTTTCTCCATTTTTAAAGGGCTTCGATAGAGTGGGTTTCAGGAACATCAATCTAAAAGGGTAGGGGACCGTGATTAAGAAATAGGGGAAATAGGAAAACCAAGCCTAGAAACTTTAGGCACATTCTAGAGAAGGGTAAAACTTTCTAGAGATTTCTAGAATTGTGTTAGTAAATGTCAATCAGTGGTCGGGGACAATAGGCAAGCATCGATGGTTCTCTTATCAAGAAATAGCTAAATTTGATATAAAAAAAAACATAAAGATAATAAACACTTGTATCTTATAAGGAATTTCCTGTATTTTTCCTATTCTCTGAACTATGCATAAATAATGTCAAGTATTCTTAGTGTCAGATTAACAATCAATATATCTGGGGATTACTTATCTTCTAAAATAGAGACAATATTTTATCACCTTTAGATATAGTTTAGAATTTACTAAGTCATATATCTAGCTAATTGTATATCTGTGTCTATGTTGGGTAGAGTTTAAGGTCTGAAAGGTTATAAACTATTGTGATTGATGCGTACTTTTTGTATCTACTTTAATATTTGTCTGCATTAGAAATTATATAAGTATGTTCATATATTTGTATATAGATGAGTATGTGTATTCATGATATATATATATATATATATATATATATATATATATATATATATATATATTCTAGGGTATATTTATATGTGTAACATATTATTTGTGTATTCATGTCTATATATGTATAAATGTATCTATCTCCGTGTCTATTTATTTATCTATTTATATGTTTTGTTTTGAAGTTGAGTATTATTCGTAGATATCTATTAATTCATATTTTTATGTGTTGATATATATCTATTAATACGTATGTATATGTGTATAGTAATATGTATATATGGCTATAAATGTATATATTTATATGTGTATATATTTATATATATATTTATCTCTATGAATGTATGTATATATATATACATACATACATACATATATACATATATATATATATATATATATATATATATATATATATATATCTGTGTGTGTGTGTGTGTGTTTATTTTGTAACTATGTGTCTCTATGTATGTGTTTTCTGAATGATGTCTGACTATATAATTTGTATGCATAAAATTAATGAGAACCATAAAGATTCATTTATACCTATGTTTTCTACTTGATTCTGTCAGGGTAATAATTCCAGTAGGGCCCTTCTAAATTTTAGTGAACTTTAGTGATGGAAATCTAAAAGTATCATTGTTTTAACTTCCATTCATCTTTTTATAGTTTTGATCTTAAATTTGAGATGTGCTTGAGAATCGGAAGCTATTTGTAAATGTTCATCCTTAATATTTATTTAAACAAGGTAACATTTTCCCCATCAGCTCGTAGGTTAGCTAGAGCATCCGTCTCTTTGTTTCCTTCTCGATAAATGTGATCAAATCTTGTTTTGTGAAATCTATCCACCAGGTATAATACCTCTTCAAGCTTTGAGTATAGAATCTAGTTTGGTGTACTAGATACCTTTTCAATTACCAATTTTTGGATTCCACTTCTTAAGCTTAACTTAAGGCCTTGACTTAACGCCTCGAGTTCAGCAAGATTATTTGAAGAAATGCCTAAAAATTTGGCTGTTTTAGCCACCCATTTACTCGATTCATTCCTAATAATGCATCCTAGGCTAACTTTTCTTGGGTTTCATCTTGAGGCCCCATCAAAATTCAATTTCATCCACCCACTCAGAGGAGGCTTCCATACGCATAAGGATCTAGCTAGCTTATTGGCTTTGGAGTACCTCAATTGTGGATTAATTAAACATTTCCAATTTTTCTTAATGTTCGCATCCCAATTTGTAAATGATCCTTCCTGTTTGAAGGAATTTCTTAAATAATTCTTAGTTACTTCTATAATAATTGCTTCAATTTTATTGATTAATGTTTCACTGTCCATCTCCATTTCTATAAATATCCTTCTATTACGTTCTTTCCAAATTTCCCATGTCAATATGGATGAGGCGATTCTCCAGATCTTGCTATACACTTAGGATCCATGTTGAGACCAACAACTCAGGAAGTATAGAAAATTTTCATTGAAAGTAGAAGACCAATTAAGCTTGCAACAAATCCATTTCCAACAGTGATTAGAAAAGGGACAATCATATAGTAGATGCCTAGCTATTTCAGATGCTGGTTTGCATAACACACACCTTGATGGTCCTTCAAAACCTAACTTGGTAAATCTATCAGAGGTTAATATTCTATCTTGCAGAGTTGTCCAAAGAAAGATTCCTACCTTTGGAAGGCAAGTAGGATCCCAACACAGGTTGAGAGGAATATCCACTTTATGCCAGACTTGAGAATTTATAATCATCTCATAACCTTTCTTAACACTATACTTTCCATTATTAGAAGCACCCCATATCAACCTATCATGCCTAGCTTTATAGTTAGTTTCCAGGATGTCAGAAAATTTCCATAAATATTAAGCTCATCTTGAGATAACGTAGTATTCGATGCATTTTTCCATTGCCATCCTTCCTATGTTTCCTCAATATAATATTTGAAATGAATACCCCAACACCGTATTAAGGTATTTTTTATGTTGCTTGGAAGGTGTGCATTGTCCAGGGATGGAAGACCATCCCAAGAGTCTTCCCAGAATAGGGCCTCATGACCATCTCAAATGTCCCAAGTCACATTTTTCATGATCATATCTATGTTTTGCATCATAAAATTATAGATTTTAGAGCCCTTTGGTGGATTAATAGTACAAAAAATATTTGAGGGGACCGAGCTATTTAAATATTTAAAATATAAAATTTTAGCCCATTTTCAATCCTTTTCCTGGAACATCCTTCATACTAGTTTAGCTCCTAGGGCTTTGTTCTATCACTCAAGATTTTTGATACCTAAACCACCAAATTCTGTTGGTCTACATATTTGATCCCATTTTATCATTTCCAATTTCTTTTTGTCTTCACTGCCTTGCCAAAAGAAATTTTATAATTTTTGATTTAATTGTTTATCGACTCCCTTTGGAAGTGGTAGACATGACATTTGGTAAGTGGGAATCGTAGATAAGATAACTTTGATCATTGTAGCTCTGTCGGCTTTATTTAAATACTTCCCCTTCCAACAGTCTAGTTTAGATTCTAATGTAGATACTATGGTTTTCCATGTCTTTACCTCTTTTTGACCTTTTTCTAAATGAATTCCCAAATATTTGCATAGAAATTCACCTTTATTGAAACTCATTATATTGCAAATATTTTTCTCAACCTCCAGCATGGTATTCAGGAAAAAAATATTAGACTTCTCCGCATTCACTTCCTCACTAGATGCTTTCGAGTATATATCAATTATTTTTTAAAATTGGTGAGCCTCAGTACTCTTTGCTTCTCCTGCTAGTATAGTATCATCTGCAAATTTTTGGTGAGTGACATTTTCTACCTCATTGGTCACTTTGAACCCTTTAATGTTCCTTTCAAGTTGTGCTAATTTAATTTCCCTCCCAAAGGCCTCAGCCATAATTATAAAGAGAGAGGGAGACAAGGGATCCCCTTGTCGGATTCCTCTTGATATATTAAAGAAACCTTCAGGTGTCCCATTTATTAAGACTAAAAATTTTGGGGTCAATATAAAATTAAATATTAAATTAACCCATTGATGAGTAAAACCAAATACTCACATATTTTTACAAAAAAATCTCCAATCGACCTTGTCATATGATTTACGAATATCTAGTTTCATCAACATACAGGGATCTTTGTCTGTTTGTGCTGAGTGTATCAATTCCTGTATTATAGTTATACCATTGCATATTGATCTGTTTGGAACAAAACCTCTTTGTTCTTATGATATAAGCTTATGAATTATATTTTTAATTTTGTTTCCCTAGGCTTTGGAAAGTGTCTTGTATATGGTATTGTAAAGTGCGATAGGTCTAAAATCTCCAGGGGAAGTTGTGTCTAATTTTTTTGGGATAAGTGCTAAGAAGGTATTATTAATTTCTATTAATAGAGTTCCTGAGTTCCTATTTTCTTCAATAGCTTCCCATAGCTCTTTCCCAATGATGTCCCAACATTTTTGAAAGAATAAAGCCTGAAAGCCATCTGGTCTTGGAGATTTATCTGAGTTTAGTGAAAAAAGGGCATCTTTTTCTTCTTCCAAAGTAAATCTCATATTAAGACTTTTGTTATCTTCATCGGTGAGAATTCTGGAAATCGCCCTTAGCATTTTATTTTGAGCCTCAAGATCTGAGAATTCATAGTTATTTAAAATCTTAGAATAATAATTGACAAAATTTTCTTCAATTTGAATAGGGCATTCGATCTCTAAACCCCTTTTGTCTTGGATTTTAGTAATTCTGTTTATATTGTGCCTATTCAAATTACTGGTATGAAAGAATTCAGTATTCCTATCTCCAGCATTTAACCAAGTTTCTCTTGATTTTTGTTTCAAGAAAATTTCTTCTTTCGCTAAAATAGATTCTTGTTTATTTAATAACTCTTTTTCCTTATTATATTCTTCATCCTTGATTCCTTTTTCTATAATTTTCGTATTTAATTTTCTGATTTCATCCTCATTTTCTAAATTTTCCTTAAATATGTTTTTAAAACTTACATTGTTCCATTTAATATAGTTCTTAAAACTTACATAGGAACCCTAAGTCTTCCATTATCCCTACCTAGGTTCTCCTGCACCAGTTTGTGTGATCAGTTGATGGATCTTGGAGAGTGATCATATTGAAGAAGACATTGGGAATAGTGTGTTGTGTTAGGATTGATGATGTGATATATTGTATTAGTCAATGAGAATGATTTTTTTCCTTGAAGGGCATTATGTTGATAAATATTGTTGAATGAAACATGAAGAGTTTTGATGTGATTATGAGTGGGTACATGATGCTCTGCATTATTTTGTTGGAGTTGATATTGCAGGGGAAGCATAATGTATGTAGGCCTAGCCTTTGGAGACTTGGGATAGAGATGAACATTTATGGATGGAATTTTGTTGATGAAGACTGAGATCATTCAAAGGTTATTATAGTCTAACCCTACATGTTGAGGGTGTGATGATGTCATGAATTCAATTATGAAGAGTGATGTTTATGGTGGGAAGTATAGGTTGGTTATGGATATGGAATTTGAGAGGTGTGTGTAGGTGTTAAGATTCTCTGCATCACTATCCCTGCTACCTATTACTTCTTTGATCAAAATTTTTTATGTCCTTGTTGTCTCATGATAGTGAATATATATTATTAATCTATGTTTTTTGTTATCATGTTCTCACAGTCTTCACATACCATCATTCCACATTTAGTTAAAAGGGTTTTCAAGTCTTGTGAAACCAAGGGCCTATTCTCTTCCACAGTTAGGACTGTCCACATCCTAGGCCTACTTCTTATCAAATTTACTGATCACATATAGGGTTATGGTATTGTTTGGGGTTCCTTGAAAGAGGTAATTTTGTGTTAATAAGCTATAATAAAAGAGGTTGTAATGGGTTTAAAATGAGTCTCATTAAGATAATTATTTTTCAACTTCTGTAAGTGCCAATAAAACTTTAATTTAATTTTATCTTCTCATTTTTTATTGCTGATGATTTCTAAATTGATAAGGTTCAATCCTTCAATGAATTGTTTAACTCTCCAGTATAAATTGAATCCTCTTTTTTCTAAATATTCTTATTTTTTGGAGTTAGTTCATTTTTTGGATTGATCTTATATTCCAACTTTGTTCATCTTTGTTCTTTCTCAGCCAATGATTTTTTTTTATCTGTAATAGATCGAAGCCCTACATATTTTATTTATCATAATGAATTACAAATTTCTCCATTCTCCACGAGCACTAGTAGGAAAGAATGGGGAAGAAAACCTCCAGTCTTGCCTGGGACCCAAGGTCCAAAAATCTACAATATATTATTTATGAGAGTTTTCCTCATTTACAAAGAGGTTATGAAGGCATTCCTTCATGTACAAAGCTTTAAGGAAAACCCCTTAATCACTTTCTTAAGTATTTTACATAACATTACATATGAAATTTATGTTTTTAAAAAACCATCGATTGTTAACTTACGCGCGTGTTCCATCTTTCTTTCCTTAATTGTGTTCTTTGTAACTAATTTTCATTATCTGTTTCATGCACACATATCATCACTCCAGCAAACTATATCTAAAAATTTGATTTGGTTAGTCATAATACTAAAATATGAATCGTTAATATGCCTTTAATTAATCTATTTAATAATCTAGTGTCCATAATTCATTATAGAGAAGCCTCTATCTTAAAGCATATTTACTTTGTCTAGATAACTTTCTTTCCTTGAACTAAGCTTATTCATGTCCCACATATTTATAGTAGTAAAGAAAGCGGACATCAGATTCCTATGCCCTTCGTTAATTTCGTGATATTGGGAAATCTACATCACCCTTTGGAATAAGTTATCCATGTATATTCTTTGTTTTTGCCAATTGGTATAATGAATATAGCTGCTTTAGGGATCTATAAAAGTAAGAGTATTTTGGTAGAAAAATCCTTGATATGCAGTAAAATGTCTACTAGATGATGTATATATCTAAAAGTGTGTATTTATATTTTTATGTATTTATATTGGTATAGAGGTATATATATGTATATATGTATATCTAAAAAAGCATAAGAGGATGTATTTTAAAATAATAGAAACCCATGTTTATATATATTTTTCTCTGTGTAATTACTTTATGCCTGATTAAATCCTTTATGAACCCTACAATTCAGACATACAATACTCTATTAATTAGTTCAAGATAAATTTCTTTCATTACAATAAGCTTATTCATATCCCACTTATTAATAGTAATGAAGAAAGGAAACATCAGGTTGACTATGCCCTTCATTAATGTTGTGATATTAGGAGTTTTACATCCCATTTGTGAAGTAAGTTATCCATGTATGATCTTTTCTGTGAGTTAGTATAATGAAAATAGCAACTTTAGAGATCTATAAAGGTAAGAGTATCCTTAATATTCAGAGAAATGTCTAACAGTTGATATATGTATCCAAAAGTGTATATATATATATATATTATATATATATATA
>MU227421.1:1811414-1822035 GCA_018584345.1 Thuja plicata
TATATATATATATCTGTGTGTGTGTGTTTCCATGGATTTCCTTGTTTGGTTTGAATATCAGTATGAAGCATAGATACTTTGAAATTGATCATAGAGGTTTTTATATGTATTTTTCTGTTGTTCGTAATATGTATTGTTGTTTCTATTATATGTATTATTTTTATTGTTATATGTATTGATGGTGTTGTTCTTTATATGTATTGATTGAGGGATATCATCCTTGTTTAACTCATCAAATGTGTAACAATGTTGTCATAACCTTATATGTCTGGTATGCATGGATGGTAATGTAGTGTTTATATTTGTGGCTTTCATAATTAACTATGTAACATAATGTGTTTTTTCCCTTTTGCAGAAATGTATTGATAATAAGATCAAAGAAGGGCATAAAGTTAGGGTTTTGGATGTGTGTGATGGTGATGTTGTAGGAATTGGGCAGATTCATTCCCCATCTATTGCTCATGGAGTTGATTTGAAAGGAACAAGAGATGCAAATGTAAAAATTTTAAAGGTCACAAGTAATTTTCCTCTTATTTATGAAGACAAAATAGATGGATCCATTCACCTAAAAAAGAATGTGGGAACCTTCATATGGTGGCCACTAAAGCATTTTCAAAAAATGATATAATTAAACATGTTTATCATGTACTAGACTTTGTCACACATCATGGCTCATTGCAAATTTATGCAGTATTTTGAATGTGTTGTTTAAGGATCTTAGTTATCATGGTGTATTTGAAAGAGTTATAAACTCTTAAGACAACTTTGATTAAGTTAGATATATACTCTAAGCTTTGACACACACACACACACACACACACACACAGATATATATGTGTGTGTGTGTGTGTGTGTGTTAGGATTAATTCAAAATAAGTGAGAGGGGGGGTGAATCAGTTATCCTCAGGTCGAGATGTGCCCATATAAAACTTTAAACCAAATTCAACAACTCAGATCTACTCGGCAGGAATAAACAACAAAAGTGTGCAGTTTACTGTACTAATGAAATAAGCTTGCAGAAACTTACCAGTAAAACACAACAATAACATTCACACATTTTGACACCATGAATTAACGTGGAAACCCAATATGGGAAAAACCACCAGTAACATGCTACCAAAATTTCACTCTTCTGAAGTGATGCCCTATTAGGAGCCTACCCTATTAAAGGTTACAAAACACACTGTCAAATGTGACCTGTTTAAAGGGTTTAATCACCCTGTTAGGAGTGGCCTTGTTAGAGGACTTAGAACATTCCAATATGAATGTCACCTTGTTCAAAGGATTTATGCAATGACTGTTAGGTCAACCTGGTTAAAGGATTTGAACTGATACAATGGCTAGAAAGTAATCAGTAGGTGTGATCTGATACATACAATTTACTTTGCAAATCCATATCCAATTTCAGCTCTAATGCTAATTCACTTATTGGCCTCCATTTTCATCTCAAACTTTAGATCTACTTGGAAATCCATCAAGCAATCACTTCGCTTCTCTGCTTAGCCTTCTCTGTTAGGTCTTTACCAATCAGTAAATTAACCATGCAATACCTTTTTGCACTTAACTTCTCCTTTCTTGGATACTATAACAATAACCACAATAGGTTATATTATACCTCTTCATCTAGGTCAGATAAATCTTTTTCCGCTTAATCAAGATTGTAGATCTTAGGTTAGGTCAGATCCAACAGGTCTTTCCATCATTACATTTAATTTGCTTCTCCAATATAGTCATTAATTAAACATTGAATCCATGCGCTAATAACAGTTTCCCGTGCATTAAATGAATGTGGACCAATCTTAATTAACAATGCATATCCCAATAAAATCAACTATGTCGGCCATAGATCTCAAATCTCATTAATTAAAAAAATATTGTTGGTCAGCTTCCTCTGTCTCCCTCAGCATTTCATTGGCACTCGGCATCATCTTTGCTTTGCTCAGCATCACCTTCCAGTGAAATTTCAGTGATAGATAATTAACGTATCACTTTGCCAAAGTGCCAAATGATCAAGTACCCTGGTGTATACTCATAACTCATCCATTTCCTTGGTCTTCTTGTTATCCCATTCTTTTAAATCTTCATCAATCAATAGATAAGGTACTCAAACATACAGCAATAGTCTCACCAGTTAAGGTTTGACATCAATGACAAAATAACAATTGTCTACATTGTAGCAATCTTTCCAACAATCTCCCTCTTTGGCATTGACGACAACACTAAACTATAAAACAATGGTTTCCAGCCAAAGTTACCATACAATCCAAAAAGTGCCTGTGTTCCTGATATGAACAAATCTTCATTAATGTCTTTAGCTTCATTCTGGCTCCCTCTATGTCTATAATCACACTGAAATGTTTTATGTTACTGTTCAGCTCTCTCTTTAAATAATATCTCCCTTGTATATGTTGTTTTAGCAATAATCTCCCTCTTTAACAACAATGTCAAACATGTTGACATATTCATTATGCAGATTCTTTTGTTCTAATATTTGTATCATGTTGTTCCTGTCATCTTTGTGTATGACTGGTCTTCTTTTTTTTTCTTTTCTTCTCCTTCACAGTTTTTAGGCAGCATCCTAAAAATGTAACTTATTGTGCATCAAAGTGTCAAGTGTTCTAATTAAAACATTTGATGCAATAGTACCATTCAACACTAGTTAGCCTCTGTTAGGGGAATCACCTCCAATTTACCTCTTAGATACTCATGAGCATCCTTGGGTAATGCTTTTGTAAATATGTCTACCAACTGTTCCTTAGTGTTCACATATTCCAGTCTCACTTCCTTCTTCTGAACTAACTCCCTCAAGTAATGATACTTGATAGCTATATGTTTTGTCTTAGAGTGCATTACAGGATTTTTATAAATATTAATGACACTCATGTTATCACAATATATGATAATTGGTTCTGTGATCTCCTCCTTCATACCTTTCAGTAGTATCTTCAACCACACAATGTTTGAACAATTAATTGTTGCTGCCACATACTCGACTTCAGCTATAGATTGTGAGGTGCAATTCCATTTCTTACTTGTCCAGGAAACTAATCTTTTCCCCAAAATAAATGCTTCTCATGTGGTGATTTTTCTATCATCAACATTACTAGCCTAATCAGAATCACTATAGACTCTGAGTTCAAACTTGTCATTCCTTTTGTAATATAGGCCATAGTCTTCTGTACCTTTCAAATATCTCAGAATTCTTTTCACTGCCATTATATGTGTCTCTTTTGGATTAGCAAAAAATATAGAAACAATTCCAACTGCTAATACAATATCAGGTCTATTGTGTACAACATATTGCATCTTACCAATCATTGATCTGTACAGTGTTTGATTTACCTCTTTTGTATCATGATTCTTTGTCAACTTCTGTCCAGTAGCCATGGATGTACTCACTGGTTTTGAATCTTCTATACCAAAAATTTTTAGTATCTCCTTTATATATTTTGATTGAGTAATATAGATACCATTCTTCATTTGATGTATTTGTAATCCAACAAAGAATTTTATTTCACCAAACATAGACATTTCAAATTCAGTTTGCATCTCTTTTGAAAATGCTTTACATATCATATCTTGTCCACTGAATATGATGTCATCAACAAAAATCTCAGCCAATAAAATTCCTTTACCTTGCTCTATTTTCAAATATAGATTGTTTTTGTCACTTGTTCTTGCAAATCCAATATTCATTAGCTAATTGTGCAATCTTTCATACCATGCTCTGGGTGCTTGTTTCAATCCATATAATGCCTTGTGTAGTCTGCAAACCATGTTCCTCTTACTTGGGTCAACAAATCCATCAACTTGTTCAATATATACTTCCTCTTCTAATATCCCATTTAGAAATGTTGACTTCACATCCATTTGATAGATTTTAAATCCTTTGTAGGATGCATATGCAAGTAGAGTTCTCACACCCTCAAATCTTACAACTGGGGCGAATGTCTCTCCATAGTAAATTCCTTCCTCTTGTGCATAACCTTTGCATACCAGTCTTTCTTTATTCCTTGTCACCTCTCCATGTTCATTCATCTTATTTCTGAATACCCACTTTGTACCAATTACATTTTTGTTGTGAGGTCTCAGTACTAGTGTCCATGTCTTTTTCTTTTCAATCTGGTCTATCTCTTCATTCATGGCTTGAATCCAGTCTTTATTGTCCATTGCATCTTTTACTGTCTTAGGCTCAAAATCACATAGAAAACATGTGTCTTCTCTTAATTTTCCTCTTGTCATAACTACAGAATCCTTTTCTCCTATGATTTGATCAATTTTATGGTTCCTTCTTACATACTTTGCCAAAGTAGGCTCTTTTTCAGCTTCAGTTTGATCATTCAAGTTTAGTTCAGGGTGAAACTGTGACTCAGCATCTCCATCAAATAGCTTGGAAGTCACCTCATGTTGCTTTACAATTTCATTCTGTGTCTCAGCAGGTGCAAACTGTTGCTCGGCAACTTCATTTTTAGTTTTGTTAGAATCCTCCTCTTCAGGATAGGTGAATGATCTGTAACTTTCAAGCTCAATCGTGCTTTCAGCTTCATTTCTTTCTGCATATTCATCAATTCTAACATTTTCACTTTCCACAATTTTTTTAGTGTTAGAATTCAAACATTTGTATGCCTTACTCTTAGTAGAATATCCAAGAAATATGCCTTCTTCTCCTTTAGCATCAAGTTTACCATTTATGTTATCCTTCAGTATAAAACATCTACTCCCAAAGACTTTAAAATACCTTATGGTAGGTGCATGTCTATACCATATCTCATAAGGTGAAGTATTTGTACCTTCCTTGACTTGTACTCTATTCAAGGTATAAACAACTGTACTTACAGCTTCTCTCCAATATTTTTGTGCAACATTTTTCTCCATCATTAATGTTCTGGCACATTCCATGATAGATCAATTTCTTCTTTCAGCTATACCATTCTTTGGTGGTGTCCCAAGTGCTGACATCTATATTTTTATCCCTCGGTCATTGCAGAACCTATTAAACTCATTAGAAATGAACTCACCTCCTCTGTCAGATCTCAGGCATTTCAGACTTTTACCTATTTCCTTTTCAAGTTTTTCCAAGTACCACTTAAATAATTGAAATGCATCAGATTTTTCTTTGAGAAACATAACAGTCATCATACTAGAGTAGTCATCTACAAATACAATAAAATATTTGTCTCCACAGTAAATTTTCTCACCAATAGGTCCACAAAGGTCAGTATGAATCAACTCCAAAATATTCTCAGAAGTATGAGTTTTTCTCTTAAAACTAGATTTAATTATTTTTCTCAATTGACATTGCTTACACATTGTATTATTAGGTTTCTTTAACTTAGGCATCCCTCTAACCTTTTTCAATTTACTTATGCTTACCAAGTTATCAATGTTAACATGACATAGCCTCTTATTCCATAACCAAACATCATTATATTGTGCAAATGAGCATGTCTCTTCAACTAAATCCAAATAGAACAAGTTACCTTTTGTTTGCTCACTACCTCCAACTAATTCTCCTTTAGCATCATAGATCTTTGCTTTCCTATGATGGAATTCAACTTTGTAACCAGAAGTTTTCAGATGTGAAATACTCAACAAATTATACTTAAGATCATCAACCCAGTATACATCATCACATCTAATCTTGATAGTTAGTTGAATTGATCCTTTCCCTTTAACTCTACAAGGTGTATCATTACCAAAATTAACATATCCACCTTTACATTAGTCTAAGGTTTAAAATTTTTCCTTATCACCAGTCATGTGATGTGAACAACCACTATCAATAATCCAATGATCACCTTTACTCGTATAAGAAATTAGTGCAATTTTCTCATCATCATCAGAATCATCTTTCATTACAACATACACAACTTCTATATCATTTTCATCAGATTTATCAAATTCACTGTCAGAAGCTTCTTCAGCTATATAACAAGATTTCTTACCTTTATCTTTGTAATCCTTATACTTTATGTAGTCTTGGTCATCCTTTCTATCTTTTTACTTGTTGTCTCTTCTTTCATCTTTCTCATTCTTGTCAAGATATCTAGTAGCAATATGACCAACTTTGTTACAAGAAAAACAAATAATTGGAAGTTTACCTTTGAATTTTCCTTTTCCTCTAGCTAGTCTCCTTTCCATAAGTGACTCAAGCTCTTCTAAATCATCATCTGAGGTGTCACTTTTGTTGGATTAGGCTAAAAGCTAATCTCCCAAGAACACCTACATGCAAACCTATCACATGGAAGAAGCAAGAAACAGACAGAAGAAGAGAAAGCTATGGCAACCAAAATGCCAGAGACATGATATCCATGTTGAAAGAAAGAATTTCTATTATCAACAAAAAATAATACAATACAATCTCCTTACTGAAATGCGAAGTGGTGAATCCTTATAAAAGGATACCGAAACCCTAAAGGGGAAAACCCTAAAGAATAATAAGCTACCTAAGTATAACTTAAGCATAGAGTATAATAGACTAATAATTAAATGATTTAATTATTAGCTATAATATGACTACTCTAACACCCCCCTTAATTGTAACTTAGGGAGAAGCTAAACAACTAAAGACTAAAAGATGCATGAAAATAAGATGCATGAAAGGAACTATGGGTCCTGGCAACAAGGCCTGATCAGGTACCCAAGTACAAGAAATGAACTAGATGAAGAAAACTAAGCCTTCAATCTAGGGAAAGTCCCAAAGAAAGGAACAAGAAAGAGCAAGAAGCATCTCTGAAGCATGAAGCTATAAACTCTATCAGAAGAAACTTCTGGAACCCCCACTGAAGTGCATGACTAGGTAGAGAAGACAAATTCTAAAGAGCTAATCAATCGAACCAAGAAAGCAATAGAACCAACAGGTGAACCCCCCCCATAATGTTGAATAGGGAGAGGTGATAGGAAAACTGAAATGAAATGCCAGGAACATCTGCAGAAAGAAGAATCAGGAACACCAACAGTGCAATAGAAGTATAAGCACAGGATAAAGGGCGGTGTCACTGAAACATAGTATGGGCTAATGTCATGGAAGGTACGCTCACTTGACAAAGATGGATGAGCACAAAATGGCATAACATCATAACCCCCCATGGCACTTTATAACTAAGTGCGAGTACAAAAAATACAAGGTGATCAAAATCCTAGAACTGCAGAAGTAGGCACTTTATCACAGTGTTTTTAAAGAAAAAAGATGCAACAGAAGAGATACAAAAAGCTTAGAAGTCAGAAAGAAGAGTGAGCTAGAAGAACAGTAGAAGAGATCCCAGGACCTGTAAAACCCAAGTAATCTGCCAGAGTGCAAAAATTTTCAAACTCAGAGGAGAGATAACCTAGAGTAGAATCTAGAAAAAAGACCCTTGCAACTGAATAGTTCACTGAACCAGCTTTCTGACGATATCTGGTTTTCCAAAAATGGAGTCTGAATGAGCAAGATAGGGCTCCCAAAAGGTAGAAACAAATATCAGACTTCAATAGAAAAAAATTCTATCAAAATAGTAGAGCCAAAAAACCTAATCACCATATTCAGAAAGATCTCGGAAAGAGCTTTCCGATGATATAACAAAGTCCAAAAAAGGCCTCCATATGCTCTAGATAGAGCGAAAACAGCGATGAGGGCCCAAAATTGCTCCAAAGGCAGACTTTAAGCCCCTGGGGCTAAAAAAATTGGAGCCCCCAGGTGCATGGCATGCGTAGGGGGCTAAACTGGGGCCCCTAGTCATGCAATTGACCGGTCGCAGAGCTAAAGGGCCCGCAGGGGCTAACAAAAAATTGTCGGGCGGTGGCGGGACCCGGGCGGAGCGGGCCGGTGGCGGGGGCCACTAAGGGTGGCAGTGGCCAGGCGGCGGGGCCCGCAGAGGGCAGCGGTGGCCGGGCGACGGGGGCCGCAGAGGGCGGCGGAGGTCGGATGCCTGCGGGGGCCGACAAAGCTGAGCAAGGTGGCGGGGCCGCAGAAGAGGTGGGCGCTGGGAACAAGGGTCGATGAAGCCATTGTTAGAGGAGCCCAGAGCAGTGGCACGGTGGCACCTTTGAAAAAAAAAATCCCGCACAGAAAAAAACCATTAAAAATTAGGTTTTTTGAATTTTTTTGCCTAAGTTTCTGTGTCATACGGCACAGGAAACCAAAAAAATTTGCCTCAGAGTCCAGTAGTCTAAAATGGATGAATTTAATGTTGTTTCTAGGATTTTGGGGTGCTCTAAGCTCAATGGAAATGTCCGTTTGAGCCCAAAGTGACCATAACCAGAGCCTGCCCCTGAAACACCACAAAAAACACTGAATAACCTCTAAAACCTTCTGTGACTGGTACGCTTCAATGAAACATGAACAACAAGCAGTAAGCAAGCTCTGATACCATGTTGGATTAGTCTAAAAGCTAATCTCCCAAGAACACCTGCATGCAAACCTATCACATGGAAGAAGCAAGAAACAGACAGAAGAAGAGAAAGCTATGGCGGCCAAAATGCCAGAGACATGATATCCATGTTGAAAGAAAGAATTTCTATTATCAACAAAAATGAATACAATACAATCTCCTTACTGAAATGCAAAGCAGTGAATCCTTATAAAAGGATACTAAAACCCTAAAGGGGAAAACCCTAAAGAATGATAAGCTGCCTAAGTATAACTTAAGCATAGAGTATAATAGACTAATAATTACATGATTTAATTATTAGCTATAATATGACTACTCTAACAATTTTCACTATCCACACATTTCTTTCCTATCCTTGATTTGCTGATGATGATCTGTGACTTGAATGAAGATTCAACAGCTTGTGGAGTATAGTTGTCAAAATTTGACATCTCAAATGCAGTAAGTCTGCCTACCAGACTTTCCAGAGTTAAATTGTTAGTAGGAGTACATCTCAGTTCTTGAATTGTAGATACGCTAATAGCATAAATAGGAAGAAGTGTTCTTAGTACCTTTCTCATGATAGTGTCATCATCAATGGTTCCCTTAGTTCCTCTAATAGCATTTACAACTTCCTTTATCCTATCATAATATTGCACTATATTTTCTCCTTCTTGCATTTTTAAATCATCAAACTTACCTCTCAAGCTTTAAGATTTGGCTCTTAGTACATTCGTATCACCTCCATAAATGGTTGCAAGGGCATCCCACATCTATTTTGCGCTTGTACAATCCTTGATGTCCTCAAATTCATGATAGTTCAGAGATGATGCAAGTTCCAGCATTACTTGATTATGTTCATGCTTTTCTCTTAATTGTGCAACATTCAGAACTCCAGTAGGGGCTACATACTCTATTTCAATATGTCGTTAAGCAGAATCACCAATACTAGCCAAGTGAAGTTTCGTCAAACTTTTCCATGCAGGAAAGTTTTCCTTGTTAATCTTCGGTCCATCCCTTTTATACATCTTGATCTTTATCTCCAAGTACCTTCAAAAATTTTCAAGAGAACAAGTGCTCTGTTACCAATTGTTAGGATGAATTCAGAATAACTAAGAGGGGGGGTGAATCAGTTATCCTTAGGTCTAGATGTTCCCATATACAACTTTAAACCAACTTCAACAAATTAGATATGCTCGGCAGCAATAAACAACAAAAGTGTGCAGTTTACTGTACTAATGAAATAAGCTTGAAAAAAATTAACAGTAAAACACAACAATAACATTCACACATTTTGACACCATGATTTAACATGGAAACCCGATATGGAAAAAACCGCCAGTAACATGCTACCAAAATTTCACTCTTCTGAAGTGATGCCCTATTAGGAGCCTACCCTATTAAAGGTTACAATGGTTAGAAAATAATCATCAGGTGTGATCTGATACATACAACTTACTTCGCAAATCCAGATCCAATTTCAGCACTAATGCTAATTCACTGATTGGCCTCCATTTTCATCTCAAACTTTAGATCTTCTTGGAAATCCATCAAGCAATCACTTCACTTCTCTGCTCAGCCTTCTCTGCTAGGTATTTACTAATTAGTCAATTAACCATGCAATACCTTTTTGTATTTAACTTCTCCTTTCTTGGATACTATAACATTAACCATAGTAGGTTATATTATACTTCTTCATCTAGGTCAAATAAATCTTTTTTTTCTTAATCAAGATCGTAGATCATAGGTTAAGTCAGATCCAATGGATCTTTCCATCATTACATTTAATTTACTTCTCCAATACAGTCATTAATTAAACATTGAATCCATGTGCTAATAATGGTTTCCCATGCATTAAATGAATGTGGACCAATCTTAATTAACAATGCATATCCCAATAAAATCAACTATGTCGGCCATAGATCCCAAATCTCATCAATTAACAAAATACTGCTTCTCAACTTCCTTTGTCTCCCTCTGCATTTCACTGGCGGTCGGCATCATCTTTTCTTTGCTCGGCATCACCTTCCAGTGAACTGTCAATGATAGATAAACAATGTATCACTTTGCCAAAGTGCCAAATGATCAAGTACCCTGGTGTATACTCATAACTCAATCATTTCCTTGGTCTTCTTGTTATCTCATTCTTTTAAATCTTCATCAATCAATAGATAAGGTACTCAAACATACAACAATAGTCTCAACAGTTAAAGTTTGACATCAATGACAAAATAACAATTGTCTACATTGTAGCAATCTTTTCAAAAATATAT
>MU227421.1:1838702-1851150 GCA_018584345.1 Thuja plicata
GAATGCATAAGCATGGATTTTGTAGTTGGTTTTCCAAGAAAAAGGCAGGGATATGATAGTATTTTTGTTGTAGTGGATAGATTTAGTAACATGGCACATTTTATACCTTACAAGACTATTCATGATGCTTATAACATTGCTCAGCTATTTTTTAGTGGAGTGGTGAGGATACATGGACTCCCACTCAGTATTGTTTCAGATAGAGACAACATATTCATGGGCCATTTTTGGAAGACCTTATAGAAAAAGCTGGGCACTAACTTGTCTTTTGGATCTGCATATCATCCACAGACAGATGGCCAAACAGAGGTGGTCAATAGAAGTCTTGTTAACTTACTGATATGCCTCACAAAGGAGTATGGTCAAGCATGGTAAAAACTCATTGGACAAGCTGAATATGCATACAATGATATAGTGAATAGATCAACTGGTAAGAGTCCCTTTGAAATAGTTTATGGTTTTCACCCAAGAGGGATTTTTGAGCTTAGAGAACTGAAGGAAGGAATGCATGGTAGTGGATATGCTAAGGAATTTTCTCATTCAATGAGAGAAGTCCATGAAAGTGTGAGAAAGAACTTGATTTAAAATACTAAAAAGGTAAAGAAAAAGGTGGATTCAACAAAGAGGGATGTTCAGTTTTAGATTGGAGACTTTGTGATGGTACACTTGAACAAACATAGGCTGCAAAAAGGTGTCCCTCACAAGCTACAGATGAAGAGGCTAGGTCCATGTAAGATGCTTGCAAAGTATGGAAATAATGTATACAAGTTGGAGCTTCCTGAAGACATTGGGTTGTCACCAGTTTTCAACATTATAGATTTGATAACATACAAAGGACCAATTCAAGATGCTGATCAGAACCTTCAAGAGGTAATATAGGAGGTAAAAGATCTGAAATTAACACCTACTCCATCTATGATAGCTGAAAAGATACTAGACTCAAGGGTCTACAAGAAGACTAGGAACAAAGAGTATATGGAGCACCTTGGCAAATGGCATGAAAAAGAAGATGTTGATGATACTTGGATCAGAGAAATAGACTTCAAGAGGTTGGGCATTGAACCAAACATGCTCAATCCAAGGATGGATTAACCTTTCTTTTGTTTGGGGGAGTATGGTGCAGGAGCACACCTAGCTCAAACCCTTAGCTCTTTATTTCTAGCATGTACTGACTCTATCCAAGTTAGGACTAGGTCAATCCATGTCTAGCTAGGTTTCTTAGTTGGTTTCCTAATTTTTCGTTAATACTGTAGGTTAACACTGTCAGTTAACACTGTCGATTAACACTATTAGTTAACACTGTGTCATTTAACACTCTCAGTTAACACTATGTTAGTTAACACTGTCGGCTAACACTGTCAGTTAATTTAGACTGGTGGTCAGTTTTAAGTTACTGTTGCTCGGTAAAGTCATTCGCAACGGCCTGTGAAAAGTGAATCTTGTCTTTTATGGATAGTATGGTCAATTGTAACAATTCCTAAAGAGATGCTTGTGAATATGTGGGTATTTAGGGTCATTCCAAGAAGAGGATGGTTATTAATAACATCCCAAGCCTTCATTTGAGAGATCTAGAAGAAAGAGTAGAGATTGAAGAAAAGAGAAGCTACAGGAAATCACAAAGTTGCAGATTATTGTATTGTTTTGTTTTTTTTCCAGTAATGAGAAGTTACAGATAGTGTGTTTAGTGGATATCAAACTTCTTTGTTCATTTTTCATGCAAGTAGATTAGTTACTTTGTTTTTTTTTTTTGTAAGTTTTTAGTTCTTCACCCGTTCTGGGTTGTAAGCAGTAATGGCCCCTCAAGATTCCTAAATCCATGGTGAGAGTCATGTGTTGGGATGGAACTCGAGAGGAGCCCTTGTACATAGTTTCCTTTTTTGTTTTCTATAGGAGAAGCAACAACAAAGAGCTTGGAGATCTTACCCTAGGCGAGCTTTGTAATAGTCCGGCTAGGGAAGAGAATGAAAGTAATGTTATGAGAACATTGATTGAGTGAGCAGAATGAATCTATTTGTGTAGGTTCAGCAAGAAGAAGATGAAAAGCACTTTGATGGGGACTGAGTCTTGAAGAGGAGGTGAAGTTAAGAGTGACTTACCTCAATTTAGGGTTGTGAACACCCTAGGAGATCTAGGAGAAAGATCTCAGAGCAGAGCCAAGCTAGTTTTGTAGCAGCAACAAGCTAGTTATGTAACTCGTTTATGTTTCAAACATAGTTATGATACCATGTTAATACACACAGCTTCAGATGTTTAGTAACAATTGAGTTATGTTACTTTGTTTACCAGCCACAGTTTCAGAGGATTGTTTTTAGTAAGTCAATAGTAATTTTATTGATTACTCAGTTATGTCTATCCATAGGATATGCATGTTCAGATTTATGTTTAGTTATGAGTCTAAGTTAACTAACCAAAGGCGTTAATCATGTTTCAACTAAAGCATGATGTTTGGGTAATTTTTTTGGAGCCGACTCTGTGAAGTGATGCATCTATTTTTTTTGAGTTGCATGGTTCTAATTATGTTGTGTGCTTTGTTTAACCGACAAGAGAAGCATTTGAGGGATTCCTACAGTCAACAAAGATCATATCTTTTGGAGAAGATACTTATAGTAGTTCATTTGAATATCACCAAGTGTGAATGAGAATAAAAGAGACAGAAAAAGAACAAAAAAAAATGTTGATTGTTTAAGGACAGTATATCCATTTCATTCATCAATTAAAGATCTATGTGAAGAAGAAGAGAATGTATACAATTCATTGGAACTGATCAAGACAGAAGGTCTACTCAAACAGTTCATTATCAGATATAGTGTATATTTGTTTTACTGAAGGTTGTAGCCTTCATTATTTTAGCAGTGTGCTTTTGGATAGTGAGTCCTCTTGCCTAACAGGCTTATTTATAAAAGACTCCTAACAGGGTCCGACCCTTAACCAGGTCATTGTACTTATTGCATTGTAAAGATCAACTCCTAATAGGGTTGTAAGATCTTCTAACAAGGATTATTATACTCAAGTACAGTTCTTTGTGGGTGCTAATTCCCACCGGGGTTTTTACCTAATTTGGTTTCCCCATAACCAAAATTGTGGTGTTCTATTTTGTGTTATCTTATTTTGTATATGCTTAATGATACTCTGCACTTAATATGAGAAAAATAATTTAACTAGCTGATAACTAATTAACCCCCCCCCTCTCAGTTATCCCTTTGGAATATTCCAATAATTGGTATCAGATCCAAGTGCCTTAGAGAGAAATCCTAAAAGCTTAAGGTAGATCAGATGGAATATGTCGGGAAAGAGAGTCCTAAGTTTGATGGAGAGAATTATCTTGACTGGAAGAACAAAATGATAACACATCTTCAATGCATTGGTTTTGAGATCTATGAGGTTTCTACTCACACAATTGATGTTCCTATCTTGAAGGACCTTGTAGAAGAAGATTCTACTAATAAACAAAAGGAAGTATTCACTCAAAATGCAATTTACAAAGAATCCCTAATCAATGCCCTATCTGACAGTGAATTTTCTGAGATCAAGAAGGCAGACAAAGCATATTAAATTTGGAAATACTTAGAAGACATGTTTGAAGGAGACATCCAAGCCAAGAATACGTGTAGAAAGACATGGAAGAAATGATACAACAATTCATAGATGCTACCTAAAGAAAACATCAGAGCTTACAATCAGAGGATTAATGAAGCAGTATCAAGAATCAAGAAAAATAGTGGAGAAATCTCAGAAGAAGATATAATGGACAAAATGATGACTACATTGACAGAAGATTATGAAAGTAAGATAAACATCTTGGATGAAACCATGCAATTCTCAAAGGACTTCAAAAGAGAAACCATGATCAGCAAAATATCTGCATTTGAGATATCAAGATTGAAGACAGAACCTAAAATGGAAACAACCTTCAAAGCCTCAATCCATGGTAAGAAATCCTTGAGCATCTCTATTAATATTGAGAAAGAATAAGTTGATACAGAACTAGAAGAAATCATTGCCATAATTGTTAAGAAAGAAAGGAAAGGTAAAGGAAAATATGAAGGACAGCTACCATTCAAATGCTTTTCATGCAACAAAGTTGGTCACTTTGCATCCAAGTGTCCTACAAGAGTCAAGAAGTTCAGATCAGATTACAAACCCAAATATACTAAGGAGTGCTATCATGCTGAAGATGGTGTGACTGATGATGATTCAGGGGAAGATGAAATTGGATTCATTGCAATTAAAGATAATGAAAAAATTATTGAAACAATAGAAATTGAAGATGAAATGAAAGCACAAGAGTTGGCTTTAGTTTCACAAGCAAACATCAGAACAGACTGGATCATAGATAGCGGGTCTTCACATCACATGATAGGAGACAAAGATAGATTTGTACATCTAGATAAGTACAAAGGTGGCATCGTTAGACTTGGAGATAACACTCCCAAACCTATCATAGGTAGAGGATCCATTACCTTAGATGGAAAGAACAAGATAGATGATGTTATATATGTTGATGGTTTACATCATAACCTACTGAGTGTTGGACAGTTGCTTGATAAAGGATATCAGTTAGAATTCAAAAACAACAAGTGCATTATCAAAAACAAAGAAGGAGACGTGATTGCATCAGGATCAAAGACCAAAGGTAATGTCTTTTAGCTTAACTCTGAAGTAAGTTTTTTTGTTGCAAAAGTGGATGATAGTTGGCTATGGCACAAAAGACTTTGTCATATCAATTTTGACAACATAGTAAAAAAAAGCAATGTAAAAGTAGTAAGAGACCTTCCTAGTATTGCAAGACTAGTTGATACTATGTGCAGGGAATGTGTGATGGGAAAGCATGTGAGGACCTCATTTAGAAGAAAATAGAACTCTGCAGAGAACAAATTAGATCTAGCGCATACAGACATATGTGGACCTAATCAAACAAGATCATACTATGGTGAAAGATATTTCATTTTTTTTGTTGATGATTTCTCCAGAATGATGTGGGTTGTGTTCTTGAAAGACAAATTTGAAGCCTTTGAGAAGTTCAAAATATTCAAATATAAAGTTGAAAATGAGTCTGGATTAAACATAAAATTTATGAGATCTGATAGAGGAGGAGAATTCACCTCTGACAAGTTTCTTGAGTACTATGAAGAACATGGGATCAAAAGACAACTAAGTGCACCCAGAACCGCTCAACAAAATGGAATTGCAGAAAGGAGGAACAAGATAATACTTGACACAATGCACACTATCATGATTGAAGGGAAATTTTTTCACACCTATTGGAGAGATGCGGTCAATACAACAGTCTATACTATCAACATAATTCAAATAAGACTAGGCGCAGACAAAACACCTTATGAAATTTGGTTTGGTAATGTACCTATAGTAAAATACTTCAGAATCTTTGGAAGAAAGTGCTACATCAAGAGCGGTGATGGTGTTGGAAAATTTGATGCTAGAAGTGATGAAGGTATTTTTCTTGGTTACTCTACTAAGAGAAAATAATATAGATGTTTTAATTTAAGGTTGAAGGAAATCATTGAAAGTCCACATGTGAAGACTGATGAGAAGTTCATGATTCAAGAAAGATATTATGAATATGTACCTATGATTGAAGATGAACCAAGACCTATCAATAAAGAAATAGTTATACCTAAAGAAATAGTTATAGAAGAAATTTTTGACTGTATTGATGTATCATGCAATAACCCTAAACCAAGTCAAGAAGAATCACAGATGAGAGTGTCACGCCTAAAATTTCAAAATATACATCCAGATACCATTCAAAAGAAGATATCATTGGAGATCAGAGTAGTAATTTTTTGAAGAGATCCAGAGCAAAAAGGTTCAATCGTTGATGAAGAGGTATGTTTACTTTTACAAATTGAACCCTTAAGTGTTGAAGATGCGTGCAATGATTCAGATTGGAAAACTGCAATGCAAGAAGAATTATATCAAATAATTAAGAATGACACATGGGAATTGGTCCCTAGACCTTGTGACAAGAATGTGATTGGAACTAAGTGGATATTCAGAAACAAAATGAATGAAGATGGTACAGTAATATGAAATAAAGAAAGATTGGCATGTAAAGGATATGCACAAAAAGAAGGAATTGACTATTCTGATACATTTGCCCCTGTGAGAAGACTGGAAGCTATAAAGTTGTTTTTAGCTTATGCAACATTCAAGAACTTCAAAGTATATCAGATGGATGTCAAGTCAGCTTTCCTGAATGGTGACTTGAAGGAAGAAGTCTACATAGAGCAGCCTGAAGGATTCAAACTTTTAGAAAATCCAGACATGGTATGCAGACTAAAGAAATCCCTCTATGGACATAAACATTCCCCAAGAGCATGGTATGAGAGACTAGATGGCTACTTAACAAAGATTGGATTCAAAAAGGGAGCAACAGATTGTAACTTATTCATCATAGAGACACCTGAAGGATTACTACTTATTTCTATCTTTGTTGATGACATTATCTTTGGAGGCAAGGACAAGCTTAGTGCAGAATTTGCCAAAGAGATGTAGAGTGAATTTGAAATGAGCATGATTGGAACTATAAAATACTTTTTGGGATTGAATGTAAAGCAGATAGATAGAGGTATATTCATAAATCAGTCTAAATATGTGAAGGATATATTGAAGACATTCAAAATGGAAGATTGCAAGCTAGTAAGAACTCCCATGATAACAGGAAGCAAGATTTCTAAAAATGATGACTCCATAGCAGTTGACAAAATACTTTACAAATCCATGATAGGAAAACTCATATATCTCACTCAATCCAGACTAGATATATCTAATGTAGTTGGCATTGTTGGGAGATTTTCAGCTGAACCTAAATAGAATCACCTAATGGCAATAAAAAGAATATTCAGATATCTAAAGGGAACTATAGACTATGGTTTATGGTATCCTAATTCAAAAAATCTAGAACTTCATGTATACACAGATGTAGATTGGGAAGGTTGCATTGATGATAGAAAGAGTACCTTAGGAAGAGCAGTATTTCTCAGAGACAGGTTGGTTACTTGGACAAGAAAGAAGCAGAACTATATTTCTCAGTCAACAGTAGAAGTTGATTATGTAGCAGTCGCATTGAATTGTTCAACAATGGTTTGGGTCAAATAGATGATTAAAAACTTTGGAATTCAGATTGAGTATCCCATTGTCATGCTTTGTGACAACAACAACACCATTAACATGTCAAAGAACCCTGTGATGCATGCAAAGACAAAACACATAGAAATAAAATATCATTTTCTAAGAGAAAAATTTGCAGAAAGAGAAGTAAAGTTGGATTATGTGAGCACCAAAGATCAGTTGGAAGACATATTCATGAAACTATTATCAAAATATACTTTTGAGTATCTCAGGAAGAAGATGGGAGTAATTCCCTTTCCTAAATCTGATTAGAATTCATAGAAAATGCATCAGTCCTTTGTGACTGATGAGTGATTGACTACTCTACTTATGGAGTAGCACCTGTGCTTATTTGTATTTGGCATCCTTTGCCATTGATGTCAAAGGGGGAGTATATAGAAAGGGGGAGCATATACTCTAGGGGAGTATATAGTCATGAAAATAAAAAACACAGTCAAAGGAGATGCAGCAGTGAAGAGGAACCTTTGCTGAGGATATTGAGAAGATTGTAAAAAGAAAGACACTGTTGGATTGATGGTTTTTTTAATCATATGTTGCCATCAATGTCAAAGGGGGAGATTTTTGGAGATTTTCCTTTGTGCAAATAAGTTAACCATATGTTTTTCATTGATGACAACATATAGTATACAACAGTGATCTATATTCACTTTTTAGTATGGATATGTGGTAGCCCTGTGTGGTTTTTTTTATGTTTCAGACATAGTTATGATACAATGTTAATACACGCAGCCTCAGATGTTAAGTAACAGTTGAGTTATGTTACTCTCTTTACCAGCCACATTTTCAGAGGATTGTTTTTAGTAAGCCAACAATAATTTTATTGATTATTTAGTTGCATCTATCCATGGGATATGTGTGTTCAGGTTCCTATTTAGTTATGATTCTAAGTTAACTAACCAAAGGCGCTAATCATGTTTCAACCGAAGCATGATGTTTGCGTAATTTTGGTGGAGCTAACTCTGTGAAGTGATGCATCTATTTGTTTTGAGTTGCATGGTTCTAATTATGTTGCATACTTTGTTTAGATGAAAAGAAAAGCATTGGAGGGATTCCTATAGCTGACAAAGATCATATCTTTTGGAGAAGATACTTATGGTAGTTCATTTGAAGATCACCAAGTGTGAATGAGAATAAAAGAGACAGAAAAATAAAAGAACATAATGCTGATTGTTTTAGGATAGTAAAGCCATTTCATTCATCAGTTAAAGATCTATGTGAAGAAGTAGAGAATGTATACAATTCATTGGAACTGATCAAGACAGCAGGTCTACTCAAACAGTTCATTATCAGATATAGTGTATATTTGTTTTACTAAAGGTTGTAGCCTTCATCATTTTAGCACTGTGCTTTTGGACAGTGAGTCCTCGAGTCCTCACCCCTAACAGGCTTATTTGTAAAAGACTCCTAACAGGGTCTGACCCTTAACCAGGTCACTGTACTTATTGCATTGTAAAGATCAACTCCTAACATGGTTGTAAGATCTTCTAACATGGATTATTATACTCAATTATAGTTCTTTGTGGGTGCTAATTTCCACCGGGGTTTTTACCTAATTTGGTTTCCCCATAACCAAAATTGTGGTGTTATATTTTGTGTTATCTTATTGTGTATATGATTAATGATACTCTGCACTTAATAAGAGGAAAATAATTTAACTAGATGATAACGTATTCACCCCCCCCTCTAAGTTATCCCTTTGGACTATTCCAACAAAAAGAATCAAAGGTACTCGATGTTGCAAAAGGAATCCTCCAGTAAATTGTACCTGATACAAATGTTGATCAAACAACTCCCATACTTGATCAATTAGTGGTTCTCACCGACGCTATCACATCTTAGAATATAGATGCTAAAAAGGCTATGGAAGAAAGACTTGAGAAGAAATTTGAATTCAAGTTAGCAGAGAAAATAAGCCAAGAAGTGACACTAAACAAGGTGAAGCTATCTGAACTGGAAAGCACATCGGACCCTATAATTTCAAAAGCTATAGCCTTAATTCAAAAATTTTGCATGTTGGATCAACCCACCAAGGAGTATACCATAAAGATAGCACAAATTGATGTTGATCTTCAAGCTAGTGCACAAGGTCTCACAAACACTGAAGATGCAATCAAATTGCACCATGACCAGCTCAAGCAAGCTAGGAAGCTGAGACATGATATTTAGATTGCATAAAAAAAGTTCAGAGATGAGGTGAATGAGCTTCAAGCTCAACTTTTACCAACTCTCACATTACTGCAACGCCATATGACACAGGAAAGAACACTTATTGCCACCCCAGAAATGTCTGTCCTAGACAACATTTATGATATGCATGCCAGGATTACACTAGAGCACATGGCACTGGAAAACCTCAAAGATAAATGGGAGAAAATTATGGAATATATAAAGAATAGTCACTCCCACATACTTGACACTCTGTAAGTTGCACACTTTTGTCACATTTTTGACAACTTATAAGTTGTATATTTTCGTCATGATTATCAAAAAAGGGGGAAATGATATGTACAGTCTATAATCTTATATCATTAAAAAGAGGAAAGATTACAGAGAAAAAAGGGGAATGTATTGTACAAAGGCAAGTATAAAGGTACATATACTTATACTATACAGATGCATATAGTTAGGAGGATTCATATAACAACAAGAATATATACACAGTGTACATACTAAACACTTTAGTATTTTTCACATATCAATTTCTGATACTAATGTCAAAGGGGGAGATTGAAGACATTATATTTTTCCATTACTATATGCAAGGAAAAACATGATAAACATCATCAGTTAATATGACATTGAAAGATAGGGAAAAACACTACCCGATGCCAAGGTTACCGATATTGCTAAATACAAAGCATCCTGATGCAACACTATTTACTGTTAACCGATGACAGAAAAGACAAAGGAACCCGACGAGTAACCAACAATGCAACCTGATGAAACAGTCAAGAGTGGAACTAAATAGATCAAGGGAACCCAATGAATAGTTCAAAGAAGGAACACTGACAAACTTTCAGTTCACACCGACAATCACATACTGAGAGTCAGTTACATCCCGAAAAAAGTAGATCTAGAAGTATAAATCACTGAAGTTTCATATTTAGCTTCTTGATTTGTTTTTAAATCCATTACTTGAGGGAAAAACAATGTAATTATTATTGTTTTTATCAGTCTAACTAATTTAAAACATGCAAACCAAAGGATCAAGGTCAAGTTGTATACCTTGGATCTAGAGTTAACATTGTAATGTGTGATTCTAGAATAGGTCAAAGAACTTGTATAAATAGATTCTCAATCAATTATGAACATTCTGTTCGATGATGATTGTAGCCTCTAAGATAATCTAAGGTTTAGACAAGAGAATTCATGCAGAAGCATAGACAAAGATCAAATCAATTTTCAAGAAAAAGAACCAAGGCTACCGAAAAGAAGGAAAAGGTATTAATCAATCACTATAGGTGATAGTCATACTCTATAAGATTTAATGGATCTGTGATTAGAAATTATAGATTATATACAGTCAGGTCATACATATTGTACACATTCTAACAAGTGTAGTACACTTAAGAAATCCTTTCAAGGAAGGTGGATTTAACAATCCTATTGTAAATGTCTTAACCGAGTGCACACTACATTAATGTGCCTAAAGCTCTTAACAAATTAGATCCTAATAGGTCTCCACATTAATACTCCTAATAGGGTAGATCATTAGAAGTGATCAAATTATAAGCCTTAACCAGTTCCCTTCCAATCTGCAGATAGTGAAGTTTTGTGGGTGCCATACCACAGCAGTTTTTACTTCCTAACAGGAGTTTTTTGCGATATCATATCTTGTGTTATGTGTCTAATACTTTCATGATTGTTTCTATGAATGTTACATACAATAAATTTTATGAATTAATATTACATGCATAAGAAAGAACATCACATTTGGTCGATAATACAATAAATATTGATTGCTAATGAAGTAAGGTGAAAAGTGTTAAAAGTTTTAGAGGTACCAATTCACCCCTCCCCTCTCAGTACTACTTCCCATTAGTCCCAACACATTGATCAAAATCAATGATTGAATCAATGATAAAAATCAGTGACTAAATCATTGATCAAAATCAGTGACTAAATCAATGATCAAAATTAGTGACTAAGTTAATGATCTAAATCAGTGACTAAATCAATGACTAAATCGATGATCAAAATCAGTGACTAAATAAATGACTAAAATTATTTAGTTATAAATTTATTCATGTTATAAATGACTTCAAATTAACTATTAATAGTCATGTGACTAAGTTTAGTCATTTAAATACAATTTTTAGTAGTTTTTTTAGTCACATATTGTAGTTTTTGTACTAGTGATCCATACTAATTTGATAGACCAATCAAATCATTCACTTTTTGTCATTGTTTGTTCTTCTATCTACCATGTTTCTCTTCAATCAATCATAATTTTCTCCATTGTTGTTTCCAACGTACACGATCATATAAAACACATCTAGAGACATCTGTGAGTCTCCAACCACGATCACACACTCCAATTCCTACTGCAAAATTGAATTCATCTGCAAAAACACTTAGCAACACATCAGGTGTTGGCATTATGATGGATTTTTGTGGTGACATGATGGGTTTGAGTTTTTCATTGATGGTATCTTATTAACTCTATTGATTTTGGTGAATAGGTTACAGTTACTGATCGACAGGATGAATAGGTGAAGTAGATATGCCAAGTATTTTGACCAGTGAATAGGAAGATAGTAACATAATGTGTTTTGACTAGAGCTTGATATGGTGAGCACATTGGGAGATACGATCTGTAATGTCCCCACCAGGGAACCCATAAGGAATCAGGTCTTAAGACCAAAAATTACAACTAACAATTTTTTTTTTTTCGATCATTACATCATTACTACTTCAAATTTACATTCCTTAAGGTTCCCTTAATGAAATAATTTACAAACATATTTATATTACTTATCCAAATTGAATTTCATTTCCTTTCTTCACTTTCACAAATTAGAACTTAAGAGATAGGGTAAGAAAATAACATTTCATTCACAATTATATTCCTTACTTTATATACTAATTCCATTTCTCCATCCTACACATTGAATAACTTATTCATTACGAACTACATTTCAACATTAGCATAATAAACATTTTATTTTATTTTCCTTGCAATAAAGAAGAGATAGAAAAGATCATTCATCATTACATTGTATATTTCCAACTTTGTTCTTTCAAATAATAACCCTTGAAATCAAGCCTAGAACTATCCCTCCCAATTACATTTCTT
>MU227421.1:1853762-1875490 GCA_018584345.1 Thuja plicata
AACATAAACTGCATTCTACTCTCCCAACTAGGATAACTTCCTAAACAGAATTCTAAGTCCATGGGTAACCTTGAGAGTAACTTGGTTAAATCTCCACACATCAACAGTTTGAGGATTTTGAAGGCACACTCAAACCTATGTAGCCAGGTGGAGATGATGCCTGGTACCTGCATCCTGCATCATCAACTGATATGCATATACAAATATAAATATAAACCAACAGTGGAAAACAAGGAGGGAGAGTGCGACATCGTGTGGATCTCACGTAGGAGTTACTATGACTTCCCTTCCTCATCCTACACTCACATCACCCAGTGTACATCAAACCATAATAGGGTTAGTAGGGGTAAATCATAATATAAACATGATAACACAAATCAATTTAAAACATTTTACTGATATTTCTAGCCATTCATCATTAAATTATAACTCATTTAATATGTCCAAATAACTGCAATAACCAATTATATATGCTCAAATATCTCATAAAATGCTAACTAAATAATAATCATAGTTCATCATAAAACCCAAAGTGTCAAAGCAATATTCTGGTCTATCTAACATAGGAAGATTCTAGGGTGGGCATTACACGATCATTACTGGTGCATCTCTTTGGTCAGAGAAGTCTAGATGTACGGTCGCGATAGTTAACTCAACATTTTGTGAAAGTTAGTATTTTGGCAATTGTTCTATATGAACTGGTTAATTTACTGATTGGTACCTGATGATCAGATGGTCAAGGCAGTTAATTTAATGTTGGTGTTTTGTATTAAAAAAATTTATTACATTTTGGGCTGCCATGTTAAGATTTATTGGTGCAGATTTTAATGAGTTAAGTCAAATTTGAGGGATGACTTGTGGATTATTTTTAATGTTTTAACCAGCTTAAGAACATCTATATAAAGGAATGCTAGATCATATATTTAGGGTTTTTGATCTTTTTTTAGTGGTTGTGATCATAGACAGAGGAAAAGTATTGCGTCAAGAGTTCAGAGACTAAATTGGATCTTATAGACAAGTAGTGTCATTCCAGATTAGTGATTTGAGTTCATTGCTCAAGGTTAACTCTAATAGGTTAGCAAGGTTAAATCCCTTAACATGGTGGAATCTAATAAGCCTTTTTGTATAAATCCTCTAAAAAGGTGACCTAAGAAGGATTTCTAAATCCTTTAGCGAGGTAGATCTTAATAGGTTTATTTGTACTTATAACAAGGTACTAGTCACTCTTAACCAAGTCATCCCCTAATAGGGTATTTTAAGATCCTAACATGGAAACTCCTTTACAACAATGAAGAGATTTGTGGTTTTCATCCCCACTATGGTTTTCTCCATCTTACAAGGGTTTCCATGATATAAATAGTGGTGTTATGGTGTATGCTTTTTGGTTAATTGAATTACTTTACTTCTATTGCATAGTTACATTTGCTTGTTTGGTTTTGTGGAAGTTACTTAAAATCATAATCAGTTTATTGGTTGAATTAGTACTTTTCCTATTTACACTGATTCACCCCCCCCCTCTCATTACTTCTATATTTTAACAAATGGTATCAAATCCTAGTGCCCTTTCCTAACAGCTTGGGTGAGATCCTTAAGGGAGACATGGAGTTTTATATAAGACAACTTGATGAGGCTGAAGAAATCATTGACAAACTTAAAGACCAATTGAAGATTTCTAGGGCTAAGAGACAAGATCTTATCAAACAGTAGAGTGATAGCCAATACCTCATCAAATAATTGTCTGAGAAGGGTGGATCTGATGAATCTAAAGTATAATTTGTGGCCTTGGAAAGTGAATAGCTAGCTAAGGATAATAAGGACATGCATAAGATGCTAGAAAAATAGAAACAAGATAAGAAGAAAATGCAAAGGGGGTTGGAAAACTTCTCAATAAGAATTGGTGAAGATATAGAAGCAAGGAAAGTTGCAAATGAAGCTAAGAAAGTTGTTGAGGATTACCTAAAGGCCAAAGATGAAACGCTAGCAACTAAGGTGGATGATCTTTTCAGATCAGAGCAAGAAATTGCTACATTGAAGGAACACCTACATGAAACTAATGAAGAAAACTTTAATGTCATTCGAGAGAATGAACATCTAAGAGATGAGAATACAAAGATAAAAGAATAATTGAAGAATGTTAATGACCTATTGGACAATTTCACAAGAGTTCTGCTAAAATTGATGAACAACTCTCTAAACAAAGGATAAATGGTGATAGAAAAGGAATAGGATTTTCCAAATTTGAATTTGGTGAGTCATCTGGTACAAAGGAGACTCACACAAAAGAAAATACTACACCTAAGGTTAATAAAAACAAATCTTGTAAGAGGAATTATAAATTGGTATGTTTCAATTGTCACAAGGAAGGACATATTGCTAATGTTTGTTGGCCTAAAGCTAATCCATTTGTTTGTAGATTTTTAAATTCTTTTGGTAGATCTGTTGGTTACAGTACTAAAACTAATATTTTTCAAGTTAATTTTTATCACTACAAAAAGTATGGTCATAAGGCTAATGAGTTCAAGACTATAATCAACAATAAAAGGTTGTATGTCAACCAGGGAAGCCCTTACCAAAGGCAGAGACAATTCAATGTTATCTTTTTTGTTTGTCACAACTTTGGAAAAACAATAGTGAATTGCAGGATGAGAACTAATAGAGGCAATGTTGGACCATGGAGACAAAATGGTATGGTGTGTTTTAACTTCAATAAGATTGGACATATTGCTAGTTCTTGTAGAGAGAAGAAGAATAACACCAGAGGTCAACCAATGAATAGGCCTGATAATGATAAAGGAAAGAAGGTTGCATATTTTGAAGGAATTAAGAAGCAGATGAAGGATACATGGGTAAAGAAAGGAGAATTGAAGTCTTATGAAATGATAGAGAACTTCACTACATTGGGTAATGTGGAGACTTCATCATCTGACTGATTCAAAGCTATTGGCTTAGGGGGAAAAATTCAAGTAAGATCCATAACCTATCCCCTAAGATTGTGTGCGTGGTAAGATTTATCAGCATATTTAGATGCCTAATGATGTTATGTAAGAATCTGATGAAGTATATTGTATTGCATATGATTCTATATGACCGCATAATGTTTTTTTTTAATGGCATAGTGAGACCTTTATGTTTCTAATCATTGTGACCGGTTAAGGTTGTACTATTTTACCATTTGCATTTATTTATTTGTAATGCAGAGACATTATAAGGAAGAAAGTAAATTTTATTTGTCACTTTACATTCTATGATCTAAGAAGTGCATTTGTGAGAATTTTCTAAGTGATTGTGAATTGGAGATTGTGATTCTATGCTTGAAGTGAAGTGATGTTTGAAGAACTCTTTCAATGCACTCAAGCGGTATTTTTCTTGTGTTGTGGAGGTTATGTTTTATGGTGATTATTGTTAGCATTATGGACACCCCTATATTGATTGAGATTATTGAGGACCATGGCTAATTTTCAAATTGAATCCATTAAAGGAGAGAAAAAATGATCCCATTAGTGATCTGTCTTTGATACCTCATGGTGTTTTGTTAACTAAGGATGTAAGATCATTCATTCATTCCAAGATTAAAGATCATAGTTACAATGCTATCTTCAATGCATTTATCTAACTACGTGATGGTTCTAGTTTGAAGGATGAGCATAAGAATTTGAATGATAAGGCTTTCACATATGTTGTTGAACTACTTGAGAATTTTGAAACTGATTGATTAAGACATGTACTTAGTCGATCCATGATCAGTTCCTATGGGTGGAAATTCCACACAATATTGCCAAGGATATTATCCACACAATGATAGGGTTGTGTGCCACCGATGATGTACCTATTATGATAACTATTCTAGCCGGTGAGGTCACTCATCTTACAAAGTCAAAGAAAGATTAGCGTGCTATGAAAATAAATGACATTGAGGATGTTAAAGTGAAGTTTTCTTCAATGGTGATTGATTATAAGGTTAATCAGTCAAGCTAATTGAAAAGTGTGCCTAGTGGTGGTATTCATGCTACTTATTGGATGGTAAAGGAAAATTATCGATATGACTTGTGTGAGGTCATGGGAGACCAATTATTTGTGAACACGGAGAAAATAAATAAGGAAAAGAAACAATATTTCAAGTACGATTCACTACTGGTATGTATTTTCTTCTATTTGTAGAATTATTTTCCTAGTATTGGTCAGATTCAGTGATCAACTAATAAACCAACAATAGTAGAAATTAAAAAATGCATAAGGATGTTAGGAAATAACTTTAACAGTACTATGTGGGGTTATTTTAAATATTTCTATAAATGCATGCATGAGAGGGAATGTATCCCAACTGGTATTGTTGAAAATTATAAAGATGATATATGTTTTACCGTGGATATTGATACATGCATGTTGCAAGTAGTACAACCAAGAACTTATTGGGATTTATCGATGGGTTATGAAGTTGATGGTGATATGGTATCACTTCATGCTAATGATTTATTGTTCAAACTAATTGATGTTAGTACTCCTAGGTTTGGTACTTATGAAGAAACCTAGTTTCAAATTCATTCACAGTTGAAGGGACCTGTGATAGAGAGAAGAGTGAGGAAAAAGGTTGATGATTTACCCAAACAGAGTGCCATTACAAAATATATGATGGATAAGATCAGGAAAAAGCTTGAGACTGAACATGAAGGAACTTCTAATGTTGTTGCAAAAATAACTACTAGGAATTCTACAATGCTGAAGGAGAAGGAGAAAGAGAAGGTCAAAGTAGGGAAAACACATGTGATAGAATAAAGGAATTGCAAGAGAAAAAAAGGAATGACTCATGGTTATAAAGAGTCTAAGAGAAAAAGAGAAAAGACGCCCATTGCTAAAGAAGATGAACCTAAAACTAATTGAGAAAAAGATCAAGAAGAGTTGAAGGCTACTGGAAAGAAATATAAAGTAGTTGGCATGACAATTGAGAATTTAGTTAATCCTAAAACTTTCATAATTTTGATTGCAGATACCATAGCAGAGAGTATTAAGGAATATGGTGGTGTAAGTGATGCAAATCGATGTTTTGAGAACTTTGATGAAGCAGATAAGAAAAAGATAGAAGATGCTATTATTTTCAATTTGCATAAGTTTTGTAGAGGACTTAGTTAGTTACATAAGAGTGTACATGATTCACTATATAAGAAGATTGAGGCAAGATGGAGAGATGCTCTAAAGAAAGACAAAGAAATGTTGGAGAAAGCATTAATCCTACTGAAGCCTGAATTACCTATTGAAGATGTAAATCTTTTATTTGAGGAAATGAGACCTAGACTCAAAACAAGAGCTAGAGTATGCAAGATACTCATTGGTGAATCTTAGGCAATTCATGATGAGACAGTTGAAATCATGAAGGAGAAATTGAAAGAACACAAACTGATAGAAACTACACAAGAGGAGGTGACAATAGATGAACTTGTTTCTAATGAACAATTAATTGAAGACATTATAGGTAATTTAAATTCTGATACACCACAACAAGATCCTAATACTATTACATTTGAGGCCTAATTCCGACGGCTATCTGTCATATTTTCAACTCCTATTTGTTGGCAATTTGACAGATGTAGCTGTCATGGTTATTTCATTGCAAATCGCTATGAAAATAGTGACCATCAGTATTCCAACATCGCTATCCATCAGAACTTACCACACTAATAGTAACTTATTATAGCATTTCATACTGTACATCTATCAGAATGGCAATGGAACATGTGGACTCTCTGATGGACAAACTTTTGAAATGCCGACAGATAGGAAGTGACTGTCCGACAGGAAAACCTATCAAAGTATAGCAATCCCATCAAAACTATCTATCAAAAATAGAGTCTCTCAGATATTATACCTGTCAGGATGTTGACAGATATGCACTGGCTATCCGATAGGAAAACCCATCAAATGTATAGAAGTCCCATCAAACTTATCTATCAAAAATGGAGTCTCTCTAATGTTATACCTGTCAGGATGTTGACAGATATGCAGTGACTATCTGATAGGATAACCTGTTAGACATATAGCACTCTCTTGGAACCTAGCCATCAAAAATGTATTCTATATGATGTTATACCTGTCATATGCCAATGGAAATGTAGTAACCTTTTGATAGGGAAACCCGTCGAACGTATAGCATTGAATTTACGATAGGAATACCCATCATATGTATAGCACTATTGTTGAAACAATTATCATAACCATCAAAAAAGTGAAGAACAGGCACACTAAAGATAACAAATCTCAAGAGACCATAATAGTTGGTTCCCGTCTTGGGTCCATATTACTGAAAAAATGGTTTACCTTTTATTAGCTCATCAAATGCAGGGATTTGAAATAATTTAATAGAATATTTTCATGATAACATATATTATTTAAGTTGACATTGCACAAATTTATCTACTTTGCACACTTGTAGATCATGAGGATAGCAATAAAGAAGCATCTCCTCTCGTGGCCTGCATTACTTAGGCCACATGAGGGGATGCTTATTTATCAATGTCCACGCAGTCCAAAAGTGTGGGAAATAGATAAATTTGTGCAGCGTCAAACTAAAATAATGTATGTTATACATGAAAATACCAACAATTAAATTATTTCAAATCACTATATTTGTTGATCTAATGAAAGGTAAAATGTTTTTTCAATAATATGGACTAAAGAGGGAGACCAACTATAATGGTATCTTGAGCTCTGCTATCTTTAGTCCTAGATAGTGGGTAAGGCCTAGAAGACTAATACTTGTTGATCGTCAAGAATAATCACTACCTTGCCTTTATGTACACTGTACAGTATCCAATATATTACTAAAGATGAAGAGAAGGTAGAAAATATAAATGGATAAAAGAAATGAAAGATACAATAATATTATCTTGTTTTTTACCTTCTCATAATTGATCCCAATCTTGCAAAAACCTTTTTACACTTGTGTATCTCATCAATACTGGAGGCTTGAAGGAATTTTATACGATCACTAGCACATTTCCTGCATGGGTGAGAAACAGTATCAAAATTTTCCAGATTCTGAGAAGAGGTTTGAGTGGAGGCCAAAGAAGCAATATTTGTGAAGGTTTTATAGACCTAAGTTACTGAATCATTATATCTACACTAGAACTCAATCTTGAAACCCTCATCCTCACTTTTGTCCCACCTCAGCTCAGTAAAGAAGACATTCTCTAGAATTTTAGACATCTAGCAAATCTCAACAAATATCCCTTCTAGCCTCCACTAAATATACGTCTTCTAAGAATCTAAAAACTCTCGATCATTGATTCTCATCAATGTACGAATAAAATTGTGACAAAATTATTAATCCCTAATTCAATCTTTGAAAAATAAAATTGTGACAAAACACTTAAAGAATATGTAAAGCTCATAATATTTTTTTACTTTACTCATTAAAGGATCTATCTATAAAAATATGATGACTTGCATGAACCAAATAATGTTCTCAAGAATTGGAAACAAATAACATAACTATAGAAACTAGAGAGGGCATGGCCAAACTTTATGAGTCGCTTCATCCACAATCGGAGGATACAATAGCACACATTAGAAGTAAGCATATCATTATTGTGAGTTATCATCCTAGTCATCATCTTAAAGCATCTTTGCAATAGACATTATTATGATTTGGAATGCTTGTTGTTTGGTTTCCTTTAGGATATTTTTTGTTTCTATTGTTTGCGTTCATATATGGATTGTTTTGTTCTTGCAATTCTAATTGCTAAGGAGAGCTTTAGAGGATCTCTGATTCAGTCGATAACTAATTTTTCCTAGATTTTGTGAAACAAATTGCACAATGGTTTGCTTGATTATTACTAAGAAATGATTTTTTTGTTTCTATATATGGATTGTTTTGTTTGCTCCTAGATTTATATGAATGTAAAATATTTACAAAGAAAAACATAATTAGAGGATAGAATAGCACACAACAGAGGTAAGCCTATTCTTATTGTGGGTTATCATCCTAGTCATCATCTTAAAACATCTTTACGATAGACATGATTATGATTTGTTAAATTCTCTTATTTTTTCCTTCCATAATTATCATATCAAAATTGAGGGGATGTGATCAAAAGATTTTCACAAAGGCTATGTTTAAACAAGATGGGACAGGATTTAAATAATGTTAAAATGACATTTAGAAGAAATGATATCCAACCAAGTTTGACACACACATCTATTGCCAGCATTCTAATGAGAAGGGGCATGTGAGTAAAAGTGATTGACATCCTCATTCTATGTTTAGAGTTTCCCCATAATTATTTCCTGCTATGTTTAGAGTTTCCCCATAATTTTTGATTCAGTTTTTTCACAACTCCAATACAATTGGAATTGAGAGAGGTCTAGAAATACTAATCTAACTGTTAGATTTGAATGCATAACATACATCAATTCAGGTAGTGGTTGTCTATGGATTTGGAGGGATGGGTAAAACAACACTCGCTGATAAATTTTATGCCCACATTGACCTCCTAAACTATAACCATTGCAGAATCCATATGGAACAAAATTGTACCAAGAATGATCTTAAAGTCCTTCAAGAACATATCTTGAATGGATTGTTCCACCATAATGTGAAATTGATAGATTGTCACCAAGGTCAGGAAATGATCTAGTCTTTCTTCAAAAATAATCCTAATCAGCCTATATTTATATACATTGACAATGCTTTGAACAGAGCGGATATGAAACAACTTCTACTTGTAGAATTGGGTAGTTACCTTCCACCCAAGAGCAGAATACTTCTCACTACCAGAACACTCCAGGAAACAGACATATTTATTTCCTGGAATATCCACCACCAATAATACCATGTTATCCCTCTTCCATCACCAGCGGAAAGAAATCTTTTGCTGAAGAATATTTCACATTACAATGATGAAAGGAACATAGATGCTCTTCTCAAGCTTTTTGGTGGAATTCCACTTCTACTGGAGATGACTGACTCACAACTGGCCATCAACAACAGAAATATGAATAATAATATAATATTAGAGTTACTTAGAGAAGGGGAGATTGTAGAAGAGGAAGATATTAGTGACCGAATGGTTGATTTTGTATACCACATATTGTTACCCCCTATTAAAGAGGCTTTTTTGGATATCACATCCCTGTTTTGTTATTGGCCAAGTGAAGAAGTATCCTACATAGTTGGAGAGGAGGAGTTCAGAGCTCTTGAAGATGAAACATTTGTCAAGAAATCCAAACCAAAACTAATTTGGGACCGAGTTGTTGAGTGTGTTGGAGCCCTTGAAGGTTGTTGGGGAACTCCAAATGACTACATTCATTCTAGACTCCCATCTACTCACCATTTCATCAGACCCTAGACTAATCTGATCAATTAGGCCTAGGTGTCCGTGTGACAGTTTGTAGATGCTATAATAGAACTGATCAAAGTTACTTCAGGGTTTTTTAGAGGAAATTTAAAGGCTCCAAAACACATATTCAATAGCATTGGTCCCATGTCATTGTTAGAGTTAGAAGGAAAATTCATTGTTGGAGACCTGACAGAGAAGGAGAAAACACTCTGAGTTTGTGTTGGTGTTTGTAGACTTTGTAAAGTTTAATTTCTTGGAGGTTGAAAGATTATATTGGAGATACCTAAGAACTATTTTGGTCAATCTTGGTTTCATAACCAATACCAAATTTGGAGCAAAAGCTCATTGTTGCGGGCCTAGGAAGAAAAGGCAACTTTATGTGATTTATTTTTTTTAGGATTGGTAAGGCCTAATGGATTGAAGGAATTGAATTATTAAGGGTATATGGTAAGTTAGAACCCTTAGTGGAAGTCTAATCCTTGGTAAGTTAAATAATACATGTTGGATAGATTGGAGAGTATGAAGCAAGGAGCCATGAAACTTAATGTTGCTATCACATGCAAGAATGACAATGCATTGAGGGAGCTCAGTAGATTGAGGCAGTCGACAAGTTTTAGAGTTTGTTTAAAGGAGTACAGTGATTGTGGGAACATCATCCAATTGTCAAAGAGAGTAGGCCAACTACACTTTTGTTATGTGCACTCTGCACCAGAAAGATAGCCATGTCAAAATGGAGGGGTTATTTGATTCCTTGTATGTTCTCTATCTTCATTACAAACAACTTATAACAAGTTTAGAAAAAAATGAGTAAATGATACAACAAGCTTAAAAGAAAAAATTTATAGTTATATGTATGATATTTCTTTAGTCGATAATAATTTAGATAATGAATCAGAAATCTAACAGCCACTAAGAAATTGGGAAAAAAGTTTCAAATAATTTGGTTTGTGGATCATAATTTATAACACCCATCAAAAAATTGGAGATAAAAATTCAATAATATGATAGAATTCCAACATCGGATAAGAAATTGAGAAAATAAAAGTTTCAAAAACTATAACAACTTAGATTAAGAATCAGAATTTCTTACACTCAATAAGAAGTTGGACATGTTCTTCTTCTGATCACCCTGAAGCTAAATAACCTTCCCAAACTCTTTATCCTGCACAATGGTAAATACAAATACATACCCGTGACTACTATACTCGAAGAGTTTCCCTTGGCTGGATAAAATGATGAGACCCACTTTTTCCTCGCACAAAAATGAAAGTTCATGCACCTTATTTATCAACACACTTCATCTCTTTGAGAACATCACCTGCCAATTTGTTCAGTTCTCAATTCTCTTTATTTCTATCTTTCTCTACCCCATCAAGATAAAAATAACAAAACTCTTACTAATTAGTTAACTACAAATATTTTATGTGTGATACTAGGTAATTTGTCATAATTAGTTTACAATATTCTCTACACTTTTTTCTTCAACTCCTCATTTCACCTATCTATTTGTAGAGGATCAACTCTTGACTAAACTAAAAATAGATGATGTTAAGAGGGAGGTTCAAGCTCTTTATGTCTAGTTGTTACCTTATATTTCCAAGGTACAAAGGTTTAAATAAATGACCAATATGGACAAATATCTTTGTGCAAGCCACAAAGACCTTTTTTAATCATCTTAGTACTTAATAACATGACCAAACCATACAGTCCCAATATAACTCAAGATATAAACTATACGTAATTATTCTACGTGTTAATTGAATATCTAAATATTTCCAAAGTATTACAAAAAAGGAAAATTGATTATTTTCTTTTATGTTTTCAAATGAACCTTCAAATCCCAACAAAATAAAAAATACCTCTTCACCAATAACTTTTTTTTTTTACATGTCTCCAATAAATACATGTATACCAATTTTCATTTAAAACAATCAGTTTATCTCTAATAACAAATTATTTCAAACATAATCCATAAAATGAAACAACCCACCCACGTGATTGTCATTTTTGGTAAAGGGTATACAGTGGCAAAGAATATTTTTATCACAATTCTCAATATCTACATCTCTAGCATGCAATTGTACAATCATGAGAAGTACTAATTCCATAAGGGCATGGGTGAAAAATATATTGATACCATTACATGGATGAATGAGGAAGATGTTATAAGACAAGCCCTAAATTCAATTATTATAACACCAAAAAGAGTATGGGATCATCTAGATGACACCTACAAGAATGATCTTATTAACATAGGAATAGATTAAGTGTATTCCCATCTCATAAGAATTTTTAAAACTATTGAAAACTAACAATGGAGAATTTTAGGGCTATTTAAAACTAACAATGGAGAATTTTACACAAAATCTTTTAGCCTTTGCAAAAATTATATTGCAAATCAAAGACAACTACCAAAAAAAAAGTAACTTTTGAAAACTTATTCAAAAAATTTAAATGTATTATGCTATTACATTAAGCATGCAAAAAATACTAAAGACAAACCAATTTTTCTTCTTAATTTACTAATTGGTGACTTGAAATATGCCAGCATATGAAACATAACAGTAAATACTAAATAGACTTCCAATTCTTAGATATAGGATCCAGATCTTAAGAACTCGGTTTAATTATTTAGATTAGTTCAAGGACTCAAGAAACCTTGCAACAAAGATAATCAACTACTTCATTCAAATCATTAGTCTGCCTTACAAACACAAACTTATAGTGAACATACCATCATAATCACAATCCAATAGTACTGTTGCATTATTCAAGAACTGATACATTTAACTTTGAGAGAAATATATTTCCCCAAATAATCTAGTTCCTCACTAAGATCAATGAACAAGTATGTAAGCAAGTTAGACAGCGCAAAAAAAATGAAAAAAGGTAAAACCCTTAATTTATCCTACTATGTGCAAGAGGAAGCTCACACCACTAGATAACTTGCTGACAAAAGTAAGACCATTTCCTATTGGTCAGCTAACAAAAGAGGAAGCCCATGTCACTAGAAACATGGCTAGATGACTACGGTGACATCATATAATATAATTTATTCAAAAATTTATTAGTCAAGAAAAATAGGAAATTCAAGATTTAGAAGATGAAGAAAATGAAAATCTTAATTTCCATCACAGACCCCAAAAATGGAGGTTTCAAACCTGCAAATACAAATTGTCTTCTAACTCACACCAATGAAAACCAAATCAAACCAAACCAAGTGCAAAAGAAATAAAATTCATCAACCAAGATTTTGGTATCACTTGATCAGGAAGTGATGCCTGTACATGACCGTACAATGTAGATAATACTCAGAAAACAATGGTTTTCATTAAAAAAATGCTTCAGAATGTAACTGTGCCAAAAAATCCTGACTGTACCAGTTGAAAACAACATAAATACCATCCCATAGCTAATTCAACCAATCCAAATGTGTTTGAGACTATTGGGAGGTGAGTTGCAACATTCGAGCAACATTTTGAAAAGTTGCATTGATAACAAATGCAAAATTGACAACATTTTATCAACCACTAACAACAAAGTGGGTATGGCATCCAAAATGGATGGAACATGACCCAAAACACCTAGACAAGATAAATCATGGTAAAAATTTACCTTAGACACTTATGCAACTTAGAATCATTATTGCATACAACACCTAAAACACCAAAGACAAAGACAGTCTATTGAACTAAGGAACCTTTGATTTATCAATGTACCAAAAGCTCCTTGTCGACACAACATGGACCAAGATAAACCACTAGTATGGTTTAGACACATCCTCTTATTAAATTGAAAATAAAACAAGAAAAATCAAGTCCTAGGTGCCCTGCACCATGGAGGGTTTCACTTTCTGTGGTGTATCAAAACAATTTACTTGTCCATTTGCGCAATTATGAAACCCTCAAAATGATGGCACTAAATTTCTTGAATTGTTTGTTTTCCATTAATGAATAAGAAGCCTTCAACAACACAATAGAGCCATATAATTATCTCTAGGTTATCATCCTCACTTGCAAGAATGGTTTTATGAAGAGGTGAACAAAGGGGCTCAAATGCTAGAGGATTTGGGGAAGCTATGCTATTATGAAGGAATCCTGGGATGATGACTTGCATAATATGGAATTTTTTAACAGGGGACTCAATCTGCAACAACTATGAATTAGGGAGGAATGCAAACCCTGTACTAGGGTTTTACACCATCACCATCTCAAGAGGCTTATTGAAAAGCTAAAAGTGAGGGATGAAAAGATTAGGGATCAACTTGAAAACATTGAATGACATTTTTTTTGGGTCCTTATTTCCTCTCATCACTTATCTTGATTGTCCTGAAACTTTGTTACATGATGGTTTCCATGGTTGTCATGATGACTTTGTATTGTAGATCAATGCTCAATTTTGCATAGCCTCTTGTATTTTACCAATAGTTGGTGTACCCAAGTATGTTCATTGTGAGTGATTGTCCAAATCAACCCAAAATAGGAGCTTGAACATTAAGTTTGGATTCTATATTGAAGTTAGAAGTTGTTTTGAAAGGTTTAGAGCCTATAGTTTTCAAAGGTGTATAGCCTATAGTAAGAGATCTACTCGAAAAGTTGAGATATTCAGTCCTAGAGGACATGTGAAGCTATAAGATCTACATCAAGTGGTATCAGAGCTCTGTAAGAGTTCTTAGGAGAAAGACAAGATGTCAGTGGGAGATGGAGAAACCAATCTCAGAATACCACTTGAAGCCTTGTAATGTTGAGAGTGGGATAAAAGCTACATTTGAGACCCTAGATAAGGAACAACCTTATTGAGCTTCACTTTGTTTCGAGAATAGTTTTATATTCTGTAAAAAATAGGGCCAACCACGTGAAGGTGGAAGCTCATTTGGCCCCACCCCCCCTAACATCACTCTAAATTCCCCGTTAACATCTAACATTCATTCATTATTTCATCAATTAATAAAATGTAATATTCATTAATTATCACACAATAACATTCATTAACACATTATAAAAATTATTAGCATTCAATAGCACATAATTAAATTCATTGGCACATAAAAATTAGTCATTATCAATTAAGGTGCATAGATGACAATCATTTTTTTTTTCTTTGATTTTCTCAATTTAAATAAATTGTTAAGAGGAGCATCGGTGTCATAATGATCATATCCCCTCTCATTAGATCTCAATGCACTCCTAGTTCTCTATTGATGCAAAGGGGGGTCATCTACAATAACATATAAAAGGGTTAAATTAAAAATATTTTATTATAATTTGTTACAAGTATTTTAGTACTTTAAAGGACATAATCGTATAGCTCTTTACCTGATCTAGTCACATCATCAACTTCAAGATCAGGTTGTCTGGCCTCAACCTCAACCTACTCATTAACAATGGCCTCTACACTCTCTATAGCTACAATACAAATTGTTACATTAATCTAAACACCTATTGCAATTAAATTTGTATTACTACACCAATAAATTTAAGATGTTTTCTTGTATTAATAATTACATATAAAAAATTGAATAGAAAATATATACCTCCATCACTGTGATGCACATCTAAACCAACATCATCATGCACAGGTTATGTACCAGAATCGATAGGCTTCATTCCAATTTCATACGCATTCATGTTATCATTGTTTTCTTACTTAAAAAAATATACTCACTTTATGTTGGAACTTAACATCAAATAAACTAATTGGTAAATAATTGAATTTAAAATAATCATCATTTACCTTAATTACCGCGATAGATCCATCTGTAGAACCTTGTGCACTTCTTTCCCGTATTCTTTCAGCCACATCTTTATAGCCTTGTTGGAAGATGATTCTTTTCTCCTCTTCTTTGAGACTTATATTGAACTTCGCGCCCTACATTTTTTCTTGGTATCGTCAAATTTTATTTCATTGTTTTATCAAAAAGAAAAAGATTGAAAATTATAAATAAATATTATAAAGATCAAATTATTATTTTTAGTGTTAAAAGCCATCTACAGATTGTATTTTCCTCATATAAATCTGATAATATTAACACTTACAACTCGTGCAACAAATTTCAAATAACCACTAGAGTCGAGCTTGTATTGCTCATACTTTTGTTGTCTTGCCTTTGTTTCCTTTGATGTGTCAGGTAATCTATGAAGAGATTGAAATATGTTAGTTCATATAAATATAAAGAGTATTTAGTATACAATTACATTCTTAACAGTATCACATACCTTCTTCTGTTGTGTGGTGGTGTAATTCCTTTTTTATTTCATTTTTCTCATTCGCATCCATAATAAGACGTTGCCACTATAAATTAGGAATGCAAGGGGGGCGCTGGTACTTTAGGTTTTTTGATAATGTACACCTATACTGGTCCCTAATATACCTCAAACATAACCCAAATTTATGAGGGTGCCTATCCTTCTCAAATGCACGAGGTCCAAATAAGTTTCTCATACTCTCTACGAGAGCATCCTTTAACTTTATATCTTGGACTTTCCACCTTTTAAGAAAAATAACACTGTTAGATTCAAAAATGAAGTGAACTTACCTTTAATATAGTTTGAGAAATGGATGTAATGATAACTATCCTAGAAATGATATAAAATCAAAATAGTGGATTGGGGTTTTATTTTGGATATGATGTTCCACCTTTTAGGATTATTGCTCTTTTCTTGTTTTTGCTACCAAGGCGCCTATTGCTAGGTTTTCACCAAGGCAATTTTTTCTCTTTTTCAATTTTTTTTATTTTTTTCTTTTTTAATTTTTTTTTTATCATCTAGACGCCTATTTGCTAGGTTTTCACCAAGACAACATTTTTTTGATTTTCCAATGTTTTTGATTTCTTCATGCTCAATTTTCTCTTTTTTCTGATTTTTTTCTTTTCCAATGTTTTTGGCTTTTGATCTTTCTAATTTTTTTGTATTTTGATCTTTTTCTCATGTATAAAGTTGATGTTGACTCATCTGATACTCTCAACTGATACTCTTTCCTTGGATACTCTTTCATCTAATCAGGTGTGAACCCTTTTAAGATGAATTCTATTGATAGGTTCTTGCAATTCATCACCATCATAATCGGCCAATTTGTAAGTCCCCGTTCCAAAAGAAGAAACAATGACAAAATGACCAAGCCAATTTGCTTCCCACTTTCCTTTATTTTCTCTATCAACCTGAATTTTAGGATTCTCCCGCAATACTAGATCTCCCACTTGAAAAGTTCTTGGTTTAATATGCTTGTTATAGTTTCATGAAATTTGATTTTGATACACTTTCAAATGATCATAAGCTTGAGTTTGGTGTTCCTCCAACATTTCCAATCTATGATTAATCCATGCAATGACACTCTTAGGGATGGTATTTCAACTTCTAAAGGTGGAACAGCTTCATCCCCATAAACCAATGAAAAAGGTGTAGCTCTTGTTGGGGTACGAATACTAGTTCTACAGGCCCATAATACTGGATTGATTTGAAGGTGCCAATCTCTACCTGACTTACCAATCGATCTTTTGAGGATTTTGAGGATATTCTTGTTGGTAGCCTCTTCTTGTCCATTACCTTGGGGATAGCACAAATGGATGAAGAGTGATGAGTAATATGGAATGTGTTACAAAGTTCATCTACATCCTTGTTCTTAAACTATTTTCCATTATCCGAGATGATGGTGTGAGAAATGCCATATTTGCAAATGATATGATTAAGGATGAATATGGAAATTTTCTTCCCTGTTGCAGTTGTTAAAGGGATGGCCTCAACCCATTTAGTGAAGTACTCTATTGCGGTGAGAATGTACTTATGTCCGTTTGAAGAAGGTGGATAAATCATGCTAATCAAATCAAAACCCCATTAGTAGAATGGCCATGGTGTGACAAATGGGTGTAATTCTTGTGTCGGTGCATGGATCATGTCTCCATGGTATTGAAATTTTGCACAAACTTTTACAAACTAAAAAGCATCTCTTTCTAAGGTTTTCCAAAAGTACCCCATATGTAGGATTTTCTTAGCTAGGTTTAAACCACTTGAATGTGACCACAAATCCCCTTGTGGACATCTTTTAAAGCTAATTTTGATTCATCTTCCTCTAGACATCTAAGGAGTGTTTCGTCAAGACCCTTACGGTACAATGTGTCAGAAAGGATGGTATAACGAGCAACTTGTCTTATAAAATTTCACTTTTGAGCATGGGTTTGGTCTATGGGTAAGGTTTGGTCTTTTAGCTAGGCATAAATGGGTCCATACCATGGTGAGTCATGTCCATTTAAAAGGGAAATAATTTGGGTATTAGGTAGGTCAAATGCTGGTTTAACCAATTCTTCCACCAATAACTCATACCTTTCATTTTGATCAGGCATTTGAAGCAAAGATGCCAAGGTAGCCATTGCATCTGCTGCTCTATTCTTGTCACGTGGGATTTGTTCAAAAGTAATCAAAGAAAAGTACTTTTTCCAATCATTCAAAAATTTCTTGTAAGGCATAAATTTTTCATCCTTCGTAGAATATTCAATATTGACTTGATTGATGATTAATTGAGAGTCCCCATAGAGTTGTAATTTTGTGACATTCCATTCCAAGGCCATCCTGATACCTATGACCAAAGCTTCATACTCCACAATGTTGTTTGTACAAGGAAACAATAACTTGTAAGATTTTGGGATTGTGTAACTTTGTGGTGTGATCAAAAGAATGCCCATCCCACTACTATTTTGGGTGTAAGACCATCAAAGTATAAATTCCATGTCTTAGCTTCCACATTAACAATCTCAAAATTAGGAAAATCCACTTGAATGGGATGTGTCGACTCTAAAGGATAATCGGCCAATTGATCTGCAATAACTTGACCTTAGATTCCTTTCCTACCCACATACTCAATTTCAAATTCACTAAGTACCATTACCCACTTTGCAATCCTTCCAGTTAGAGCTATTTTGCTAAGTAGGTATTTCAATGGATCAATTTTGGCCATTAGCTTAACCTTGTGCATCAACATATAATGTCTTAACTTTTGAGAGGCAAATACCACTTCTAGGAAATCCCTTTCTATAAAGCTATAGTTTAATTCATTTTTGATCAAAGTTCTACTCAAGTAGTAGATAGCTCTTTCTTTTCCTTCATTATCTTCTTGTGCCAATAAAACTCCTAAAGATTTTTCTGTTGCTGATATATTGAGTAAAAAAAGGTTTCCTTGAATAGGTGAAATCAATATGGGTGGATTCATCAAGTATGTTTTCAACAATGTAAAGGCTTTATCACATTCCTCATCCCATGTAAAGATGGTGTCTTTATGTAGCAACCTTGTGAATGAATGGCATTTTTCCGCCAAATGATAAATGAACCTCCTTATAATAGATTGAAGTCTTCCTTGAAGTGACCTCATTTGACTAATATTATTTGGGTTGTCCATGTCCATTATTGCTTGTACTTTTTTAGGATCTACTTCAATGCATTTTGTAGAAACAATGTACCCTAGGAGTTTTCCAGATTGTACCCCAAAAGCACACTTCTTTAGGTTGAGTCTCACTTTGAATTGTTCTAGCCTTGTAAAAATATTTTCAAGTATTGGTAAGTGATCTTTTCATTCATGTAACTTAGCTAGAATATCATCCACATAGTCTTCTAGGAAGGTGTGCATCATATCATGGAAAATGGTAGTCATTGCTCTTTGATAAGTTGCGGTGGCATTTTTTAGACCGAAGGGCATCACATTCCAACAAAAAGTACCACATGGGCATGTAGAGGCTGTCTTCTCTTGATCTTCAGGTGCAATGCAAATTTGGTTATATCCACTAAATCCATCCATGAGTGAAAACATAGAATGACCCACAGTTAGATCCACAATAGCATCAATGCTAGGTAATGGAAAGTCATCTTTCAGACAAGCAAGGTTTAAATATTTGAAATCTGCATAAACTCTTATGGATTTATCATGTTTGGTAACCGGTACAATGTTGGAGATCCATTCTGCATATGCAATTACTCTTATAAATCCAACCTTGAGTAGCTTTTCCAATTTTGCTTTGACTAAAAGGGCTACATGTGGATGCATTTTTCTCAATTTTTGTTTGATGAGCTTAACCTCGAGTTTCACATTCAAATGATGCATTATGAAACTTGGATCCAATCTGGGAATGTCAGCATATGACCATGAAAATTTTAATTTCTTTTCTTGAAAGAATTCAATGAACTCTTTTCTCTCCAAGGGACTCAAAGATGCTGCCAAGTGAATAAATTTGGGAACCACTTTGGTACCAATGTTAACCTTTTCTATCGGTTCAGTGAGTATAGTTTATCTTTCATCTTCATGTGCTGGTAAGGTGTCCAAACTCTCTTCCTTAGGTGCCACAGTTGGGTTTTCACCTTCGAAAACATCCTTTATTTTTACTTTTTTTGGGTCTAGCACTGCCACATGGTGGTTTTCACCCATAGACCTTCTCATTTTTTTGTATTTCTTCTTTTCATTTTGTGGATTAAGAGGTTGAACACGTGCCCCTATCATCATGTCTAGAGTGAATTCATTGATGGAAGAATTTGGTTCAACTGTATTTAGGTATAAGGCCATTGCATTGTCATTTGGGAAGTATAGTAAGTCATTTGGCTCTAAAATATCCCAATCAATAAGTTTAGGGTGCATTAAGGACAAGGATTCATTGGATGGATTATCATTTGAAGGATTGAGGGACATGACTTTGTTTGATGGTTCATACATTTTATCGTCAAAGTCTATGACATGTGCCTCTTAAAGATGGTCCATGGAAGAAGGATCAAAATCCTCTTCACAAGAGTCCTCTAAGATTTCCATGGGAAAGAAAGCATGTGGATTAAACACTAGGTTAGAATCTCCCACCCACAAAGGTACCGAAGGTTCACCTACCCATTGAGTGTAAGGAGGTTCTTGTTCTACATTAGATTGTTGGGGTTCACTTGATGTTTGAGTAGAAGTTGAACCTTGAGTCACATGTTCTTGATTCTCAACTTTAGGAGTTGCATAAGTGTGAATGGTATCAACCTCTATGTCATGAAAAGATTCTTCTGAAAAGGAATCCCACTCATAATCCCTAGAATCATCTTCACTTTTAGAGCCTACCATGTTGATACATGCACAAAAAGCATGCATGGGCCTTCAAATTTCTCCTTTATGTTGAAAACCTATGTCGGCTTTCTCTTCTTTTTCTCTCCAAACTGGTTCAATAGGTTCTAACAATCCCCTATGCCGAACTCCTAAGGGTCCTCTCCCATTATATCCCATTTTCTTCATGATATCAAATCCTTTGCCATATTGATCAGTTTGGATGTTGATATGTTGCACCCTTTCAATGGAATTAGCTGATTTATCCTTCTCTTTATAAATCCATTGTAATACTTCATTATCCTCTTTTTCCATTTCTTGTTTGTCGCATTCTCTCAAAAAATGAGAATTATACTTGTGAGGTTGATGATCTTTGGATGGCTTCCCATGTGTCCTTGGTTATGTAGGTAAATCATGTAGGGAAACAGAATATTCCCCTACCCCTTTTGAGTGAATTTTGCATTGTTTCTCAAATTGGTTCATCATGTCACTCATCTTTTGATAATGATCCTTCTTAGCTTGTTCTCTTTCTTCCTTACTGGGTTTTGAAGTTTCCATTCTCAATGTTGAAGTCTTGACTGAATTATCATTTGAATTTTTAGCCTCATAACTCATCTTTTCTTTTCCCTTATTTGATGTAGTTGAGTTAGTTTGATTAGGGTTAGAAGTTGATGTAACATTTGATGTTGGTTTTGGAATTTTCTCTTTGTGTTCTTCCATGGAAATATCAGGGATGACTCCTTCCCTATTATGAGGTATGAATAGTTTGTGACTTGGATTCAAGGAATTTCAATATTGAAATGGGTTTGAATCTCCCCCAATCGTGATCCCTTCCCCCATGTGTGGAAACTTTATGCATTGGTGATAGGTAGAAGGTACCGCTTGCATTTCATGTATCCATGGCCTTCCCAATAGGATATTGTAAGCCAATTTCATATCAAGGACCTGACATATGGTATTCTTTTTGATAGGTCCCACTTGAATTGGTAGAATAATCATACCCTTTGAAGATCGTTCCTCCTCATCATAAGCCTTAATGGTGATTTTCTTTTTAGAGTCAATGGAAGACTCGGTTAGCCCTAATGGCTTGAAAAGGTTTAAAGTGCAAATATTAAGACCAGATCCCCCATATATGAGAACTCTCTTGACCCTATGCCTTTGTATTAACACTTCTATGTGCAAGGGTAAGTTTTGAGGATGTGTGATAGATATATCATCTTGCTCTGAAAATGAAAGACAATGAGGGGCTATGAGATGTCCTACCATGTTCTGAAATTTATCTTCCTCCAAGTTTATAGGAATGGTGGTCTCAACTAAGGCTTTTTCCAAGATCTCCTTGTGATTAGGAGATAA
>MU227421.1:1875540-1891347 GCA_018584345.1 Thuja plicata
CTCCTTGTGATTAGGAGATAATTTCAACAACTCCAAAATTGATATTTGTGCTAGAGTCTTTTGTAATTGATCCACCAAACTATAAGGCTTTGTTGTAGGTGGTGTTTGTTTAGCCAAAATAATTGGTATTTTAGGATCGATTGTAATAGGATTACCCCCTTGTAGGGTAACCTTTGAGGCTTTCCCCCTTGTGATGGCATTAGAGGTCTCCACTTTAGGTTGATCTTTGATCACAACAACATTGATAGTACTCTCATGGCCAGATATAGCATTGATAGTATTATCATAGGTATGTGCAAATTTAACATTATTATTTCCTCTTGCATTGTTCCCATTATTTCCTCCATTGTTTGAATTATAGGATTCTCCTTTCTCATGTTTATAGAAAGGAGTCTTAAAGGCCATGTGATCTTCATTAGTTTTAGGGCCTTCTACTTTTATCACACCATTGTCAATTAGATCTTGTACCACATGTTTGAGACGCATGCAATCATTTGTCTTATGTCCCCGATTTATATGGTACTCACAATGGTTGAGCCCTTGGTAGGTCAATAAGTTTATTTTCAATAAGTGTCCTTAATGAATTTTCCAATGGTTCACCCAAATTAGTGAATGTCCTTTTGGGTTTAGGTGCAAAGGAAGGTTTAGACTTGTAAGCCCCTTGATTATTCCCAAAGTTGTTATTAGTATTGTTGTTGTTAAAGGGCACTTTGGGTGCTTGATTCAAGTTATTGGCTTGAACTAAAATTTGAGTGAGATTGAAAGGGGTGGCATTTAAATTATTTTCCTCTACCACTCCATCATTAACCACTCCTTTATTGTTGTTATTTCTCATCCAAAAATGGGTGTTGTTAGGGGTATTGCGATTTTGATTAGGATTGGAGGTATTATTGTTGTTGTTATTCTTGTTATCCTTTTAAAGTTTAATTTCTCCCCTTTTGACTAATACCTCTTCCATTGTTACCCCATTCTCAATTAGGTCTTGGAATGACCTACAAAATTTTAGTCTTAATCTATAGTTCATTTTATGGTTCAAGTTATTCACAAAGATATCCATCTTCTCCTTTTTGGGTACACTTCGAGGGTATCTAGGAAATACCGCTCTTCGTCATTGTAGGAAAAGTAGGAATCCCTCTCCTTATCTTTGCTTGGTGTTACATAAATTAAGCATTGTAATCTCATGTTTGATATTATAAGAGTAATGAGTAACAAACTTAGAGGCCAATTCTTCAAAGGTTTGAATGCTAGAGGGTAACTTTGAAAACCACTCCATCGCCATACCTCCCAAACTTCTAGGGAATAACCTCATTAGGTAAGTTGTGTCATGCATGAAATATAGACTTAAGGCACAAAATTCCCTTAAGTGATCTTTAGGATCAGTATTTCCTTCATATTTGTCATATTTAGGAAAGATAGCATTAGTTGGGAATGGAACCATGATTAATGACTTATCAAACAGAAAAGGACACAAAGCTTTGATAGAAAAGGGTTTAGGAACCCTGCTTTGTTTCATTGTGTCCAATTGCATTTGGAAAAGTTGGAATTGCTTGTTCATGATATCAATGGGATTAGCCTTAGCTTCTTTTTGTTTAATTTTGTTGACATCATAGTCATGTGGAAGTTTGAGACCCGTTTGTGCTAGGTCTAGAAAGTACTTTTCCTTGTCTTTTTCCAACACTTTTTCCATAAGCTTCATGAAGAAGGGACTTTGTATTGCTTCATTAACCTTTTTCAACAGTTGCTTCTTCATCATTAGGGTCAATGTTGCCCCCATTTTTATTATTATTTAACCCTTGGTTGTTAGGGTCAAGGTCGATTCCTCCAAGGTTGTTGTTGTTTAACTCTTGATTGTTAGGGTCATTATTTCCTCCTCCATTGGTATTGTTATTGGATCCTTGATTGTTAGGGTAAGCATTTCCCCCTCCATTGTTATTCATATCCTTGTTGACATGGTTGATTTGATCAGGGTCTATATGGCCAAATGGAAAAGACATTGTTGGCTATGTTTCCTTATAGGTTCTGGTAAAGGTCTTGAAGAACTAAAAGGATCACCCGGAAAAGGACACTCTTGCCTTAGATAAGATATGTCAGGTTGTAGGGTAGCCTTAATGTAATGAGATCACGTAAAAGCCAACATTAACATAAATCAAATAAATACTTAGGATTTTTATCTCACTTAATTGATCAATCCTTGAATGATTTTTTAAAAGGTCCAATAATGGCGGATTTTGATAAATTTTAAGCTACACAAAGGTAAAACATCCAAAAGGGTATCCAAAAATGTGAGTAACTTGTTTTCAAACCTCTAGGAAATATCCACTATTTTCCCTTCTTTGTTTTTGGGTGGCTCTTGCCTGTGTGTAGGCGGCTTTCAAATGTTGGTACGCGGTTACTGGAATTCCTCTACGCGGCACTCAACAGTTTGCAGGCAGCGTTTGCCTATTGATAGGCATTTTTACAATGTTTACACGCGGCACTTTCCAGTGGCTTACGCGGATTATGCAAGTTTCCAAGTGGCATTTCAAATTTACAGGCGGCCCTGAATTGTTTATACGCGGCCCAGAATTGTTTATACGCGGCACTTTGCTAATCAAGGTTGAAATTTTCAAATTTTTGAATTTTAAAAGTTTAATAGTTTTGATCAGACTTGTTAAAGAATATTCTTGCATGAAAATAAAGTACAAACTCAACACACACATCAAATTTGCACCATATCCCTAAAACAACACTAAAAGTGTATGTTCTTGGATGTTCTTACGCGTATAACACAAGAAAATCTTCCAAGCAATCTACTTAAGAGTCAAACAAATATGGCGTTTAACAATGGCTCTAACTAGGTAGGTTTAATATTTAGCAAGGTTTTAATCACACCTCCATTCTAAATATTGTCAAGTTCCTTTACCCCCTTGCGGGCTTCCCACACGCATGAAAGTATAATTCTGTGCAATCCCGAAGGACTACTCGAGGAAGTGATGATGACTTGCACAAGACTTAGTCACTTTCTGATTAAGGTAAAGTGCCCTTTACAGAAGCAGGCAGCACAATTTATCTTCTACACGGTTTAAGAATGACAGATAGAAAATAGAAGAAATTTGTAAGCGGCTCTTGATTGTTCACAGGCAGCTTCAAAATATTCGTAGGTAGCTCTTCTCCTATTTTCTACAAAATGACAAGAAAGTGAACCAAAACACAGAAAAACATGATAAAAATGATTAAAATGAGGCCTAAAGTCCCACAGTGGGCGCCATTTGTGTGTGAGAAATTACACCTTCATGAAATTAGGATTCAAACCTATAATTCTATGAAAATAAAATAACAATTTAGCCTAAGAATTGCAGTTAAATCCATGACATCTCATGGTTCTCTATCTAAGCTTTGTTGAAAGAGCTCTCAGCCTTAATCTCTCTCAAGGACAATCCTAGAATGAGAAATTGATAACAAAAATTCTTAAATCTAGATCAAATCTCTCAAATGATATGAAATTCTAACTCAAATGCTCATGATATTACTTTCAAATCAACAATTTGCTTTTGCAAATGATCAAAATGCTATGCAAATGCTCACTATGTTCTCAATTGCTCACAAATTGCCTATAATAAGGATGCTATGCATTCAAATTTTCTAGGATCCCTTATGCTTACAAAATGGCTTGTATTTATAGAAAATTCCCAAGGGTAGGTGGTAGAGTGAATTGACCATGGGTTAATCCTTGGTTGAGTTTGATCCCTCAAATGGTTTCAAATGGGGGGACCATTTAAATGGTTGTCCTCAAAGGGTGGGACAAGAAGACAAGATCCTCAATTCTCATTGGTTGATCAAATTGAGTTGAAAGAAATTAGGATTTATTTAATTCAAGCATTTAATTAAATTAGCCATGTAAGGTTGAATGGGTTGGATTTGATTTTTGATTTAAAACTATACAATTAATTGATTAAAATCAATTATATCATTTTGATTGATCCCTTTTAGGCTTAAATTTGATTATTTGATTTCATGATTATTTAATCCTTTGATTTTAATTAATTTTGTCTAATTTGCTTGATAAATGTCCATATTTATTGATTTTGATCCATTTTGATGAGATTTAGGGAAATTGGCTGAGATTTGCAGATTTGGATGATTAAGAAACACCTGGTCAATTTTAGGTGTCTACAGTTGCATTTTTTCTTTTGCAAGTTTTTCTTCACTTTGATCTTTTGTGTTAACTAACTTGTTGGAGGAGCCAGAATGGGAACTATTGCCACTAGGTGAGTAGAAAAATAAGCAAAAACCTCAAAAAAGTGCCTATCCATTAATAGCTTTGAAAGAGGTAATCTTCTCATGAAGCTTATTTTACCTTAGCTTGCGGCATTTCATTTAAACTAGTCTAAATAGGGAAAACCCTGTTATTGTCCATTTTAAAAAAAGCAATAGGCATATGCTCTCAACTTCTTGTAATTTGATCAAAAATCCAAACATGTTGTGTTTGAAGTGGTAGAAAGAAAGGGAGGAAATTAACCATACATTTCCATTATAAGAACCTCTTTGTAACGAGGTTGAAAAAGAATCATTTTTTTTAAGTGTTTGGAACAAGGAACAACAATAGGGATATGCTCTTCACTTTTTAAGTGAATCAAACTCCCAAACATGTTGAACTAAGTTTGATTTCTTGCTTTTCTATACATTCCAGTTAAAATAGAGCTTTAGAGGGCCTGCCTCCCGAGAATTTCCTTACGAGGACGATGAGAGGGAATGACCCAAAGTGGGAGAAAATTTCTTTTGTCGTGATACTATCTAACCCACTATAAATAAATGAATTCTTCCTTAATTGGAAGGTGACTAAATTGTGTGCAAGTCTCTTCACTTCCTCGAGTAGTCCTTTGCGATTGCGCAAAATAGTACTTTTGTGTGTGTGGGAAGCCCGCAATGGGGTAAAAGAACTTGGCATAGTTTAGAATGGAGGTGATCAATAAATCCTAAATAAGTAGCAATCCTACCTTTTAGATCCAAACTATTTAAAATCAAAATCTGACTTTAGGTAGATTGCATGGAAGATATTCTTGTGCTATACTTGTTAAAATGACCGAGAACATACACATTTAGTGTTGTTTTAGGGACATGATGCAAACTTGACGTGTGTGTTGTGTTTGTTTTCAATTTTCAAGAAAGAATATTTTGCAGACCTGATCAAAACATTAAAAATTTTAAAAATCAAAAACATTCTAAGAAAAACAATCTGGATCTGCAAAGTGTTTCCTGTGAACAGTTAAATGACGCTTGTGATACTTTAAACGATGCCTGGCAGCATTTTAATACCGCGTAAGTCACTAGAAAGTGATACCTGGAAACTTTTAAACAATGCCTATCAACAGGAAAAAGTTTTATGCTCCACTGTAGAGTGCCGCCTACACAAATTCTAGTCAATGCCTGTTAAGATTTAAGTCATGCCTACACACAGGCAAGTGACGCCCAGAAACAAAGAGGGGAAAATAGTGGATACTTCCTGAAGACTTGGAGAAAATTGGATTTCATATTTGAGTACCCTTTTGGGTTTTCCATCTGTTCATAAGTTCAAATTGATTAGAATCCCTTGTTTTGGACATTTTACAAAAAATCATAAGGGATTGATCAACTTAAGTGAGAAAGCATTAATGCAATTCATGTCCATGTCAGCTTTTACTCAATATCACTACATTAAAAATACCCTACAATCAGATGGTTTGTATCTAAGGTAGGAGCTTCCTTTTTCAAGGAACACATTTACTTCTTCAAGATAAACACAAGAACCTACAAGAGAAGAAGAACCAACTGTCTTTCCCCATTGGAAACATGGACCCCGATCAAATCAACCATGCTAATAAAGATATGAATAATAATGCAGATGGTGTGGTTGATAACAATAGCAACAACAGGGGAGGAATTGACCCTAATAACCAAGGGTTAAATAATAACAATAATGGAGGAGCAATGGACCCTAACAACCAAGGCTTAAATAACAACAACAATGGGGGCAACGTTGACCCTAATAATGAAGAAGAAACTGATGAGAGGGTTAACGAAGCCATGAAAATCCCATTCTTCATGAGACTCATGGAGAAAGTGTTGGATAGAGATAGGGAGAATTACTTTTTTGACCTAGCCCAAGCGGGTCTTAAACTCCCTCATGATTATGATGTCTATCAACTTAAACAAAAATAAGCTGAGGCAGATCCTATTGATATCATGAACAAACAATTCAAACTATTCTAAATGCAATTGGACATTATGAACCAAAGTGGGGCTCCTAAACCCTTTTCCATCAAAACTTTGTGTCCTTTTCCATTCGATAAAACCCTAATTATGGTCACATTTCCAAATAATGTTGTTTTTCCTAAATACGACAAGTATGAAGGAGCATCCAATCCCCAAGATCATTTAAGGGAATTTTGTGCATTAAGCCTCGAGTTTATGCATGATACAACATATGAATTAGGTTGTTTCCTAGGAGTTTAGGAGGCATGGCAATGGAGTGGTTTTCCAAGTTACCCTCCAGCAACTGAAATTTCAAAGAATTGGCCTCCAAATTCATGACTCATTATTCCTACTATATCAAATATGAGGTTACGATGATAAATTTATGTAATACCAAGCAATGAGAGGGAGAAGGATTCCTACTTTTCTTACAACGATGGAGAGTGGTATTTGCTAGATACCCTTGAAGTGTACCAGAAAAAGAGAAGATGGACATCTTTATTAATAGCTTGACTAATGAGATGAATTACAGGTTAAGGTTACAATGTCCTAGGTCTTTCCAAGACCTAATTGAGAACGGGGTTACCACAGAAGAGGTATTGGTCAAAAGTGGAGAACTTAAGCTTTATAAAAAAAACAACAACAATACCTCCAATAACAACCAAAATAGAAATCCTCCTAACAATAACCGGTTTTGGATGAGGAATAACAACAAAGGAGTGGTCAATGATGGATTTGTAGAGGCAAATAATTTGAAGGCCACCCCTTTCAATATTAAAAAAGGATCCGCTCAAGCTAACAATGTGACTCAAGAACCCAAAGTACCTTTCAACAACAATACTAACAATAATAACTTTGGGAAAAACCAAGGGGCTAACAAGGCTAATCCATTCTTTACACCAACTCCTAAAAGGACATTCACACCTTTGGGTGAACCACTTGAGAAGGCATTTAGAACCCTGATTTCTAATAATATTATTGATTTACCTAGAGCTCAATCATATGAACCAGAAATCAAACCTACATGGTGGAGTGAGTCTAGTCATTGTGAATACCATAGGAATCAAGGACATAAAACAAATGATTGCATGCATTTGAGACACGTAGTGCAAGATCTAATTGACAATGGTGTGATTAAAGTATAAGGACCTCAAAATAACAAAGACCACACAACATTTAAAACTCCTTTCTACAAACATGAAAAGGGTGAATCTTCCAATGCTTTCAATGGATGGAATAATCAAAACAATTTGAGAGGTGACAACAATGTAAACTCTACCCATAGCTATGAAAATACTATTAATTCCCTATCCGGACATGATAGTACTATCAATGTTGTGGTAATCAAAGAACAACCTAATCAAGAGACCTCTAATGTTGTAACTAGGGAGCAAGAAGAAAGAGTTACCCTACAAGGAAGTGCCCCTAAAACCTTTGGTCTTACTTCAAAAACTACTTTGGCTAAACCAAAATCTTCTTCAATAAAGCCTTATAGTTTGGTGGATCAATTGCACAAAACTCTAGCACAAATATCTATCTTGGAGTTGTTGAAACTATCTCCTAATCACAAAGAAATATTGGAAAAATCCCTAGTGAAGACTAATGTTCCTATAACCTTGGAGGAAGATAAGAATCAAAATATGGTAGGACATCTCATAGCTCCTCATTTCCTTTCATTCTCTGAACAAGATGATATGTCTATTACCCACCCTCAAAAATTTCCCTTGCATATAGAAGTGTTAATCCAAAGGCATAGGGTTAAGAGAGCTCTCATTGATGGGGGAGTCGGTCTTAATATTTTTACATTAAACCTTGTCAAGACTTTAGGGATATATGAATCCTCCATTGACCCTAAAAATAAAATTACCATTAAGGCTTATGATGAGGAAGAAAGGTCTTCAAAAGGCATGATTGTTTTACCTATCCAAGTGAGACCTATCAAAAAATACACCATATGTCAAGTTCTCTACATGAAATTAACTTATAATATCTTATTGGGAAGACCTTGGATTCATGAGATGCAAGGGGTACCTTCTACTTATCATCAACGTATAAATTTTCTACATAGGGGTGAAGAGATCACAATGGGAGGAGATTCTAATCCCTTTCAATATTGTAACACATTGAAGCCAAGTCATGGATTATTTATTCCTCACAATAGGGAAGGAGTCATCCCTAATGAAATTAATGAAGAACATAAAGAGGAAAGTTTGAAGTTGACATCAAATGCTACCTCCATCTCAAACCCTAATCAAACTATTTCAACTGCATCAACTAAGGGAAAGGAAAAGATGATTTATGAGGGTCAAAATTCACATGATAATTTAGTTAAGACATCTACATTGAAGATAGAAATTTTGAAGCCTTCCAAGGAAGAAAGAGAACAAGCTAAGAAGGATAAATATTAAAATATGAGTGAATTGATGCATATCTATGGAAAAAAATGTAGAATCAACTCTAAGGGAGTAGGGGAATATTATGTTTCCCTATTTGATTTACCAACCTCTCCTAGGACACATGGAAAACCATCAAGTGCTCATCCCCCTCATAAATATAACTCTCATTTTGTAAGAGAGAGTGACAAATCTGCCTTAGAGGAGGATAATGAAGTACTACAATGGTTCTATAAGGAGAAAGACACTTCAAATAATCCCATGGAAAGAGTACAACACATCAACATTCAAACCAATCAATATGGAAAAGGGTATCAAATTATGCAAAAAATGGGATATAAGGGAAGAGGACCCTTAGGATTCTATAATAGAGGATTTATAAAACCCATTGAACCAACTTGGAGATCAATGTTGGATGATATCAATTTTTGGTTACTGATCATGTTGTTGATATTCATGTTTTGTCACTGATGTCAACATATATATCTATGTAGAAGACTGACTGACTACTTAACTGGAATGAGTGTATGGACACTGTACAAATGATTCAGAAGGATCAAAGTTGGATTTATGTAGGATGATTTATCCTAACCTTACTCCTAAGGTTTATTGACTCTATGTTACATTATGTGGATGTTATAGTTTATTTGGTGAAGACTGGTTCTCTAGACTACAACTGTGATTCTAGACAGAGCAGGTCTCTGTGTTTCAGGTATATCTTTCTGATGGACATATTTCAGAACTTGCAAGCTTACTAATGGACAACTGAAATATGTTAGAATAATGGGTTGTGTTCTATTTTTTATTGAATACTAATGATGTCAGTTGTGGTGTGTACTCTGGAGAAGACCTATTTCCTGGCCGACTTCAGACATGTAGTGTGTGGAATTAATTGTGAGCATGAATTGTGGATCTGGAAGTATATGTAATGAATTTTAAATGTTGTATACTTGTCTTAGATACCGTGTGTATCTTAGCAAGGGGCTATGTAATTATTTTTATGATGGAAAGCCTTAATTGGCCGAATTAATTAATTATGTATTAGGAAAGCTTAATTGGCCGACCTAATAAGTTATTGTGTAAGGGTATATATGGAAGATATATTCTTGTGGAGAAGTGTGACAGAGAAAATAAGAGAAGGAATGTGTGAAAGATGTGAAGCTTTTTGACTGCTAGATGTAAGAAGAATTGATACTTCATTGGAACTAATCAAGCAAAGACAATTGTTGGTAGATAGTTCTCTGATTGTGTATTTTCTTTATACACTTGTGTGGATTGTAAATCCTTGAGGGTGGCTTTAACCTTCTTTGGGTAGTGTGCCTTGGAAGTGAGCCTACTATTTCCTTTGACTCCTAACAGGGTCTGTCTCCTAACAAGGACTATGTACTATAATGTTGTAACAAGCTCCTAACATGGATAATATCTTTTAACATGGATACTATACTCTTAGTACATTATTTGTGGGTGTTAATTCCCACCACGGTTTTACCTTTAATGGGGTTTCCTCGACAACAAATATTGTGTTTTGGTGTTGTCTATTACTGTGTTATCATTTATATTTGCAGATTTGGTTTATAAAGTATAAAGTTTAAAAAAACTATATCACAACCGATTCACCCCCCTCTCAGTTGTCTTGTGGACTGTTATTCCTAACAATCAAAAGAAGTGAAATCTGGAATAGGTTTTCAACACAAAGGAGAATTTAAAGTGCAATGCATGATTTTCATGAACATATGCACATGGTAGGTTCTGAGAGTGAAGATTATTCCAAGGATTATGAGTGGGATTCCTTTTCCAAAGAGTCTTTTCATTACATAGAAGTTGATGTTATTCATACATGTGCAACTATTCCCAATATCACAAGTCAAGAGAATGAACATCAAGGTTAGAATTCTACACAAGTGTCAAGTGAACCTCAAGAATCCAACATAGGTCAACCATCTAGGAATAATCAATGGAGAGGTGAACCTTGGGTACCTTCCTGCGGGGGTGATTCAAATGTTGTACTTTATCCACATGCATTCTTTCCCATGGAAATTAGCGAGGTCTTTAGTGAAGGAGATTTATATCCTACTTCCATGGAACATCTTGAGGAAGCCCATGTCATAGACATAAGTGATACAATGTATGAAACTTCAAATGAGGTCATGTCCTTAAACCCTTTGAATGAAAATTTTCCAAATGAATCCTTAGCCTTAATGCACCCTGAACTCATTGATTGGGATTTATCCAAACCAAATGACTTATTATACTTTCCCAATGACCTTTCAATGGCCTAATACCTAAATACGATTTATCCATATTCTTCCATCAATGGATACAATCTGGACATAATGCTAGAGGCAGGGGTCCAACCTCTCAATCCACAAAATAAAAGAAAAAAATACAAAAAAATGAAAAGTTCTAGAGGTGAAAACCACCATGTGTCAGTGCTAGAACCTAAAAAAGTAAAAATATCAGATGTTTCCAAAGGTGAAAACCCAATTGTGGCACCTCGGGAAGAGAGGTTGGATGCCCTACCTGAACATGAAGATGAAAGGTCACCCATCCTTATTGAACCAACGGAGGAAGTTAACATTGGCGCTGAAGAGGATCCCAAGTTTATTTATTTAGCAACATCTTTGAGTCCGTCAGAAAGGAAGGAGTTCATCAAATTATTTCAAGAAAAGAAAATTAACTTTGTGTGGTCTTATGCCAACATTCCAGGGTTAGATCCAAGCTTTATAATGCATCATTTAAATGTGAAACCTGGTGTGAAACCCGTAAAGAAAAAATTGAGAAAGATGCACCCTCATGTGGCACTTTTAGTAAAAGCATAATTGAAAAAGCTACTCAAGGTTGGATTCATAAGAGTGATTGCATATGCAGAATGGATATCAAACATTTTACTAGTCACAAAACATGACAAATCCATTAGATTTTGCATGGATTTTTCAGATCTCAATCTTTCTTTCCCAAAAGATGATTTTCCGCTACCTAGCATTGATGCTATAGTGGACTTAACAACGGTTCATTCTATGTTTTCCTTGATGGATGGATTTAGTGGATATAATTAAATTTGAATTGCACCCGAAGATGAAGAAGAGACAAATTTTACATGCCCATGGGGAACCTTTTGTTGGAATGTGATGCCCTTCGGTCTCAAAAATGCCGAAGCAACAAACCAAAGAGAAATGACCACCATCTTCCACAATATGATTCATACCTTTTTAGAAGACTATGTGGATGATATTCTAGCAAAATCACATGAAATAAAGGATCACTTACCAATATTAGAAAATATCTTCACAATGTTAGAGCAATTCAAAGTGAGACTCAATCCAAAGAAATGTGATTTTGGGGTACAATCTGGCAAACTCCTAGGTTACATTGTTTCTGCTAAAGGAATTGAAGTAGATCCTGAGAAAGTGCAACCAATAATGGACATGGAAATTCCTAATAATATTATCCAAATGAGGTCTCTTCAAGGAAGTCTTCAATCTATAAGGAGATTCATTTCCCAATTAGCAAAAAAATGCCATTCATTCACAAGGTTGCTACATAAAGACACCATTTTTACATGGGATGAAGAGTGTGACAAAGCTTTCACATTATTAAAAACATACTTGGTGAATCCACCCATCTTGATGTCACCTATCAAAGGAAACCCCTTGTTACTTTACATATTAGCAACAGAGAAATATTTAGGGGTCCTATTGACACAAGAAGACAATGAAGGAAAAGAAAGAGCCATTTACTACTTGAGTATAACATTGATAAAATATGAACTGAACTATATCTTCATGGAAAGGGCTTGCCTATAAGTGGTGTTTACTTCTCAAAATCTTAGACATTACATGTTGATGCATAAAGTAAAGTTAATTGCCAAAATCGATCCTTTGAAGTATCTACTTAGTAAAATAGACCTAACAGGAAGGATTGCAAAATGGGTGATGGTACTTAGTGAATTTGAAATTGAGTATGTGGATAGAAAGCAATCAAGGGACAAGTAATTTCTGATCAGTTGGCTGAACATCCTTTAGAGTCTACGCATCCAATTCAAGTAGATTTTCCTGATTCAGAGATTGTTAATGTGGAAGCAAAGACATGGACCTTATATTTTGATGGATCCTATACTCAAAGTGTTTCAAGGGAAGGAATTCTTTTGATAACACCTCAAGGTTACACAATTCCCAAATCTTACAAACTATTGTTTCCTTGCACAAATAATATAGCTAAATATGAATCTTTGATCATAGGTCTCAAAATGGCCTTGGAATGGAATGTCACAGAATTGCAAGTTTATGGAGACTCTTAATTAGTCATCAACCAAATCAATGATGAATACAACACCAAAGATGAAAAATTGATGTCATATAAAAGGATGGTGGATGATTAGAAAAATAATTTTTATTTGATTACTTTGGAGTGAATTCCATGGGACAAAAACAGAGTAGCTGATGCAATGACTACCTTGGCTTCATTACTCCAAATGCCTGATCAAAATGCAAGGTACGAATTCTTGGTGGAAGAGTTGGAAAAACTAAAATTTGACTTACCTGATACCCAAATAATTTCCCTTCTTAATGGAAATGACTCACCTTGGTATGGACCAATTTACGCTTATCTTAAAAACCAAACCTTACCATTGGACCAAACTCAAGCTCAAAAATGACATTTCATAAGACAATCGGCTTGTTATACCATCATATCAGACACATTGTATCACAAAAGTCTTGATGAAACGCTCCTTAGGTGTCTAGAGGAAGAGGAATCGAGATTGGCTTTAAGAGATGTCCACGAGGGGATTTGTGGATCACATTTGAGTGGATTAAATTTAGCTAAGAAATTCCTTTGCATGGGGTATTTTTGGAAAAACTTAGAGAAAGATGCTTGTCAATTTGTAAAAGTTTGTGCTAAATGCCAATATCATGGAGACATGATCCATGCACTTGCATAAGAATTGCATCCATTTATCACACCATGGTCATTTTATCAATGGGGTTTTGATCTAATTGGTATGATTTATCCACCATCTTCTAATGGACATAAATACATCCTCACAGCGACAGAATATTTCACTAAATGGGTAGAGGTTGTTCCTTTGACAACAACAATGGGAAAGAAAATTTCCATGTTTATCCTTAATCAGATAATTTTTAGATATGCTATTCCTCATTCTATCATCATGGACAATGGAAAACAATTCAAGAAAAAATATGTGGATGAACTTTGTGAAACATTTCATATTATTCATCATTCTTCCTCCATTTACTATCCTCTAGGTAATGGACAAGCCGAGGCTACAAAAAAGAACATCCTAAATATATAGAAAAGATCGGTTGATAAGTTAGGAAGAGATTGGCATATTCAGATAAACCCAGCATTATGGGCCTATAGAACTAGCATCCACACACCAACAGGAGCTACACCATTTTCCTTGGTTTATGGGGCCGAAGCTATTTTACCCCTAGAAGTTGAGATTCCATCCCTAAGAGTATCACTACATGGATTAATCACTGATGAGGATTATAGGGTTGCCCAACTTCAACAATTGGAATTGTTTGAGGAACATCAAACACAAGCATATGATATTTTGAAGGTATGTCAAAATAGAATTTCAAGAAACTACAACAAGCACATCAAACCAAGAACCTTTCAAGTGGGAGACTTAGTGTTAAGAGAAAACCCTAAAAATCAGGCTGATAGAGAAAATAAAGGAAAATGGGAAGCAAATTGGCTCGATCCTTTTGTAATAATTTCTTCTTTTGGAATGGGAACCTACAAACAAGTTGATTGTGAAGGGGATGAGTTGCAAGAGCCCATCAATAGAATCCATTTAAAGAGGTTTCATACCTAATCAGATGAAAGAGAATCAGATGAAAGAATATCATACGAGTGTATCAAATGAGTTAGCATCTTCTTTGTACATGAGAAAAAGTCAAAATCCAAAAAAAGGGGGAAAAGATCAAAATTCAAAAAAATCAGAAAGATCAAAAAGACAAAAATAATGAAAAAGTAGAAAATCAGAAAAAGGAGAAAATTGAGCATGAAGAAAGTAAAAACATTGTAAAACCAAAAAAATGTTGTCTTGGTCAAAACCTAGAAAATAGGCACCTTGATGACAAAAAAATTGGACAAAAAAAAACATTTGAAAAAGAGAAAAATCCCTTGGTAAAAACCTAGCAATAGGCGCCTTGGTAGCAAAACAAAAAGAAAAAAAAAAGCAATAAACCCAAAAGGTGAAAACCTGGAAATAGGTGCTTTTTGTTCCCTTAGGTCTTTCCTAGTTGCATTTGTACATATTTCTTTCTTTCCATCTCATTTGTACATATCCTCATTGCATCTGTCATTTGTGCATAGTCATAATAAAGCCTTCCAGCTGCATTGTTGCATTCTAGGTTTTATATTGCCTTAAGTTTTACACATGATCACATTTATCACTTGGGGGTAGAAGCATTGGTTTTGGTACCAAACGGATTCAAAAGTGCTACATTTTGGTCACACGATAGAAGAAAATTTTGAGCATTTCAGAGGAGATATATTTTGGAACCTTTGATGGATATCATTTTTCAATCCAAAAAATTTGATCGCATACCTTGATCCTTGAACGTCATTGACTTATTTTATCAGGATTAAAAATTGACAACATTTAAATGATCAGAATGTTTGGAATTCTTATTGAAAATATTGATACATTGCAAAACACTTGAATTTTTTGATGATTTTCATTGATATTTTCAAGTCATGTTCTTTTTAGCTAATCGATGATGTTTCGACTAGATTGGCGATGATGGAGACATCATGTTTTCTTGACTTTTGTGTGACTATTTTGAGGAAGATACCCTAACTTGTGTGAATTCGTCGAATGACATGGTCATCAAAGAACCATTGAGGAAATTCATATAGGAAGTGTTGGTACTCAAATCAGCAGATTGGAAATCCTATGGATTTTTCCTATCCAATCTTGGGAATTCCTCTTGACTTGGCCAATTAACAGGTTAACCTTTAGGGGAAGGTTAAAACCTCTAAAATTTAGGCTTTGTAGGACCTAGGCTAGTGGGCCTCTACCTTGTATGCCAAGGATTTTTATATCAGATGATGATAATTGAAATCTTCCTTCACAAGTAGGAAAAAATACCTTGAAGGGTAACAAACTGATTATAACTGCAAAAATTGCAAATATTATGAGAGCAATAGAATGTTATATATATATATATATATA
>MU227421.1:1906183-1937446 GCA_018584345.1 Thuja plicata
ATTTGGATAGTTTTTAATCAACATGTATAACATGGACCTGGATGTACTATTTTTTCAAAATCAATAAAGATAAGTCCTTTTTCTTTCACATGTGTAATAGTTTCATTATTATTTTACAATTAGTCCCCCAAATAAACCAATAGAACTTCTTCAAAGTGATAGTTTGATGTGTATGCTTCCTGATTTGATTCATAGTCTATATTTTCAATTGGTTTTCTCATTTTGCATGGTTAAATTCTATTGATTGATGCCCCGCTCAATTGGGTTGTCATCTGAGAAGTATTACCTTTTTGAAATATCTCTGAATTTGTTTTAGGCTGCATGTACATTCCATAACACCTTTGAAGTGATAATTTTTCTTGTAAAACTGTCTCCGAGGTTGAACATAAGATTGGAATTATCTTGACTCTATTGCCCGTGATAGAATAAGGCACTGGTCTAGTCATTATTTGGATTATAGTTATTCAATTCATTGTTATAGTTTTGTGATTTCTTATCTATCTTTTTATTTCAATTTACATACATATTTACTAAACATTCTTTCAATTACTCAAAGGATTTCAGTTTACAGTTATGATATATTGCTTGCAATTTGATTTATTCAAGCCTACTTTCCATCTTGAGAGATCGGTTGAATTATGTACACAAGCTATCTACTATAAAATGCCTTAAATCAGTAGATAGTGGTTAAGGTAAAGGTTCACCTACCTTGGTCTTGCAGAGCTAGAAGTGCAGGGGAAGAGGATCATAATCGATCATTCCTGTTAGTTGGCCAAAAAAAATTGGTTTTCCAAACATTGGATTGGCAAGTCCATAGGAAATCCAATTCAACATTTTTGGGCACCAACACGGTGTTTTACTACCCTAGGCATCAGTTAAACTATCCTACGTGGTATTTTACAGGAAATAATCTAAAAATCATGAAAAATTAATATAAATGTTATTAAAAACATGCAATAAATGCACCAACAGGGTCAAAATCACTCATCGGGAGTCCATAATCCAAGGGTCTCTGATATCGACATCCTCTCTCGAATCGATGCTCTCGAATAGGTACCACCATGGTTGATAATCTTCATAGGATCAGAGCAAAATCTCAACAGTAAAAAGTGAAAATGAATAGTAAATTTGGGTTTTCAACCTATTTAAGATATTAAACCTAATTTTGAAGGGATTTTTTACCCAATGTGACCTAAATCTACATTTTCTGCAAACTGGGGCATGTTGTGATATCATTATCATCATTAATGTTTTCAGAAATGAAATCATATTGGATCTGGTTTTACATCAGTATCATCATGTTTTGCCTCTGGAGATCAATCTGTTTCATTTCTGAGGGGACATCATCATATCATCAAATCAGGGTTCTGTATCAAATCTAGGGCATTGAAAATTCACACTTTTATCAATTGGTCATTCTGCATCTTATCAAATCAGAGTTTCAAATTAGTTATGAATCAGGTTTTTATCAATCAGATCAGGGTTTCAAATCAATCAAGTTATCAATTAGATCAGTTTTATCAATCAATCAATCAGGTATTGAATCAATGATCAGGACATGCAATTTTCTTTGAATCAATGCACTTCACACATCAATTCAAAGAGGGGCATTTGAAGACACCTAAAACTGGGCAGGTGTCTTAGAATCAACCAAATCTGCAAATCTCAGCCAAATGCTCTAAGTTTCATCAAAATAGATCAAAATCAATTCAAATGGACATTTATCAATCAAAGTGGAAAAAATCAAGTTAAATCAAAGGATTAATTAACCATGATATCAAATAATAAAAAATAAGCCTAAAAGGATCAATCAAAACTATATAATTGATTTTAATCAATTAATTGTATAGTTTTAAATCAAAAATCAAATTGAACCTATTCATCCCTACATGGCTAATTTAATTAATTGATTGAATTAAATAATCCTAATATCTCTCAACATGAATTTGAGCAACCAATGGGAATTGAGAACACAAAGCACATGAATCACTCCTAAATTTGAATCGCAATCACTCAAATTTGTCCTTTTGTCTCAACCTTTGAGACAATCATTTAAATTGTCCCCCCATTTGAAACCATCTCAAATACTTTAACTCAACCAAGGCTTAATCATGATCAAGTAACTCTACCCCCTACACTTGGCAATTTTCTATAAATACAAGCCATTTTTAAGCATAATGATATCCTAGAAATTTGAATGCAAAGCATCAAACCTATAGCCATTTTTATAGCAAATTGGAGCATAATTGAAAGATCATCATAGAAATAAAGCATTATGTCCAAAGCATTTTAGTTGCATTTGAATTCATTATTGTCATCACTTGAGAGAATTGAGCTATATTAGGCATACTTTTATCAATTTCTCATTCTAGGATTGTCACTATTAGAGATTAAGGATGAGAGCTTTACTAGCATACAAGTTAGAGAACCATGAGATGTTTAGTGATTTGATTACAATTCTTTAGCTTAAATTGTTTATATTTTTCCATAGAATTGTAGTTAAATAAATCAATCTAATGAAGGTTTAATTAATTCACACACAACTATATTACTAGAGTTTTAGACCTATTTGATTCCCACAATTGATGTTATGCAACATAATGTTAAAGATGCAGAGGTAACACTTGGGTTACCTGATATGAGTACACTTGAAGCTATCGAGGAGTTAGCTTCTATTCTACATGGACAGATTCAAGCTATAGTACACTTGCAAAAATCATGGGAGCATTCCTTGGATACAACAAAAGAGAATTTTAGAGATGTTTTTGAGAGGATGTGATCGGTATGTTTTTATTTTTGAAGATCATTTTTGTACCTTTGTCATTGTTGTCAAAGGGGTAGTGGTTGATATGGTGAAAATACAGTTGTAAGAGTGATCAGTATACAATGTAGAGTAATGTATTGAAGATGGTTATATTGCTCTATATATGTTTTGGTGATCGGTGAGAATAATTTTCACTATGTTTGTCATTAATGTCAAAGGGGGACATTGTTGGCATTATGATGGATTTTGGAGGTGACATGATGAGTTTGAGTTTGTCATTGATGGAAGCTTATTAACTCTATTAGTTTTGGTGATTAGGTTACAGTTACTGATCGACGAGATGCATAGGTGAAGCAAATACACTAAGTGTTATGACCGGTAAATAGGAAAACAATAACATAATGTGTTTTGATTATCGCTCGAGATGGTGAGCACATTATGAGATGCGATTGTTACCGGTGCATCCCTATCATCATAGAACTCTAGATGTACGACTGTGACAGTTAACTCAACATTTTGTGAAAGTTAGTATCTTGGTGATTGTTCTATATGAACCGACTGAGTTACTGATTGGTTCCTGATGATCAGATGCTCAAGGTGGTTAAGTTAATGTTGGTGTTTTGTATTAAATGTTTGTATTACATTTTGGGCCGACATGTTAATTTTTATTGGTGCAGATTTCCATGAGTTAAGTCAAAGTGGAGGGACGACTTGTGGATTTTTTTAATGTTTTAACCGACTTAAGAACAACTATATAAAGGAATGCTAAATCATAGATTTAATGTTGTTGAAAGTATTTTTGGTGGTTGCGATCAGAGACAGAGGCAGAGTATTGTGTCAAAAGTTTAGAGACTGAATTGGATCTTGCAGGCAAGTAGTCCCATTCCAGATCAATGATTTGAGTTCATTGCTCAAGGCTAACTCTAATTGAGGTTAAATCCCTTAACAGAGTGGACTCTAACAGTTCTTTTGTATAAATCCTCTAACAAAGTGACTTCTGAGAAAGAGTTCTAAATCCTCTAGCGAGGTAGATCTTAACAGGTATTCTTGTACTTCTAACAAGGTACTAGTCACTATTAACCCGGTGAGCCCCTAACAGGGTATTGTAAGCTCCTAAAAGGGAAACTCTTTTACTGTAGTGAAGAGATTTTGGGTGTCATCCCCACCGTGGTTTTCTTCCTCTTACAAGGGTTTCCATGATAAAAATAGTGATGTTATGGTTTATGCTTTGTGGTTGATTGAATTACTTTACTTCTATTGCATAGTTACAGTTGCTTGTTTGGTTTTGTGGAAGTTGTACTTAAAAGCATAATCAGTTTATTGGTTGAATTAGTATTTTTCCTGTTTACACTGATTCACCCCCCTCTTAGTGCTTCTATATATTAGCATCAGGAACACTATCAACAAATACAACACCAAGTTGACAACATAATAACTGATCTTCCTATCATCAAACCTATACCAGTAAACACTCAACAATCTCTGCATCAGTTATGCCAACCACATATACATATATGTATATTTATGTATATGTAGATATACATATACACACATGTGTTTGTATATATACATATATACTTGTGTATATATACATATGTGTGTGCGCGCATAGACTATGAAATGATGTTTTTATTGAAATTTTTGAATGTGACAATTTTATAGATTCTTTTGAGATTTTAAATTCAACTTTAAATTCCAAACTATTTTTTTTTTAATATATTACAACCCTCAATTTAGTAGATCCTCCAAAGATCTTTCTAATAGCCCTTGTTTCTTATCAAATTTAGTATACAAAGAGACAAACAAGTTTTAGACAACAAAATTCAGCCATATTAAATTTGCAAATCATAAGATTAATTCTACACGAGAATGAATCTTCATTAATAAAAATGAACTACAAACTTAACAATCAAATTTTTAAAAATACTAATATTCATCTAATAAACTTATTCTAAACTAATATTATCCTTAAATCTTAATAGAATCTTCATTAAACCCAAAGTTAAATACATATACATTTAATTAACTTTATTTTTAAAAGAATTATCAACATTTGTTTTATTATACAATATCAATGTGAAACTTTTATTATACAATATCAATGTGAAACTCACTCTTTGTAAATTATTTATTATTCTAACTATTCAATTCTCTATATTTATGAAAAGCTGTGGATTCACATAAGGATCTAAACAAGAGGGAAATTCAAAGCAATCTCTATCAATCTATTACAAAAATATGCTTGAGTGGACACCAACGCTGTACAAACGCATAACAAGATTGTCCAGCCGAACTATGGATTGCATTACCTTTTTAAATGCCAATCATGCAACACTTCAAAAAACACTTTGTTCTTTTCTTTTCAGTCATGAATCACAGAATTCAAATTCCTTTTTCTTATCTTTACTAGAATAATCCTTCCTTAAAACATTGAATTGTTCGAATTCCTTTCTTACCATTACTAGAATAATCCTTCCTTAGAACATTTAATTGTTTTAGATTCTGTATGGTGAAGAGTAATAACTTTTTCTATTGGAGATAAATTTTAAGGCCCCACAATAGCTATCTACAATCATAATTCTTCTGTGGAATGAACCAGAAAAGAAGATAGTAATCATAAAAATTCTATGCTCTTGGTGAGAGATTAGACAATACTTAGTTGAGGTGTTGACTCCATCTGAAAAAGGCAAAGAGAAAAAAGCTGGCCATGTTAGATACATCACAGACCAGTATGAAACATTTATGTGGGCATCAACAAAAGTATTTGTCATTTTGAGTGGTGGGTAGTGAGGATTATAGGACTTCCAAAGGGTCCCATTTCTGTAAGCCAGGCCACATCTTCTTTAGGGAAAGATATACTATAATCTGAATGAATCACATACTATATATAATATGGCAGCCACTAGGATATATACTAGCCTCCCATATCTATGATTTGTAGGCCACAAGATCCCATGTGCCAGCAGTAAGAGAAATGGTAGTGGGAAGGATTCAATAAAAAGTGTTTTTAAGAATGAGTTGTTCAGTTTTTTACTAATTTTGGTAAAGATTATTTAAAAGAATAGAGATATTATTATTATTGTATGTGAGAAATGTTCTAGACATCTGGAAAAACAGTTGGTTTCCAATATTTTTGAATATATTTTATGAAAAAAGTAGCAATTCTAATCTAAGAATAATATGATTTAAATTTGACAATAGCACTAGAAAGATTCAATAAATAGTTATTTTAAGCATATGGATTGTTCATTTTTTTCAATTTTGACAAGATAGATGTTGGTCATGGATATTATCACTACTGTATGTGAGAAATGTTTTAAAAATCTGGAAAAAACAGTTGGCTTCCAATACTTTTTAGGTATATTTTTAATGTATGAAAAACAACAATTTTAACCTTAGAATAATATATAATTTAAATATGAGAAACAACAATAGGACGGATTCAATAAAAAGTCCTTTTAAGCACATAGATTGTTCAATTTTTTCAATTTTGACAAGATTATTTAAATGAATATTATCACTACTGTATGTGAGAAATGTTTAAAAAATCTGAAAAAAAAAACAGTTGGCTTCCAATACTTTTTAGGTGTATTTTTAATGTATGAAAAACAATAATTTTAACCTTAGAATAATATATAATTTAAATATGAGAAATAACAATAGGACGGATTCAATAAAAAGTCCTTTTAAGCGCATAGATTGTCCAATTTTTTCAATTTTGACGATTATTTAAATGGATATTATCACTACTGTATGTGAGAAATGTTTTAAAAATCTGAAAAAAAACAGTTGCCTTCCAATACTTTTTAGGTGTATTTTTAATGTATGGAAAACAGCAATTTTAACCTTAGCATAATATATAATTTAAATATGACAAATAACAATAGGATAGATTGAATAAAAAGTTCTTTTAAGCACATAGATTGTTCAATTTTTTCAATTTTGACAAGATTTTAAATAGATGGTGGATATTATAAGTATTTTATGTAAGAAATATTTTTAAAATTTAAAAAAAATTGTTGTTTTCCAATACTTTTAATTATATTTTTAATGTATCTTTAAGAAAAAAACAAGAGTTCCTAGCTAAGAATAATATATAATTTAAATAGAAAATCCTTTTTTTTCTCCAAAGTTTCTTTAAAGAAAATTCCAAAGGTCAAACTAATATTTCATTTATATTAAAATTTATTATAAATAAAATTATCATATCATTGAAAAATGTAGGAGGAATAGCAATAAGATGGATTGGATAAAAAGTACTTTTAAGAATATGGATTGCTAAGCTTTTATCAATTTTGACAAGATTATTTAAATTATGAATATTATTACTATTATAGAGAGCAGTGTTTTAAAAATTGTGAAAAAAAATAGTTGTTTTCCAATACTAAGTATATTTTTAATGTTTTCTTAAAAGAAAAAAAACAGCAATCCCGATATAAGAATAAGAATAATATATAATTCAAATAGAAAATCTTTTTTTTTCAAAATTTTCTTTTAAGAAAGTTTCAGAAATCAAATGAATATCTCACTTAGGTTATAATTTTGTTTTAAATAAAATCATCACATTATTGAAAAAAAATGAGGTATAGCAAAATATGAATTCAATATAAGATAATTATATTCTTCAAAAGCTTTTTAAAAAATAATATCTCATTTACATTAAAATTTACTTATTATAATTCTAAAAAGAATCTAAGGAATGGTAACTTTATTCCAAAGTAAATAATATTTAAAAAGAAAAACAATATTATTATATTAGCTGTTGCTTTTACCAGCTCTGTCAAATTCACTGTCTGATTGTTTCCTGAATATATTTTTATACTGTCTTAGAGTATTCTGATTCGTTTAATTAACAAAGCTTCAAAGAAAGCACATTTATTTTTTCATGAGAATCTTAGTTTGAATAATTTATTAGTGTTTTTACTCAAAATAACTATTATGTTCATCCATGCTACTTTAGATAAGGTGGGCAAAGCTGTAGAATGGAAGCCTCCATAAGTGGGGTTACATTTACAAATGATTGTATGGTTTTGTATATATTTTGGGTTTGGTTTATTTTATTTATTAAAATGAGATTTGAAAAATAAAACTATTATTGTTAATTTTAAATAATATAGAAAACAGTAATTATTATTAAAATAACATTATATCATTATGTTTTAATATGTATTTTTGTTATTATATTTTATATTTCATTTTTTTATATTTTGTAAAAATGGATTTCATGTAAAGATATTTTCAATTTTCTAGAATCGAGTTACAATTTATTATTTTATTATTGAATATTTTTAAAATAAAGCAATGTCAACTTTTATTTTATATATTTATAATAGTAATATATATCATTTTATAATATTTATTATTAAAAATTTATTGGTTTAAAATCTTTTAAATATAGAATAAATGGTTTTTTTTAAAGTGGATGTACATTTCATATTTTAAAAATTTGTCTTTATTATATCATGCTCCTTTTTTAATATAACGTAATCATTTAATATTAATAAAATAATATAATATAATTTTTTTATATTTTTTTAATCAGTAAAGGTCAAAGTTGATGAAGATTATATTAATTATAATGATAATTAGAATATACATAATAAGAGTAAGAAAAGTCCACCACATTTTAGAAAATAGGTTGAGACTCAAAACTCGCAAAAATGCCTAATAGCATTAGGTATAAGTATCTAACATTTTACATATATAAAAATTTAATACCTTAAAATTCTACCGAATAATTGCAGAAATAACCATTATTGTGTCCTTCATAAGAGTGTCAAGCAACCAAAATTCATACCATATTGATTCCCCATCAAAATTTTTAACCAAAAAATAATTATTCAGCCTATAAAGCTTTAAGGAGATCTACCTAGAAATATCTCTTAACAAAAAGGGGATAATTTAGAAACCTAGAATCACTTCTTATCTAAGAAGAAGAAAAACCTAAAGCCTTGAAGAATGCCCTTCTTTGCCATTCTTGCCAATTGGTCAAAACCCAAAACCACCTCCTTACCTTGTTCTCTTCCTTTTATCTTCCACCAAGTTGTTATCTACAAAATGACACTCATCGTGTAGGGTCTGACAATATCTTGAGGGTACAGAAGATTCATTCAATGTTTTACTGGACAATTCTTCCCCTTCTTCTATTATTTTCCATTCCTGGACCTAACCTTCTTTCTTTCCACATTTGACCAGACTTTTCCTGTTCTAAATCATCCTTGTTCTCAGCTAAGAAAGGAATATACCCTTCCTCAATAAGGTAAGTTTTCCATCAGTCAATCCCTCAAATAGCCTTATGCCCTAACCAGTTTTCCATAAATTTTATATAACTTGCTATAGTTTATTTGCATTCTTCAAAAGCCTTTATATCTCTCATATACAGTATTGGCCTCTCAACTACTTTCACTCAAAAAGAACGTTCGTCTCTAAGGTCATTTAGGGTTTCATAATCCACTGGCACGGATAACTTTAAGAAACCCCCTGGGTAAAGGTGTAAAATCCTAGGGTTTGATAATCCACTAGAAAGGATAACTTTCACTATCACTATCTTTTCTCATAGTGTGTTTATGACTTGATTTACTTATTCTCAAAGAAGATTTGAATGCAAACTCTATGTTTGGTGAGACATTATTATCAAAGTTATTCATCTCAAATGAAATCAGTCTTCCAATCAAGCTATCTAGAGTAACATTGTTATTTGTTACTGCTCTCATTTCTTGTATGGCAGATACTCTAATAGCATAAGTAGGCAGTAAGGTTCTTAGAATTTTACTTACCACTGTCTCTTCTTCTAGTACACCTCCAACTCCTCGGATAACATTGACTACCTCTTTGATTCTTGTGTTGAACTGTGTGATGTGTTCACCTTCTTTCATTCTGAGATCATCAAACTTTCCTCTAAGGCTTTCTGCCTTGGCTCTCAGAACATTTTTATCACCACCATGTACAAGCTTCAACTTGTCCCACATCTATTTTGCAGTTGTGCATGCTTTGACATCTTCAAATTCAACATCGGGGAGTGAGGAATCAAGCTATATTATCATGTAGTTGTGCTCATGCTTCTCTCTCATTTGTTCAACTATGGGTGCTCCTGTGGCCAACACATATTCAGTATCGAAGTATTGAGCAACATCATTTCCAATACCTGGTAAGTGGAGTCTTATCCTACTTTTCCATGAAGAAAAGTTGTCTTTGTTCAACTTGGGCATAGCTCCTCTATTCATCTTGTGATCTTTAGCTTGAGCTGTTAAACTCCCTTTCTAAGCACACAAGCTCTGATACCAACTGTTAGTAATAACTTAGAGGAGGGGTGAATCAGTGGCCTCAAAATTAATCCTTAAATCAACCCTTCAAACTTAGTACCACAAAATTATACCTCTAGTTATCTTCAGTCCTATAAGATGAATGCCTTGAAATACTTATATCAAATTACTACTTTTTGGAATGCTTTGTAAAACCTTCTACTGTATGTTTACTGATAAGCAATCTTTCTACTTACCGAAACATAGTAAATAACTAGTGTATACCAATCAATCCAAATTTACTTATGTGAAATGCAAAACAATAAAGTAATGACTCATAGACACATGACACATGGGTTTTTAACGTGGCAACCTTGTTAAGGGAAAAACCACTGGGACCGGTACCCCAAATTTTCACTCTTCTGAAGTGAGCTCGATTAAGATCTAACCCTGTTAAAGGTTACAAACACACTGTTAGGTGTGACCTTGTTACAGGATTTAAATAGATAGTTTGTCACTTAGTATATGGCATCTAATGCTACCATCCTTGATCAAACACTCACTTGGCCTGTCAATAGGTATCGAGAATATCTAATGCTACTTTGTATGATCAAACTTTTTGATACTCCTTGCGATGTATCTCAATTAGAAAAGACTTTTAAGTCCTGATCGGTTAAGAGACTTGATGCTTCAGTGGTTAAACTGAAATAGTAAATTGATCTTTTCACATATACAACTTGAATTGCAGATTTTCAGATCTATTATAAGTGCATTACCTTTCTGATTAATGTTATCAATTTAATACCTTTACTCCACACTGTTCTACTCTATGATGTTGTATCACTGTTTGTCGGTGTTTGTAGAATTTAGCTCTTTCCTGAACTTGATTGATCAGGACTAAATGAATACTTTCTTCTCCTTTAGAATCTCTTCAGCATCTATTCTATTGTCACTCCCCTTATTCATAATGAATAAGCTTGTCTCTTATATAGACATGATTTCACTGTTTCTTGGCTTTCTTGATCTTGGTGTGATCCACAATTCTTGCCAATTAGATTTAAAGCAAAACCCTAGTTTAATCTCGTAGAGATCTTCTTACCAACTGGACAAAGAAGCTTTGAATCCTTTACTTATTTTTTGGCTTTATCTTGTCGAATAAAACAATGATAAGTATCAGTTAAGTCTATTTTTAGCTCTTGACAACTAAGCATTTTGTCATTTCTGAACTCTTTGTTCTATCGGTCAATACTTCAGTTAGTCGTCGGTTTTAATGGACTATTTCATCGGTGTGACTTCAGTTGTCTTTGGGATCTCCGTCCATTGGGCAACATTGTAATTTTGTCTGTCTAGTTACACTATGCTTTGCTCATCAGGCAACACTATGACTTTCTCATTGGTAATGTTGTGCATTTTCTCATCAGGTAACACTGTGAATTTTCTCTCATTGGTTTACTCTGACCCTCGGTGTGCACTTTGTCGGTGTATACAGTCACTATGTGAATACTTAACTTTTGTGCATTACTGATAGCATAGTCTTTGATTCATCAGTTCTTTGAAGTCTTTTAGCAGTATGTCCATGACCATACAAATTATATCAAGTTGACATCAATGAAAATACAATACATTAACTGATTTAATGTCTTGCATTAACTTTCTATGTCTTGGTGATCATCAACTTAACATCTTCAAACATTCAATCAGTTATAGTTCATCAATTTTTTGTTAACCCCCCTCCAATACTCTGCCATTATCCACCTACCCATCTTCCTATATAAACCCCATGCCTAACCCCCCTATTTAGGTAATATATTTCCCCTTTTTTCCCATTTTAAACCCCCAATATGAACACACATGATAGTGTATTGCCTCTTAAGTGAAGACCCCATGGTGGAGATATTATTGTTATTAAGGCAGGTATTTAAAGAAGAATTCCTAGAGGATCACATTCAAGTTGTTTCCCTGGTGAAATAGGGGTGGGTGTCCCATATCTAAGAGATATAGCCAAGATCTTTTAGCCATGCCCAAATCTGGCCCAGAAACCATTTATTATGAATGTGAATGATGAGGAACTGGCGCGTCATAGGAAATGGGCGATGATTGGTAGGGTTTTCCTCCAAAAATAGTTTCTCGTGGATTAATTTCCAAACTATTAATGGCTGGAGAGATTTTCACAACTTCTCATCTTTGAACCATTCTACATAGAATGAAGGGATAGAGAGCTCCCTAGTAGCCTACATTTTTTAAATGAAGGTCTTTTTTGTTTTGCAAGCGGTGATTTTTGGCAACATAGTTAGCACCATTGTCATAGCACCTTTTTGTTTTTTGTGGTTCTGAATACCACATTTATCTTTGAAAGGGACTATTGTAAATTTTGGGTAGAATTAGGTGTATTCCAACCTCAAAGTGTAATCAAAATTATGTGAGAATTCATTACTCTATAGGTCTTACTCTTCAATGTAAATATTCATGGACATGTAATTATTCTATAGGTCTTACTCTTTAATGTAAATATTCATAGACGTGTCACATATTTATTAAAAAAATCACAAATTCAGTTGCCCTTTATGGATTAAAAAAATGTTTTGCACTAGATTTTGGTTTCTAAATAAAATTGTCTCCCATCTTGGTGTGTGATTCTGTGAGTGTGAATATCTAATATTTATTTTTAATGGGTAAATGGTTGAAGCCAAGAATAAATAAAATATAGTATGAATGAATAATTTTAAATATACAAGAAAGAGCCAATTAGTAGCTAAAAGGAATATGTTATAAAAACGAGTCCGAGGTACAACATAATTTCTATTATTTTTTTATAATAATTTGAGATCAATACACTTTGTTTCATACAAGCCTTCCAAAACAAAGGATTACTTTTTCATCACCATCATCTCACATCTGATAAAAAATAGACCTTGAAATATCTCATTTCATAAGATGGGAGGTTCTATCTCTAAGATCTTATACTAAAATGCTAGGTAGTTGGAAAGTTTCTATAATAGATCCATTGCTAATAGGATGATGTTTGTATGCCAATATGAAATGGGGCTTACAGAGCCCTGGCCTCCTTCTATAAGTCTAATAAAACCAACTATACAAATGTTTACATAGATATATTTATAAAATACAAAACCTGCACCCCCATTATGTTAGATTTGTTTTTGTTAGAGGTGTTGACATTCACATTTTTTCATTGATGTCAACATATGTTTTAGTTGGTTTCATCAAGAGTCTCAGACAGACTAGTTTTCACTGGTACATGCAAGAGTGACGGACGTGTATGGATACATTATGGGATTTCAAAGTGTTTGAGGATGGAGATGTATATGAGGATGAGCGTGGATCTTATATCTAAGGTTGTTTGGCTTGATATTACTATTGGCGTAAGTTATAGTTGTTTTGGTGAAGACTGGCTACAAAAATGTGAGAGAGGATTGTGACAGAGTTGGTCTCTGAGTTTTTGGGATAACTTGGATGTGAGTACGAGTTATGACTTGTGAGCTTAAGGTGTGGTAGAAGATATGTTGGATAATTTTATTTGTGATTTTTGGTTTGTTGTCTTCTTGGTGACGTCAGATGAGGCGTGTGATCTTGCGAAGATCTATTTGTGTCCGACTACTGTGGTATAATGTTTTTAGAGGATGAAAAACATGGATTATGGATCTTGGAGTATAATTAATGATTTGTATTTGATGTTTACTAATGTAAGGTAGTGTGTGTATCTTAGCAAGGGTCTATGTAATTATTAATGCATTGGGGGATTCCTAAATGGCTGACCTAATTGCTTGTTGTGAACTTGTATAAAGGAGAGTTGTTTCTTAATGAGATGATATGGAAGTATAATGTGGAAGTTGCGAGCTTGTAATTGTGAAGTCATATGGATGTAGAGTAGAGATAGTGATTGTAATGAACTTCATTGGAAGTGTTTAGGCAAAGAAAGTTGCTATCAATTATTTCACTAATTATTATATATTTATCTATATGTATTTTGGATAGTCAGTCCAAAAGGTGGATTTAACCTTCTCATTTTTGCAGTGAGCCTCTTATTTCGCTTGACTCCATGCACATATCAGACTTGCAGTAGACAATTTGTGTAGAATTCATCTATTTGATTTGAATCCATAGGTAAGTTGCCCTGACTTCTTGCTAGCTTGGGAGATTGCCTTAGAAGGTAGGGGAAATTTTAAACATGTCTCGTTAAGGCTTGAGACAGACAATGATTTTATTGATGATACTAATGATTCTTACAATTCAAAAGACATGTTTATAAGTGAAATTCTTAGTCCTTATGGGGTTGAATATGATGGTTTATTATTTAGGACTAATGTTGATTATAACAAGGATCACAGCCTTGATGATTTACCGTTTGAACCTTCTTGTAATGATGGGTATAGTACATCACTAATGCATACTTTTTCTTATGGTGTGCATGTACTTCAGGACGATGGAGTAGTGTACCATGAGTCAAGACCTCCAAAAGAAGAAATCATGTTGTGTGAGCATACACCCATAGCTAGGAAGTCACTAAATCAGGTTGTATCTTTCCATTATCTCTTGCATTTTGATAATTTTCACTTTGAATAAGATGCTAAGGGTAATAAAACATGTTTATGAATTAATCATGATTATGGAAAGTTGCCACAACTTCTAATTTTGTATAATTTGTACCTAGAATTTTAACAAAGCTTGCACAAACTTTATTTTTGTGAGTACAAGGATGAGTTTGCATTCCTTAGGACTATGTGGGGTGGGTTATTTCTATTGAATGTAAAGAAAAATCAATTAATAAGTAACTCATATGCTTGTCATTCTAAGTTTTTTGTACATAATTTGACTTAATTTTTTATTAGGTAGGTTTTATTTAATTTCCCTACATGTTTTAGAAGTTAGTTTTGCTTCTTGTTTCTTGTTTTGTTGGTGCATTTTTCTTTGTTTCTTGTTGCTTGAGTTTTTTTCTTCTTTTTGTTTGTCAGTCTTGCTAAAAGTGAGCTTTGTCAGGGTTGTTCCCAGCTAGTGGTGTAGCGCAACTAGCTCTATAGAAGGAAGGGGTATCTCTTAGTCAAAACCTCAAAGAGAGTGAACCCTCATTGAAGACCTACATCTGGTAATTGGATTTGGAAGCTCTTTTTCTCCAGAATGATAGCTATATTATTTTTTCCCTAGCTTGGCTAATCTTGAAGAGACTGTCCTTGAGGGTCGCATTCACCCTCTTCATCCATCATTGGTTATTCATCTCATACATCAGCTTTCTAATCCATCTGCAATGTCCTACACCTTGCTAGACATTGGGGCAAACCATTGTGATCTTGCTTGAGATTGAGTAATCTCTAAAAATCTAAAAATTGCAAAATCTCTAAAAATTCTAAAAATTGAAAATGTCCTGAAAAAATGATCATCTTAGTGAAAACCTAGCAATAGGCACTTTGATGTATCTCCAAAAAAATCAAATATTCCAAAAATTTAAAAAAAAAATTGAAAATTGAAAAATACTATAAAAAAAGAGAAAAAGAGAAAAGGTGCCATTGATGAAAACCTGGCAAACATGCGTCATGGTAGCAAAAAAAATAAGTTCTGCCAAGAAGGTGAAAACTTGGTAAATAGGCGCCTTTTGTTCCACATTGCTATATCTATCGCAACACCACTTGGATTTATGCATTTTCTTTCCTGCTTTGTTGCTTTCCGCATGCTTTCTGTTACCCATCAAGACACCAACTTACATGGATTGAAACTGGTCATACTCTCGGAGAAACCCTCTTGGTCTAGGGGGCACTATCCTATCACTTTTTTGGGATCTCCTTCACGACATTCACCAGTGGTTCTCACTACGTCTGCCTACTATCGCTTAGCTTATACTGAGTTCTCTCTCTTTGAGAATCTCTTCACATCAACCACTAGTGGTTCTCACTGCGTCTGCCTACTGATGTCTATCTAGTCCTATGATCTATTCACTTGATAATCTCTCTTGCGTCAGTCACCAGTGGTTCTTACTGTGTCTGCCTACTGTCACCGTACTATTGAGATTGCTCACATTTGTTACAGTTGGAGTTATACTCAAACACTCTATCTATCGATACTTTGTCTTGATGATCCTTTGCTCTAGTTTGTACATAGATTTCGGTCACTTTTGTGACACTTTGGTTCTCTTGCGCACCCTACTGACTTGACACTGATCTAGCACCATACGCCTAGGGGCAACCAAATCTATTTTGTCCTTGCAACATACGTCAAGTCAATCACCGCTAATAGGGGCATGGGTCCCCCAAATCTGATCACATCTAGAGTCAGTAATCTTGTCACTTCTTAAGGAAAACTATCTACTGACACAAACTATTGTTTCTCAACACCCCAATTAAAATAGTGTTTTTCAACACTATCTTTGGACACATCTATGTTTTTCAGCACACATTGGATATCGCAACGTAAACATCTATCGATAAAAATCAAACACAATGCACTCACAAGCACAATGGTGTTTTTCAACACCCCTATACACATACATATTCAAAAACTTTGAAACTGGCTGAGCTATGATTGAATCTTTTCTTTCTATGTTGTCTGTTCTCATGGATTTCATTAATATTTTATTTGTCTACTACTTGTTGGTGTAGTTTTGATGATCTGGCAACATCAAATAAATAGGGTGTATGTGATAAGAGCTCCCGCACTAAGGTGGAAAAGCCTCACATCCATCGATCTTGTTTATTTGTATGCCAAGGTGAGGTTGGAACTATCTCCTTGACTGTTATTGCTCTATTTGTTTACGCATGATCATACTCATGGTTATCTTGGCTTTGAATGCCTCGATACCGGTGTACTCTTGCAACATCAACTAGAAACAATATTCAGGTCATCTTGGCTTTTGTGCCCTAGTGCTTACGTTCGTGTCCTACATCTTATCCGATGAAATTCATATTCATATTCTTATGGTTGCAGTGGCACCAGTAAGGATTGTATCGACTCTGATGTTCCAAAATTCTCAATGATGATGATTATACGATGGGTCTCACAACCATGTCCTAGGTATTGCATCTAGCATAAGATTGCATTTTCATTCTAGACTTGCATGGTGGCAAAAATTCGATGTTCCCTTCATTGTGTTCTCCTGGATTTGTACATTGAGAAATTCTTCTTCAGCATCTTGGCTTCATCATGTCTTCCCAAGTGTTTGATCCTCGCTCCCACTCTTCAATTCCAAATGCTTTGAACTGGAATCTAATTTTCAAAAGTGCTTTGATTTGTGCGAAAATTTCACCACTAGCTAATTTGACCACTCTGAATCCATTTTTGTGATCGAAATTGAAATATGACACTTCTATATAGCTAAAAATCACATTTTAAAATTTTTGGGACCGACGTGATCAGAAGCTTGTGCAGTTGACTTTCTGACGTCGCTTTCTTGTCAGAATCTTATCCTATCATCATTTTCTCAAAATCGTCAAACTTTTCATCAAAAGTTAACTCTGGTGAACTCTGGTCAACCCTAGTCAAACTTGGTCAACCTAGACCTCGACATCTCTTGACATTGATTTTGAATCCTCTGAATTCTTCCGTAATCTGTTATGAGTTCTTCTTGATCTCCGATTCAACATCTATCTATGATTTCTTGCTCTCAATCATCATATGACGTGTCATCTTTCCATTTCGCTCCTGAGGAGGCAAGATGATTACATCATCAAATCTATTCCAATCAATCTAATCTGAATTCAAAAGTCCTCATTTCTAGGGGCATCTCATCACTTGAGGCATGTTCAGTTTTTCGTACTTCATATTAAAAAATGGATACTCCACAATCAATAAGGGCATCTTTGTTCCTTAGATCTCGTCATCTATTAGGTATTGGGGCAATCTAGCCCAGATCCCTGAGGATCAATCTTCATTCTGGAGATGATTCTCAAAATCTCAATCTATTAAGTATTTGAGTAATCTAACTCAGATTCTTGAGGATCAAGCTTCGTTCTAGAGATGATTCTCAAAAATCTCAATCTATTAGGAATTGGGGCTATCTAACCCTGACTCCTAAAAAATCAAGCTCTGTTCTGGAGATGATTCTGAAACTCGATCTAACCAGTGTCTGGCAATCTAACCTAGATATTGGGGGACTAAGCTTCATTCTGGAGATAGTCCTAAGATCTCTATTGACTATCTTTTTTTTGGACAGGTATCGGGGCAATCTAAACCTGACTCCTGAAGGTTGAGCCTCGTTTTGGGGATAGTCTTTGAAATATATCGATCTAACCAGTGTCTGGACAATCTAACCTGGATATTGGGAGATTAAGCTTCATTATGGAGATAGTCCTAAAAACCTCTATTGACTATCTTTTTATAGACAGGTATCGGGGCAATCTAACCCTGACTCCTGAAGGTTGAGCCTCATTCTGGGGACAGTCTTTGAAATATATCAATCTATTAGGTATCTAAGAAATCTAACTTAGATCCCTGAGGATCAAGCTTTATTCTGGAGATCATTCTCAAAATCTTAATCTATTAGGTGTTAGGGAAATCTAACCTGGATCCCTAAGGATCAAGCTTCGTTCTGGAGATGACCCTTGAAAACTCTACTTGACCAACGTCTTGGCAATCTAACCTAGACTTTAGAGAGTTAAGCTCTATCCTGGAGATGGCTCTGAAATCTTCATCAATCAATCTTTGCATCATCAATTTTTGAAATCTATTCTTCTATGCTTCATACATCAGACTATTCTTTGAATCAATGCATTGCTCACACACCAATTTCAAGAGAGGCAAAATGTAACACCCCAAAATTGGCATCTTGCACCCTAACCAATTTTGTTGCATTTGTCATTCTTCTGAATCATCAAAGTCCGATTGTACTAGGCAATTCTGAGTTTTGACTGATTCTACTCGACCTAAGTGTTAAAAAAGAAAATCCTAAATTTGCATTAATCATACATTATATTTAATTCCTAAAATATCAATTGGCTAAATAAACCCCATGATTGAATTAATTTAATTATAAAGTCCTAGCACTTTAATTACATTAAATTCACCCCTTTTAGCTAAAACACGTGAAAAGGAATTAAATATATTTAATTAATAAATAAATATCCTCATTTCAATAATTGAATTTAATTATTTAGATAACTGAGAAAAACACATTTATGAGGTCATATTTATTTATTTAATTAAATATTCTCTCAAACATCTTCTCTTCAATTCAAAAATAGAAGTTTTGAATTAACTGTGCTTTAAAGAGAAAGAAAACAGTTAAATCAAAAGAAAACAGTTAAAATCAAAAAGAAAACAGTTAAAGCAAAGAGAAAGTAGATCATTGTTTTCTTTTAAATAAAGCTTTCTACTTTGAACTGGCTTTTCTATCTGTTTTATTTCAAAAAGGAAACTTTCTATTCTGAGCACACTCTCAATCTATAAAAGAACTCTCATTTCTCATTCAAAGCCCCTAGTCATTTTTATGCATTGTTAGAACAAAGAATTGCTACTTCATTTTAGTTGATAATCTCATTTACATTTAGCTATCATTTGCAATAGATTAATGTCAATTTCTTAGATTAATTGCATTGCAATCATGTCTTAGTTTAAATCTCATTTCAATTCTTAGATTAATCTCGCACTGCATCATATTCGTGGAGAAAAATCCTTCATTCTTAGATTGGTCTATGGTTGTGAGACTCTCGTTCTTAGAGCTATTCGAAACCCCATTTAGATAGAAGGCAATAGGTTGAATCATACAGGCATGCAAGATGAATAACTCATATTCACTTTTGTATGTGGCTGATGAACAAGGACTATGTTGAAGTGTATGGTTGAATAGCAAGGCCAAATTTAACATATACAATGTTATCTATCCAATGTCACATACACACATCTAAAGAACTCAATCTAAGGAAAGGTCTCTAAATTGAGTGTGGGTCAGAGTCATTATACACATATTAGCCTAGATGACCACATGATTTTAGAACCCTATAATGTGACTAAAAAAAAGGAAATAAGGATTACTAAGTGATCCAAAAAATCAAGGAAGCTTGTGAGAACGAGAAACTGTTAAGTGATCCGAGTCATCAAGAAATATACAAAAGAAGAGTCACTAAGCCACCTAAATCATCAATTTTTCAAAGAAAAAGTGATTAGTAGTGATCCAAACAAGCATGATGTTCAAGTTAAAAATGCTAAGTCAAAAATAAACGGGTGGTTAAATAGAAACCTCTACCAGGGCTATGGATGTCTACCTAGTAGTAGAGAAAGGTTAGACTAAAACATACAGAGAAATTTGTCGGGGCTATGGATGCCAAACTGGCAGCAGAGCAATCTCTTGGAAATATGGGTCAATATTGTTAAACGACGGCCTTTGATCTCTCATCCTTATGAGTGAATTTTTTGAAGCACCTAGTAGGAATAAATACACTTTTAGCACACACTCAAAAGCATTGGAAAAATATATTAATCTTGAACCTCATGAAATAGTATTCCCTTATACCAATGACTAGGTTGGGTTCCTTGGTGCAAGGATAGTTTCAAAGGTGGTTTGTTGATGAAGAAATGCCTTGGTCATTTCTCATTTTGTCGGGGCTATTTTTTGTGTCTCCGCAACTCATGCCCCATTTTGGCTACTTGGTCTAATGGGGACCCCCTTTTTTTATTTTCTCTTTTGTGTCTCAATCAATGGGCCCTCTTGGTTGGCCTTGTCTGGCATTTGGTGCATCAAATGGTGGGCCCACATGCTCCCGATAGTTGGGCACTTGCTTGTCACTTTTAGGGTTTCCCTTCCCTTTTTTTCTTCCCCTTTTGTTTAGCTTTTAGTTTTGTTTTTTTTAGTAGTTAGTTTCCTTTTGTGTCCTTTCCTACTTTTAGAGTGTCGGGGTTCTCTGACACCCCAAAAAATCTAAAAGTCCAAAGCCTGACCTTAGCAGATGACATGAAGGATGTCAGACTATCAGGGTCGTCAGATATTGAAACCACGAAAAGGGGATAGGTCTGAAGCCTTGATCCCCATTATTTTGAGGCATCACACCTCCTTCAGGATTTCAGAGTCTTTGGCCTTTGAAAATCAAAATAGGGGTTACAAGGTCCAAAGCTCTGAAACCTACCAATTAGGCAATAGTTATTGGACCTATCAGGGTTTTGCAGTTCTGAAACCCCGATCAAGGATATCAGACTGCGATACCCCGCAAGTCCAAAAATCCTAGTGGGATAGTGTTTTAGGGCTTTGAGCCTTCAGTTTGTTGGGGTTTTTTCATGCTTTTTGGTTTCCTAGGGTAGTTTTCTTTGATTTAATTGCTTTAGATTAGCTTTTGATTTGAATAAAAAATGGTCACAATTGTTCCCCATGAATGAAGAAATCATATTATGACTACCACTCTACCGATGAATTACGAATACAAGGATGACCTACTACGCCCACGAAAGGAAGACGTGGGGGAATAATGGATCATATAGAGGAGATACAGAGGTTTCAAGATGCTCATCTAGATGTGCTTCCTTCTCAATAAGTTTTTGTTTAATGTTATTCATTGGTATTTTGATCTCCATTTATTTTTCCAAGGCAGTTGGGGGTTCAAGATTCAGAGCCCTTGCAACACTGAAAAATGCATAAAGTCATGTTTTTTTAGAAAAAGTCAGTTTTTTTGGGCCTATAGGTCGCATGTTATGGGTCATTTTTGGCTTTTAGAGAGTTCCCAATCAGTTGTATGACACATCAGCACCTTTCTCAACCATCAATTTTGGGCCTTAGGATCAAATTTTGAGCTCTTTTTTGCATATTTTGGTGCAATAAAGGATGAAAATCCAAGTCAGCATGATAACCAATAGTTTAGGAGTGTTTTTTTGTAGTTAAACTCTAGTTTTAAATTTATTTTGCCATTTGCATATGGTTGGAAATCCTAGTTACGATATTTGCATTTTGTGGATGTAAAATCTATATAAACTAAAATGGGTATTGTAATTGGGGGGATCTTTGGAATTGGAAGAGAATTTACATCTGGTGTTGCGTTCATGGTGTGTTCAACTACTATCTATACGAATTTCAGAAAGTTATTTCTTCATATTCAAGAGCCAAGTATATTTTTGGTGTGAATTTTCCTGCGATCAATTAGTCGGTGTTTGCTTTGATTTATTTCTCTCATTTTGGTGAATGATTGCAAAGGATTTCATTCTTCCTGCTTGAGGATGAATTTGTCTTTCGTGTGAGCATGTCTGGTATCACTTCGCAATTTGATAAATTCTGAGATATTTTTAATCTACTAAATTTCTTTGGTGATTGCATCTACATGATATGACTTGTGAGTATTCCATTTCATATTCTTGTGGGTTTTCTCAATCTAATCCGTTATTTAATATGCAAGTGACATTCATCGTGGTTCATGTCCATTAGAATTTAATTTTTGTTATTTTCTTTATTTCTTGTTACCTTAATCTTTCGACGTTTTTGCACAATTGGGTTAATTATAGAAAGTCATCATAGGAATTAAAAATATTTAATTGGTAAATTTGCATGCACATGTTAGTATTCTTAAAATCTGAAAATCAAAAAAAGGTTGTCAAGTGTGTTTGTTTCTAGATTCAAAATTTCAGAACTAGCAAATGCATCCTTGTGAACATTCACATTTATCTTCAATTGAGTCTCCACGTGGTTGTACCACTACCACGGACAATCTTAAGAGTAACCTTGCTACTCTTTCAAGAGGAAAATTTGTATCACATATTCCTAACCATTACCTTGTGTAAAAACAACGCTCAACAATACCCATTAGCCATTTTGGCACCTCTATATTCTAGTAAGGGAAGAGTATGTGATAGAAAGGGAATGTGGAGTCTGAGGCAGAATGCTCTAATGAAATTATGTCATGTGGATGTAGCATCACAGAGCTACCCCAAAAGATATAGTGAAATAGCTTTCAATTTTATAAGCAAATGCATCGGCGAGATTTGGAATCTTTCTAGCCAATGCAATGGCAGGTGGATAGGATACACACCAGTTAGATTTAATAAGTTTTCAAGCAGTTGTATTTGACAGGCATAATGCCAGATGTGACAAACTTTGCCAGCATAATCATTTCCTATGCATTAATAAGACCTCTGAACATGAGACGTGGATATCTATTAATTACTTATAAGGTTATGTTTATCATATGTCTTAGCTTCAAGTGTCATGGATCAATTGTTGTGGTTTCAAAAGGTGAGGTACACGAGCAGGGCACGAGTTCTATGCTCCAAATCCCCCTTAGAAACAAGGTCTCAGGGCTTTGCCTATTCATGAGCTATGCATGAATATGTGAAAACTGATCTGGGAAAGGCTAAATTGTAAGTTGCAGAAAATGCATTTGGCAGTTGAAAAGCCAAAATCGACAACCTTTCTAGTATTCCTTTACTGCCTGCACCATTATGGGAGTTTTGGCGAGGTATGGAGAATTTTCAAGGCATCAACTAAATGTGGTCTCACGGTGTGATTGTGGAATACATACAAATTTAACTTGGTGAACAGGCTAAAAAATGTTCAAACATGTGTAATGTACCCGTGCACAGCTAGATTCAATAGACTTTTCTAGAACTTTCCCTTCTTATGATATCATGAAGCTTTGGAGTAGGAAGTGAACATCCTGTGTTGCATAAAAATAAAAGGGTTTTGTTTTAGATCTTGTATTCTAAATTACATGATAGACATCAATGCCAAATATGGGATCACAAACAACACATAAATAATTTTAGGGAAAAATTGTGATTGACTAAATGATATCATAAACTATTGTAAAATGCATAGATAAAAGATAAAGGAAGAAATAGAGAATTCATATTAGTGCAAGTTTAAAATTTTCAAATGCCACTATGGACAAGGGATATGCTGGAAGATGTTAAGGACATAATTTTGGTACTAGTTAACAAATGAAATGTTTCCAAAACTAAAGATAATCCTGATAATTGGTAAATGTGCATATTGGAGAAAGTGATTTGTTTAAATGTGCTAGTTAGATGTTTTCACTTGTAGGTGAAATTCATATATACAGGGGCTATTATTTTCATTGATCAAAATAATGTTAGCAAGGGTTATCTTCATCAAAATATTCTATTTATCAAGGGCTATTTTCTTTAGTTTGAGAGATGAAGTGGAGTATTCTAGCTATAAATTGGGAGATTACATATCAAATTTGACAGGACAGATGTTAGATGGAGTTTCATCTCTATATTTCTTTCTTCTTCTATTTATTATGTTTCTCTCTCATTCCACAAGGTTCTAATTTCTCTAATTTTTGCAAGTGCGGGCATAATACTTGTGTATATTGTAAAGTGTTTTGGTCTTGGGTTAAGCATGTAGATGTCATTCATTAGTTTGCACTTTTAGTATGCTTTGAGTTGAGCATTATCAATGGATTACATCTGATAGTTGTCTCCATAGCTGAGATGTGGTGTTTCTTCAAGTTTAAATAATCAAGTATTGTTCACACTTGTCAAGCACACTTGTTGTTTTTATTTGTATTTGTGATTTCGTACTATTCGACGAGTGGTGTAAATGCTTCTATGAATATAACAAGAATAATATGTTTCAAGTGGATCATTAAGTATGGATATTTAATGTGTTGTAGTAACCTTGTTTTTACAAATTAATAACAATGGTAGAATTTCCAAAGCATACTTATGAGTTGCAGCATATAATATTTTCTAAATGACTTTGTTGCCCTTCTCTAGGCACTAGTCAGTTTTACAAGCTTTGTATCAATTTGGTCCCATCATTAAAAATAATCTTTACTTTTATGTTTGTAGGAGTAGATGTAATTAGGACTCATTCTCAATGGTATGCAAAGTTGAATGGGATTGTACTTTGAATTAGATGAAATGAGAAAAGCCCATTATGAAAATCTGAGAATCATTCACATTTATAAATCTGCAAAGTGTTGTTTGTCAAAGGTTTATTGTATGTGCATATTTATTTTATAGGAATACTCACCTGAGTCTAGTGGAGCTTGATGTGAAGAATGAATTTGTGCCTTGTAGAGTTACATTTTCATGTCTCCAATAAACAAACATGGTTGAAAGTATGTTGAGTCTTTAGAATATGTCATAAAATATTTAGGCTTGGAGATAGCATGAAAAATCACTAATAATATGGACGTGAGAAGCATTGAAGATTTTAAAATTTTAACAAAGACCATTACAAATGGATGGTGGCACATAATGAAAATCCAAAACATGAAGGGGTTAGCTTTATGAGTTATTATATTGCTTTCTTGAAACCTTGTAGTTATGTTTGGAAATGCATTTGGAGGGGCTAGATATTCAAGAGTGGTATAAGAATGGTATAAGGATGAGAGCTAGGCCACTTTGATTATTAAATATTTTAACATTTTCATTCAACCCTTTAATAGTGTTGGCAAGTGATCAATTTTGTATGATTTGATCCACTTCTTGGTTGTCATTTATGGCAACACATCTGGCATATTGATCGATTCATTTAACGTTAAGTTTTGTGGACTCTAAAATCAGTTAAGTACAGAAGCAGAAATACAAAGGTATTTTGAGTATCGAAGATCGATATCGATTAGTTATGGAAAGAGAGCTTAGAAGAAGATAGTATGGGGTATGTGTGACCTCCACCTAAGATCGATTTTGTTTTGGTGATGTTTACAGTAAGTTAGAGAGATTTGAAGACAAACATACAACAACAAAATAGTGATAAAGAGCAGCTAGGCCGAAGCGATGATTCAGTGAGTATGACGTGGACTCCTGGCAGTCAGAGTTGGCTTATGATTTTTGATAACCTATATTTTGATTATGTAAGAGCGTCGACTATGCATTTGATATTTTATTTATTAAATGTATTTTGTATTGAGAGCCAAATGTGTGCTAAAATGTTGACACACTTCTATGAGTCATTGTATCCAAGATTGCTCAAGAATGAGGTCTCAAATGGCGATTCATAGCTCTCTATTCATGGAGTGCAAGGGTTTATAATGGAGGCCCTCAGTTTAGACCTAGTTTGTGCCCATGTAAGTACACCATAAAATGAGAGATTCAAAGAGGAAAAGAAATAATGCTAGTCTCCATGATCATCAAATATGAATGCAAATAAAAATTGAAGCTATTCTATATGATAATAATGTATGAAAGCAAACTAATCTATGAAAGGAAATATGCATACAAGATTATTCTATGAAATTAAATATGAATCTAATCTAACATGCAAGTGCAAGAGTAATCTACATGGATTTCCATGGATGCATGAGAGAAGAAGACAAGAAAAGAGAAGTTGCAATGCTCAAGCTCAAGTGCTCAAACTCTCCTCCAAAATCGCTCTCTAAAACCTGTAGCATAACAATAACATAAAACCTTGGATTTTAAATGAGAAGGAGAGGGCTCCTTATAAAAGAAATTGTGCAGAGGAATGCATCCTCAAGAGCAATGTGGGATAAGTCCCTAAAAAGGAAAGTAAGAGAAAAAAGCCCACCACTTAGGAATGTGTGTAGAGAAAAAGGAATTTTGATTTATTTTTAATTGATTTATTTAATTGATTTTCCTTTTTTCATCAAAAAGAAAGCTTTAAGAGAGGATTTTATTTTATTAAAAGAGGGATTTTCTTTAATAAGATAAGATTATTTTATTTAATTAAAAGAGAGATTTTAATTAAATAAGATAAGATTATTTAATTAAAAGAGAGATTTTCTTTTAATCAAATAATATTATTTTATTTAATTAAAAGGGATGTTTTCTTTTAATTAAATAAGATTATTGATGAAATGATCAAACCTTAGGAAATATTGAAATAATTGAATTAATTACGATTTGATCAAGGAAATTGATTTGAATTAAAATATTGCAAAGCATTGATTCAGGAATTTGATAAATTGATTTCGTCATTTGATAAATTGAAGAATGGGGGCCCATAGTCTAGGCGACCATTTTAGGGTGCATACATTTGTCCCTCTTTGACTAATGTGTGATCTTTATGGGAACACATGTAGTCAAAGAATGCATTTTAAGTGTGAGATCGATTTGGGATCACAAAACAACCCAGACGTGTGATCGACGGATGGGAACACATCAGGACAAAGATAAGCTAATTGAAAAAGACAAGGTCAACACCCCTGTAAATAGGTAATTGACATGTCCAAGATAAGAATCTCAAGAAAGGTTGCCCCAAGCTGAACAATTGATAGGATTGATAAATTTGAATCAAGGATTGAATTTTGATAGGCATTGCCCCCTCATGATCGAAATAAAAAATGAGATAGAGGAGAAACAACAAATTGATAAATTTGATCAAATCAAACTAAAGATAAGGTTATTGATGTAAGATGAAAATATAAGGATCACAGAACTAAGGTTGATCATCAAGCATGAAATATTATGCCTCAAGGTTGAATTAGAAGAAAAGAAGTGGGGTGAAAGCGAATGGAAGATAGAAGTTTGGAAGAGGTGAAAAGAAATGGAGAGAAGAAAGAGAATTTGCCCCAAAATCAATCAACTGTTTAAGATGGAAAATTTTGATTGAGATCACGAAAGAAGATAAGAAAATGAAGATAAAACATGACCACAGTTGATTAAAAGTACACAAGAAAGATGAAGGAAACCCTCTCAAACTCATAATGTAGCCTAAAATGCAAACTAACATGAGGTCTAACAATGCAAGCTACATGAAAATGCAAAGGTGTACTTGCAATAGAGAAACTGTAACATAGTAATTTGTGTTCATCATTCATTAGGGAATGTTAAGGAACTTATTTTCATCATTGGACGATTATTAACGAAAATCAGAAAATCACACAATCATCACTAGTCACAAGTGCAACTATGAAGATATGAATGTGATTTATATCAGATTGGAATGTGGAAAGATTCTAACATAAGCATCAAAGACATAAAGGTCAAGACGACTTTGATGTTATCTTACCCAATTTAATGTAGAAAAACCATGCTCACATCAAGGTATAGATGTCGGGATGACCATAAGAACGGTTGTGCAAAAATAGTCAAGGATGATGCCTCAAATCTCCTAAGTGTTTCAAGGGGACAACAAGAGACACTCTAGAGTTTCATGACCACACCCACAACCAGAAAGCAAGTAAAAACATGCCCCATGACCCAAGTCCTCTAGCTATGCATCTCAGAGAGGCTTATTAGACAAGGACACTCAACAAAAATCAATAATAGTCAGTACACAAAGAAAATATCATGACATAACTCAAGCATTAAGTGTTGTGTTTAAAAATTTAAGTGTGTTAACTGATACTGAGTTCCGAGGATAAGGATCAAGTGCTTGCAAGAAGGTAAGATCACATGAAAAAAATGGGTAAGACCAAACCAATAAGTGTTGAAAAACACTCGATGTCAGGGGTTGTGTTGAAAAACACAGTGGGGGTGGTGTTAAAAAACACTGTTTGTGAGATGTCCTAAAGACTAACGCATCCAAGAGACTAAAGATAACATAGTTATGCACCCTAGACAAAGACAAAGACCAATTCCAAACCAAGGTAACAAGGACAAGGAATGATGGAGAAAGGCTAAGTGTCAAGGATACGCGCTAAGAAATAGGGGTGCAAAGGCCTCAAGTAACGCCCATTTCCAGGTTTTCACCACTTGAAATTTTTTTATTTTATTTTTTTTTTAATTTTTTAATTTTTTGGTTTTTTTAGTTTTTTTTGGAATATATAATTTTTTTTTGGAGATACATCAAAGCTCCTATTGCTAGGTTTTTACTAAGATGATCATTTTTTCAGGACATTTTCTGATTTTTAGAATTTTTGACAATATATCATTTTTTTGGATTTTTGTAGGATCAATAAGTATGTACAAAGGGTGCACCCAGACAGAATGGGCATCATGGATAGAACTTCTTTAGATGAAAGAAATTGATAGGATCAGGGAATTTCTCTCCCTCTGCTATAGACGGTAAATAAGCACCTGACCCAAAAGCTATTGTAATGATGTAAGGTCTAAGCCAATTAGGTTCAAATTTGCCCTTTTGATCTCTATTTTGTTGATTCTTAGGATTTTCACATAGGACAAGATCTCCCACTTGGAATTCTCTAGGGAAAACCTTTTTTTTGAAGCCTTTGGACATGTGCTTTTGATAAACCCTCATATGGTCAAATGATGATTGACATTTCTCATCTACAAGTTCTAACTCTTGAATTCTGATGGCGCGGTAGTCTTCATTTGTAACTAGACCTTTGAGGGAAACTCTAAGTGAAGGAATCTCAACCTCCAAAGGTAACACTGCTTCAGCACCATATGTAAGGGCAAAAGGAGTAGCCCTAGTAGGAGTACGAATACTCGTTCTATAGGCCCACAAAGCCAAATTTATCTGTAAGTGCCAATCTCTACCATTCTTACAAATTTTTCTATGTAGGACTTTAAAAATGGTTTTGTTTGATGCCTCTGCTTGACCATTTCCTTGCGGGAAGTAAATAGAAGACCAATGTTGTTTAATCTTGAATTTCTTGCAGAGTTGTTTAAGATCTTTATTTTTGAACTAGCCTCCATTTTCAGTGATAATCTCAGAAGGCACTCCATATCAATAGATGATATGGTTCAGAATGAATAGAGAGACTATCTTGCCCGAGGCAACAGAAAGTGGGACAACTTCTACCCATTTAGTGATGTAATTAGTAGCAATGATAATAAACTTGTGTCCACCTGATGAGTTGGGATGAATCTTCCCAACAAGATCAAAGGCCCAGTGTTGAAATGGACAATGAGATATAGAAGGAATGAGCTCCCTGCCTGGAACATGTATTAGGTTACCATGTTTTTGACACTTTTCACATGACTTTGCAAAAGCTACTGCATCATATGCCAATTTAGTACCCTACCCTAAGCAACCTTCAGGACATGGCAAGACCATTGGAATGTCCCCCATAGATGCCCTCGTGGATGTCAACTAACGCTTGGTTGGATTCTTCCTTTTCTAAGCATCTAAGAAGTGTTCCATCTAGACCCCTCCTATACAGATCACCAGAGATAAGATAATGGTAAGAGGCATTTTGGTTAAGGTTTTTGCATTTAGATCGGTTAAAGGTTTCAGGTATAATGCCATCACGAAGGTATGAGTAAATGGCACCATAATGGGATGACTCACGACTAACAAGGGTACAAATGACATGACTTTCTTGAGAATCATAGATAGGGTGATGTAGCTCTTCCACCAGGAATTCAAATCTAGATTCATGTTTCCCTAACTCAAGGAGTCAAGCAAGTGTAGCCATAGCATCATCTGCTTTGTTTTCTACTCTAGGGTCTTCCTGAAATGTGACAAATGTGAAGTATCATTTCAAGGAATCAACCATTTTATTGTAAGGTACCAGCTTCTCATATTTGTTTGATATTCATCATTGACTTGGTTGATTATCATTTGTGAATCCCCATAGATGTGTAACTCTTTGATTCTCCATTCTATGGCCATCTTATGTCCATTTGTTAAAGCTCCATATTCAACAATGTTGTTTGTACATTGGGAACAATAACTTGTAAGAATTAGGAATTGTGTACCCATGAGGAGAAACAAACAACACACCATCTCCTAAACCATTTTGCATAAAGGATCCATCAAAGAACATCTTACATGTTCTTTTAGTCATATACATGAGGTATTCATCTAGGAAGTCAACTTGAATAGGTGCATTATCTTGTATTGGGAAATCACCCAATTGATCTGCTATGGCTTTTCCTTTGATATCTTTGTGCTCAATGTACTCTATGTCAAACTCTAAAAGGATCATCATCCATTTAGCAAGTCTACCTATCAAGGCAGCCTTACCTAGTAAATACTTGAGTGGATCTATTTTTTCTATGAGGTGTATAGTGTGCGCAAGCATGTAATGTCGCAACTTTTGGGAAGCAAACACAACTGCAAGGATAGCTTTCTCAATGTTGGTGTAGTTAACCTCATATGAAATAAGAGTGTGGTTAATGTATTATATTGCTCTTTCTTTCCCATGTGCATCAAGTTGAGCTAGTAATTCCCCCAAGGAATATTTTGTCATTGAAATGTATAGAATAAGTGGTTTCCCTGGGATATGAGGCATTAAAATGGGAGGATTTGCCAAGTATTTCTTGATTTGATCTATGCTCTTTTGACAATCCTCATTCCAAACACATTTTTGTAAGTTCTTGTTGAAAGGTTGAGCTCTATCTACCAACTATGAAATGAATCTCCTTATGGATTGAAGATGTCCTTGAAGACTCCTCATTTGACTAATGTTTCTAGGAGGTGGCATATCTATGATTGCTTGGACCTTTTCAGGGTCTACCTCTATTCCTCTTGCTGAAATGATGAATCCTAGTAGTTTTCCAGAGGTG
>MU227421.1:1946531-1987130 GCA_018584345.1 Thuja plicata
CTGTTAAGATCTACTTCATTTGAAGCTTTAGCAACACTGTTAAGTGTGCACTCTGTTAAGAGATTTGGAAAGAACGGTTAAGTCTACCTTCTACAAAAGGATTTTAGATGTGATGCACTTGTTAGAAAGCAACTACATAAGTCTTTGATCTGATGATAAATGCAATCTTCAATTTTTGATAACAGATCCTATAAAGCTACATACATTTAAGTTATCATCCTTCCATGATTGAATAGTACCTTTATCTGCTCGTCAGTAGCCTCTGTGTGTTCTTGATAATTGATATACTCTATTTCTGATCTTTGCATGAATTTTTCCTTCTGCTCCTTAGATGCTCTTCATGGCTATCAATAATAAGAATTCATGTCACTCACAATTGAGTATGAACATCTATTTATACTAATTTAGGTTCAATTCTTGATTCATGCATCGTGAGTTAACTCTAGATCCAAGGTTTACAACTTGACCTTGATCTTTAGTTAGATATGCTTTAGATCCATTAGGATGCTTTAAAGCATTTACATAAAGCTTGCATGACCATCAAATTTGATTTAAAACAAAACAAAACTCTATAAATAGAATTACATTTCTTTAACTGTCGTGTAAAACTCAAATCCACAATTTGCGGGTTCTTGATCTGTCTGTCAGTTCTGATGGTCGGTTTTCTTGATTTTCAGTGTTCCTTTCTTGAACTGGTCGTCAAGTATGCCTTTTCTATTTTTGTTGGGTTAGTTCTGAAAACTATGTCGCCAGTAATGCGTGTGGTCGCCGATGATGCTTGTGGTTGTCGGTGATGCTTGTGACTTTTATACTTAGCATTTTCTTAAAAATCTATGTTCTGTCGGGTATGCTTGCATTTCACTGGTACTGCTTGTGGTTCACCGGTAATGCATGCTATCTGTCGGTAATGCTTTCTGTCTATGTTTTTCAGTGAGTATACTAATGGAAAAATAATGTCATCAAAGCCAATGGCTAGTTCAAGGTTGTAAATGTGAATGATATCATCTTTGGTGATCGAAGAGTCAAAGTCCATCTAGTATCCTTCTAAGCTACCCAAATCGGGATTCATCCTAACAAGTGAAGAATCATCCACTAAGGAAACATATGGGTTCAAATCCTCTAATCCTACACATGACTCGTCGGCTACCTTGCGTTGAGAACTATAAGTGTGAATGACATCAACATCCATGTCAACGATGGAAGGCTCTGAGAAGGAGTCCCATTCATACTCATATGAACTTGTTTCTAAACTTTGACTAGGATGTTTACACCATGAAGAATTGGGACGTCTTGATGTGGAAGTTCTAATGTCATCAAGGATAACACCTTCTCTTTCTATCAAATGAACAAGATTCTTTCATTGACGTTCTCTGAAAGGATCTTCTACATCTGATTCATCTTGTTCTAAGGTTGCAACTGTCTCATGAGTGATTGGACTATCTGAATCTCCCCAAAGGAGATTAGTGGAAGGGACCAAATCTTCACACATGTCTTGCTTTTTTGTCAAATTAGGTATGTATTCTAGTTCATCTTAACTATCTGACTCATCAAGGATAGGGGTAGTATTCTCTTTATGATCCTTGAATCCTATGCCGGCCATCTTCTTAGACTTGCATCCAAAAAGAGCATGATCAAGAGGTTCGGCTCTAGCATCCAATCTGTGACTAATAGGGCCATGTCCAGGATAGCCCATACGTTTGAGAAAAGTATACCCTCTTCCATAAGCCTTAGGAGAGGGAGAGAAGTTCTCATTGTGTATGTATTTATCTTCTCTATAAATCCAGTCTCTAACAAATGTCTCTTCTTTCTCATCTTGAATAGGCACTTAGGACTATACAAACGTGCCAAATAAAGTCATAGCTGAAGAGGAAGGTCTCATTTCTTGTGAAGGCTTGTCATAAGACCTAGGTGAAACTGGAAGTGTTGTGAGGGAGTTGAGTTGATACCCCCCCATGCCAAGGTCTACTGACTTGAACTGGTCTTTACATTCAACTAAGGTTGTATCGAAGTCTTCTGCTTCTCTATTGAGGGGAACATGAGCACTCATTGAAACTAAGTTAATAGATAAAGTTTTGTCCTCGGGTATAGAAATCTCCATTCCATTGTAAGGGAACTTAACACACTGATGATAGGTAAATGACACAACTTGCATATCATGAATCCATGGTTTGTCAAGTAAGATATTGTACGCAAGGAGACCAGTGTCAACTATTTGGAATAAAATATCTTTTTCGACAGGGCCAATCCTAACAGGAAGGATGGCCAACCCCTTGGAACTTCTTTTTGCCTCATCATAGGCTTTGATAGTGATCTTTTTTCTAGTATCTATGACTTGTTTAGAATAAGCCAACTTCTTCAAAAGACTCAAGGAACAAATATTAAGCCCAACACCCCCATCTATCAACATACACCTAACACGAGTTTTGTGGATCATGACCTTAATATGAAGAGCGAGATTATGTGGGTGGTTCAAAGCTTTATCATCATCCTTTGAAAAGGTAAGGTAAGGAGGGCTAGCAATATGGTTAACCATGTTTTGGAATTGATCAATGTCTATGTTGTTGCGGATGTTCGTCATGCGCAAAGCATCCTCAAGGACTTTCTTATGTCTTGGGGACAACTCTAAGAGCTCAAAGATTGAAATTTGAGTTGGGGTTCTTTGCAGATGATCGACAAGATTATAGGTCAACTTAGGATTGGCTGCTATTTTTGAGGTGACATTCTTGGATGTCACTAGCTCAGGTTTACTTGGTTGACTTGAATTGGGTCCTCTAATGACAACGGGACCTTGGTTTCATGTGACAGCATTGAGAGTTTGAGATGACACTTTAGAGTTAGGACCCCTTAGCACTAGGATAGGTTCTTCATCAAAGATAGGAGGAGATTCCATGTCTAGATCACAACCATATGGATCTTTATCCCTCATCATGTTGACATTCTCTTTTACAACTTCAAGCATGTTGACAACATTCTCTGCATCTATGTAAGTGTAATTGACTTTAGCCTTTCCATTCTTAGGTTTAGAGGTTTCCCCCTTCTCATACTTGGGTAAAGATTCTTTGATTTCCTTATGGTCAGTGTTGGTGTTCAATCCATCTACCTTAATTTTTCCATTCTCAATGAGATCTTGGATGATATGTTTGAGTTTCCAACAGTTTTCAATATCGTGACCAATGCCATTGTGAAAATTGCAAAAGGCTTTCTCATCCCACCAATGTGGCTTAACATCAGGTATATAATTCTTTTTGAGATCTTGAGGATGCGCAAGGTTGTTGGCAATGAGTGTTTTCAAGACATCCTCATATGAATCACCATGTTTTGAAAACTGACGTCTCTCTTTCTTAGGCCTACCTTGGTATCTTGGCTTGTTCTCTTGTTGAATAGATGCATTGAGTTTCATGGTTTGAACAGCACTAGACAAGTGGAGAACAGTTTGATCTTTGGGTTGGGAGGAGTCTACAACTCCATCATTCACCACTTGTTTTTTCCTATTCTAATGTGAGTTCTTTCCTTTATCCTTGTTAGGTTTGTTGTTATTTTGACCATTGTTGTTGTTGTTGTTGTTTCCGTGTTTGGTCGAAATTCCTTGTTCTTTCAAAACATCCTCAATCCTACATGTGGTTTCAACCATGGTGTCAAAGGAATCAAAAACCATCTTCCTGACTTCATACTGCATTTTGGGAACCAAGTTGCTAACAAGGATGTCAATCTTCTCATTTTAAGGGATGGTCCTAGAGTAGCAAGAGTATTGTTTTCTCCACCTTTGCAAGAAAGTGACAATGGATTCCCCTTGATTTTTCTTTAAGTTGCATAATTCCAACATGGTGAGAGATCTTGAAAGGTTGTATGCAAAGTTTTGGACAAATCTAGGGATGAGCTCTTTGAAAGTCATAATGGGAGGAGTTATGTTGATGAACCATTCCATCACTTGACCCTTAAGACTCCTTGGGAACAATCTCATGAGGTACGAGTCATCTTGATGGAACTCAAAACTCATGGTATAGAATTGACACAGGTGATCATGTGGATCTCCATTCCCATCATACTTTTCATATTGAGGAATCTCAACCTTTCTACGGAATTCGTTCATGTTAACACTTTTGTCAAAAGGATTAGGACAAATTGAATCAAGTGAGAATGAACTCTTGGGTGCCAACATCTTTTCCATCATACTCTTAATTTGTTTGATCTCTTCTTCTTGGGATGGACCTTGCTTCTTAATCTTCTTGTCCACATCAAATTTGTAGGGGACCCTATCGCCCTTGTTGATTAAACTCTCTAGGAAATTGTCTTTGTTTTTCTCTAAGTATCTCTCCACATACTGCTGGAAGAGTGGTTCTTGTTGTATCTTCATAAAGTCAAAACTCGAGCTACTACCCCCATATTGTGAACCATGGTGAGCATATTGGGAAGGTTGTCTTGAGTTCCTAAGAGGTGTTCATCTCCTATGATGATCATGTCTTGAATCCCTTCTTCTTCTAGGGCTAGGAGATCATGAAGGTATTCTTCAATGTCTTCCACTTCATGGAGTCTTAGGAGGGTTGGATGGAGGAGAGTTGTTTCCACCACCAACACGCATGTTGTTAAATCGATCGTTAAGTTGTTGAGACAAGAGTCTATCTTGCTCTTCTTGGAAGGATTTCCTTTCTATCTCCAACAAGGTTTGTCTCTCCAACTCTAGGAGTCTAAATTTCTCTTCCTTTTCATCTTGCTCATCTAGGAAGGCTTTCTTTTCACGCTCAATTTTCTAAAGTCTGTCACTCGTGTATCTTGAAGGTGTTTTGAGCAGTGAACTTATGCTTGAATGTCTAAACAAGTCATTGGTGTATTTTGTATTCACACGAGTGTCATAAGGTTCATTATATTGGATTTCATGTTGTGATTTTTATTCTTGATAGGCTTTCCTCTTACCTCTTTCAGCCCTTTGGTATGCATCCAGATATCTATTTGAGATAAGGGGTGAGACTGGTCGATTTTCACGATAGGAACTGCCAAATGAAATGGTATCTTTATGTTTTTCAAATATGTCATCAAGGCATTTATCCATTTCTTCCCTCTCTCATCGAGTCATTGTGTAACTCATATCCATATCTGAGTGAGAATATTCTAAGGGTGTACTAAACTCACTAAGGTTACTCATGGGATCAAACCAAACTTCTAAGTTGTTCCTGGGTGATTAATCAAATATGGGTTCTTTTCCCTTACATTTTTGGCGAGTTTGAACTAAGGGTAATTCGTTAAAGACTACTTGAGGTTGCTTTCCTTGATCTACTTGATATCTTTTTGTAACCGTCATGAAAGAAAAGGTACTAGGTGATAGGAAAAACCTAAGAAATGTTGGTACCAAACTAGGATAGTAAAAGCACTTACTTGTCCAAAAGAGAGGCGATAAGATAGAATTTTGCAAGAGGCGTAAACCAACACTACCACAGAGGTGTCCACTGAATGGGTGAATACCCTAACACATATGGATCAAGAGAATGATTTACCCAAGTTATATTGATTGAATTTGAATTTGTATGGAAGTGAATGGACAAGAGGTTACTAAAAATCTCCAAGCATGTTATCAAAGGATCCAAAGTTTCATCTTCTCAACAAGGACGGTTTCTACCTCACCGACTCCAAGCAAGGTCACTCGTGAAATCAAATATTACTAGTTCAAGAGGTCAAAATGAAAGAATCCAAAGTGCAGATAGGCTTCTAACAGTGGGGTAAGTGACCTGATCTAACTCAGATCAACTATTTTTGAAAATTTGGGACAGTTTTAAGTGAAGAAACAGACAGGCTCGCGTGAAAATGGGCAAATTGGGAGGTGACAGCTGCTGACAACAAGTTGTAAAAAAGTTGGTTTTTCACTCGGGAACTCAGTTTTTGTTCGTTTTAATTGACCAACTAGATGCATTAACAATTTTTTATCATTAATCAGGCACGCAAGATACCAATTAGGGATTTTAAGAAAACAAATTTCTTTAAACAATGAGCAAGGGACAAAGCAACCTTGCACATGAACAAGAATGGTGTCGTAGTATTCTACTCCCTAAGAACTCTACTTGTGTATGTTCTCAAAAAAAAATTCAGTCATGCACATAGCCCTAGAAAAAAAAAAGTTGGTTGCACTATGGTTCATAGTAATGGTCAACTCTGCAACTCTTGCAATCTCAAGTGGGCGAACTCCAATCCAGGTGCATCGGGGTTTTGACACAGTCTAAGAATTTAATCAATCAGGAGCTGTTGAGGATATCTGACAGCCCAACAAGAGAACACACCGGTAGAGATTTCTTCCACAAGGACATTTATATAGTGGTTGTTTCTCCACGGTAGGAGTGGCTAATACTGCTTGAGGTTTCATCCATGTGGTTTACCCAATAAAGGGAGTGTCCACTACGGTTAACCCTCTCTAACAAGGAAGACTCACAACATGGACCACATGGGGACTTAGTTCAGATTCAAGGGTTCCAAGTTTTTGATGCTCCCAAAGGGAACATAGCATAATCCACTTGCCTCTTCACCTCACCCAAACACAACAAATAGATTAATTGACTCGCTAAATTGGTGATACCAACTCAACAAAGTCTATCTACTGACAACAATTTATATTTCTCTCAAGAGAGAACATACTGTCAGTTGCCAAAGACTCGATAATGTTTGAACCTAGAGTTGATCAACACCTTCCCTACCTACAAGTGGTTCCGTCATCAAGAAGAGCTTGAATCCCACTCTCTCAAGATCCACAAATAGTGTTCATAGGGCCTAATTACTATGTGTAGTTCAAATATGTGGGAAAATAAATCTATGTTCATTCTTTTAGAGAAGAAATTGAAATGTGATCTATGAAAGAAGAAAATCACCCAAGTAAGACATGTGAGAGGTTCGTTTTAATGAAAGGAAACCAAATTTTATAGAACTTTAAATAGAATACCTGGTAATCCATGTAACACGCTTAGTATATTTTACCTTATTTTTACTTTTGTTGAGCTTTTCCACGCAAGCAAGCCACGAACTCTCCAACAAGCAAGACAAGCAAACAAGAAAACAAGATATGCAATGTATACTCAAATTATGCAAACCCTAGGGTTAGATCTGAAAATCAATTGTTAGGAGAAATAATAACCAGAAAATAATCCAAATGACAACTCATATCATGCATTGAACCATGTGAAAAATAAGTGCAAGCTAATCATTAAATGCCATTTTTTTAATTTTTATTTTTGACCTAGTCAACAAGATTGGACCTATATGACATGAATTCGGATCCCAAACCCTAAATGAAAAAAATAGACCCCTGTTAAAAAAACAAAGAGCTTTCCAAAAATGTCATAATTTTAAAAAGATCTTTTCATTTGTGCCCTAGGGAGCCGTTTTCCCAAAATAGACTAGTTTTCATAAATCGATCAAATGAGCTATGATATTGCATCCAAATTTAAAACACAAAAAATAGACCCCCTATAGAATTTAAAGACCTTTCCTAAAATGTAAAAATTTCTAAAAAATGTGTTGATTTGTGCCAAAAACTAATGTTTTATGAAAAATAAAGAAACAAATATAAAAATTCACAATACCTCAAAAAATTTGGAATTTTTTATTGAAGCTTCTCTAATATGTCTCTAACTTGCAAAAAAACATTCAGGCCAAAAATCCAAGCCGTTAGGGAGATATGATCAAATCTTTGAAAATCTAGGGTTTTCATCTCCAAGCAAATCTGCACAAGGGGGTTAGCTCCAAAAATAATCAAAACTAGCATGTAAAGGTGGGTTGCCCCACAGTGGGTGCCAAAAATGTGTGCTAAAATGTTGACACACTTCTATGAGTCATTATATCCAAGATTTCTCAAGAATGAGGTCTCAAATGGCAACTCGTAGCTCTCTATTCATGGAGTGCAAGGGTTTATAATGGAGGCCCTCAGGTTAGACCTAGTTTGTGCACATGCTAGTCTCCATGATCATCAAATATGCATGCAAATAAAAATGGAAGCTATTCTATATGATAACAATGCATGAAAGCAAACTAATCTATAAAAGAAAATATGCATGCAAGATTATTCTATGAAATGAAATATGAATCTAATTTAACATGCAAGTGCAAGATTAATATAAATGGATTGATATGGATGCATGAGATAAGAAGACAAGAAAACAGAAGTTGCAATGCTCAAGCTCAAGTGCTCAAACTCTCCTCCAAAATTGCTCTCCAAAACCTGCAGCATAACAATAACATAAAACCTTGGCTTCTAAATGAGGAGAGGGCTCCTTATAAAGGAAAGTGTGGAGAGGAATGTATCCTCAAGAGAAATGTGGGATAAATCCCTAAAAAGGCAACTAAGAGAAAAAAGCCCACCACTTAGGAATATGTGTAGAGAAAAAGGAATTTTTATTTATTTTTATTTGATTTATATAATTTATTTCCCTTTTTTCATCAAAAAGAGAGCTTTAAGTGAGGATTTTATTTTATTAAAAGAGGGATTTTCTTTTAATAAGATAAGATTATTTTATTTAGTTAAAAGATAGATTTTGATTAAATAAGATAAGATTATTTAATTAAAAGAGAGATTTTAATTAAATAAGATAAGATTATTTAATTAAAAGAGAGATTTTCTTTTAATTAAATAAGATTATTTTATTTAATTAAAAGGGATATTTTCTTTTAATTAAATAAGATTATTGGTTTATGTTCAAACCTTAGGAAATATTGTAATAATTGAATTAATTACGATTTGATCAAGGAAATTGATTTGAATTAAAATGTTGCAAAGCATTGATTCAGGAATTTGATAAAGTGATTTTGTCATTTGATAAATTGAAGAATGAGGGCCCATAGTCTAGGCGACCATTTTAGGGTGCATACACCAACTATGTAATATTTGTATTTGAGAGCCGACTTGGTAATGAAGAAAGATATATATGTAAGATCTTTTTGTTGAGCGAAGACAAAGTTTTGTGTACAAATTTTTGGATATGATATGCGAATGAAAGAGTAGAGGATGATAGAGATCATTGAAGAACTATGAATGGAACTATCTAAGCATTAGAGATGCTTGTTTTGTTCATCACTGAGAACATTTTGTAACAGAACTATATTGTGAGAGTTGTATGCTTAGTTGGCCCCTAACAGGGTGTTGTGTACCTTTAACAAGGTCGTTATTCCTCTAACAAGGAATTGTACTATGTAATATTCAGCTCCTAATAGGGCTAGGTCTCCTAACAGGGACACTATACTTTTGTGCATGCTTGTAGGTACCATCCCCACTAGGGTTTTCCCTTGGCCAGGGTTTCCTCAATAACAAATAATGGTGTTATGAGTACTATGTTATTTGCTTATGTTCTTTTCATTTCTACAAGCTTATGGATTATTTATAATTGGTTAAAAAAATTTATTAAGTGTTGTAATACTGATTCAANATTCACCCCCCCCCCCCCCCTCTTAGTATTACATAATCCTAACAATTGTTATTAGAGATTTTGGCCCTTGGAGAGAAAGTCTAACAACTTAAGGGAGATCAGAATGGATTTAGATATTTTGCAAGAAAACTTTGATGTTGCACTTGAATACCTTGATAAAGCAAAGGAAGAGAATGGAGATTTAAGATTCAACATGCAAAGAGCTGAGAAATATATAAATAAACTTAGAGACCAGCTTGAACTTTTCATAAGTCAGAGATAGGATCTTATGGTTCAGATAAAAGAAGATTCAGACAAAGACAATTCAGACTAGATGAAGCAACTTGAGGAAGAAAATGAAACCTTAAAGCTTGAGAATGAAGCCATGACTAAAGAGATTCAATTACAAAAGGATGATAAGAAGAAGATTGAAGATTCTATGAATAGTGCAAATGTTTTGATAGAACAAATGAAGAATGAGGATGACAACTACAAGAACAAGTATCTAGAATTGGAGAAATACAATCAGATCATAAAAGGTGAACTTGTTGAGGCAAAGAAACACATAGAGAAACTTCACACTAGTAGTGATTTGATCGATGAACAAAGAGACAGACAGAGACCTAAAGGTGATATGGCTGGTGTTGGATTCAATGAAGCTGAATGTTCGAAGAAACAAGAAGAGAAATCTAATGCAATGACTGATGTTGAAAAACCTACTATTGAAGAACCAAGAGAGAAGATCAGACCCTTCAATGGTAGATGCTTTGGTTGTAACAAGTTGGACACATGAAAAGAGATTGCAGAGGTAATGCCCCTTTTAAGACCTTTTCTGGTTATAGTTTTAATTGTAATGGATATGGGCACAAGAAAGCAGAATGTAGGAAACCTAATCAATCTAGATATAGATAAGACAATAGAAGAGAACCTACAGCGAAACCTACATGCTACAAATGTAATAATCTTGGACACATTGTGAAGTATTGTAAGCTACAAGTAAATCAGGAAAGAAGACCTCCTATATGTTACAAATGCAATAATCTACGTCATATAGCGAAGTTTTTCAGGTATAATGGAGAAAACAATAGAATAGTACCACCTCCTATGAATACACAGAAGAATGGAAATGATATTGGTAAGAGTGTTGCAGATTTAAAGAATGATTTTGATAGTTGTTTTAAAAAATCAGAGGATAACAGTAGTGGTAAGATATGGAAGATCAAAGAGACAAGTGAGACATTGGTTCAGGGAGAGACAGTAGATGCTACTGGATCTTTTCCTAATGGTAACAAAGCATAATCGACCTAATTTTCTGATCATGGCCTTAGGGGGAGCATTGGATGAAGATATCAGAATATATCCAGCCCCTAATTTTGAGGATTGAGCTCTAGCAAGCTTAGGTATGATTGTGGCCGACATCATGGAGTATATATCTAAGAGCGCAACATTGGATGATGCTTATTGTGTGATCGCGAGATTTATATCTGACTGGATAGTATTGGGTAATGTGAACTTTTAATGACTGAACATTGTAAAAAGAACCATATGATTATCTCTTTCCTTACCATTTGACGAGAAGTGACCTAAGGAAATCAGAGAGAAGAGAGATTTAGTCTATCCTACAATTATCGTACATGATTGATTTAAGCAAAAACTTGGAATTTAGCGTGTAAGAGGTATTTACATCATCTAGCTATGGATGCACCTGTTATTTATGATTTTGTAGATTGACCTAGATACAAATTCAAGAAACATCCTTTCAAGTCTTGTGAAGAAGACCCTGAAGGATCATTTTCTCAGACAACCATATGGAGTTTTACACATAGAAGACATTAGGGCATACATTCATTGTAAGTATGATATACTGGGTATTGATGAATTTTCTACTGAAATGGAGTATATGACTGAAAAAGGCATTACGAGAGATGAATACAAGAATGTTGATCAACGGAGCATTATGAAAATTTTGAACTTATATGAATTCGATGAAGAAGAATGGTTTAAGATATTGTTGAGAAGAGTACATGATCAATTTATTTGGATAGCCGAGCAACCTGTGAAGATTTGTAGTGAATTGATTCATGAGATTACTGGATTGGATAATACTGGAATCATTCTTGTAGTAGAGAAACGTCTGAATAAGCAATTTTAAACCCTAACACACTCAAAATGGGATAGGAAAGCTATGTCAGTAAGTGACATTGTGCAACAGGATGTAAAATTGATTGTTATGATACTTGGTTACAAATTCTACTTGATTTATACCAGGCTGGACAATATTGGGTAATGTGAACTTTTAATGACTGAACGTTGTATAAAGCACCATATGATTATCTATTTCCTTACCATTTGATGAGGAATGACCTAATTAAATCAGAGAGAAGAGAGATTAAGTCTATCCTATAATTGTCGTGGATGATCGATTGAAGCAAAAACTCAGAATTCAGCATGTAAGAGGTATTTACATCATCTAGCTATGGATGCACCTTTTATTTATATTTTTTAGATCGACCTAGATACAAATTCAAGAAACATCATTTCAAGTCTTTTGAAGAAGACCCTGAAGGAGCATTTTCTTCAACACCATACGGAGTTTTAGATGTAGAAGACATTAGGGCATACATTCATTGTAAGTATGATATACTGGGTATTGATGAAATTTCTACTGAAATGGAGTATATGACTAAAAAAGGAATTATGAGAGATGAATACAAGAATCTTGATCAATTGAGCATTATGAAAATTTTGAACTTATATGAATTTGATGAAGAAGAATGGTTTAAGATATTGTTGAGCAGAGTACATGATCAGTTTATTTGGATAGGCGATCAACCTGTGAAGATTTGTAGTGAATTGATTCATGAGATTACTAGATTGGATAATACTAGAGTCATTCTTATAGCAGAGAAACATGTGAAGAAGAAATTTTAAACCCTAACACACTCAAAATGGGACAGGCGAGCTATGTCAATAAGCGACATTGTGCAAAAGGATGTAAAATTAATTATTATGATACTTGGTTACAAATTCTACTATAGTAGTAGACCTAATTCAGTATCTACAGGAGTTATCATGATGGCATATAGAATGGTGAAAGAGAATACAAAATACAATCTATGCAAAGTGTTAGCACAACATTTTTTGGAGAATGTGAAACTAATAAAGAAAGATAGATAGAAGACCTTCAGATTTGGTTCACTATTGATGCATATGTACTTACATTGGGCACAAATTTATAGGCATGCACCCTAGTGGTTGGAGAAAAGGGATACCTACTGGTATATAGATTTTTGACAGTTATAGAAGATAGAACAGCACATGGGTTGATGGTGAGTTGTCTGGTATGATTAAGATTATTCAGAGGTAGATGAAGGGAAGATACAGAATACCTGAATACTTAGTTGAGAAGTACAAGGATACAATCTATTTCATGGTTGAAATCTATTGTGTATGCTTTGAGGTAGTTATACCAAGGAAGAAATGGTGTTATCCTATGGGATATGAGATAAGTTCTAAGGTATTAACTATGCAAATTGAACATGTCCTTGCATCTGAGATAGATACATCTAAGGAGAGATGGGGAACTTATGAGGAAAAATTAGCTAAAGTAAGAGAGGAACAGACCAGAGGTTTGAGGAAGAGAAAAGTAGACAACATTGTGCATGAATGTGGTATTAAGGCAGGATTCACAGAGGAAGAGTTGAAGGAAGTTAAGAAGAAGCTAACAAAGCAATCTTCTAGATTGGCAAGTACTTCTACTGCAGCCCTTACACCTCCTGAAGTTGTAATGGTAGATAGTCCACCTCCTACAGTTATTGATGTAACCTCCCCTCCACCACAGTAGACCTTGCAGGCAATAAAGATTATTCCTAGAGTGAGTGCTAGATCCAACAGACATATTTCACCACTTAAAGAACAAAACACTATGAGAGAAGAGAAGAAACCTGAAAGAAACAAGCATATATAGAAACCTAACTTGAAGATGATTGAGAAGAGAGCTATTGAGCAAGGGAATTTAGTTTCTATTAACAAATACTATGACAGGTATGAGGAAACTAATAAAATTTGGATTGAGGATGTTGTAGTTAATCATTTACTTGTTTTAAAAAAGAATCTATTGGAGATAGAGGGCACTATACCTGAAGAGTTATATGGTAGATTGTAGACTAGGAAACAACTAGCACAGATTGAGGATGAAACTATCAGAAACCAAGAAATAAATAGTATGTTGCCTGTAGTTTCTATGCAAGAAAGAGATAGAATATTTAAAGAGCTAAAACCTTTATTGAGAACTAGGACCATACTAGTGAAGATTATGGCAAGAAAATATGATGAAGTTACTGAAGAGACTCAGAAAGCACTGGACCAGATATTAATAAACATTATTCCTGAGAAGACCCCACTTCCTACAACTACTTTTCCTACACCCTTAGGAGTGGGAGAGAGTTTGAAGATAGTTGAGGCAAGTGTTGAGAAGAGCGAAGTTGATATGAAACTAGATTTCTATGTTTCTGGTGTGCCTGTGACTCTTGACACTTCACTTGAAGAGAAGGACCCATTTGAAGAAAATAATGACAATACACTGACTGAGGAAGAAGGACAGAAAGAATTGGAGCAGAAAGAAGAAACAAAAAATGTTGAAGTCAAGAAAGAAGTTGACACATCTTCTACCTTATTGTTGGAAAGGAAAGACAAAAATATTGATATGGATGTTGATTGCATGGATGAGGATGAGTTGGTAAAATTAGGTTTTACTATAATTACTAAAGAAAAGGAGATATCTGTCAAGAAAAGTGACAAGGTGATGTCTAGAGAAATTGATATTGTGAACAAATTTCTCCTAGTACCTATTGTTTTTCAGAATAGGGATGATGTAGAGAACCCGAATTTGGCACTTGATGTGTTTGATGAACAGTATGAGAACTTGGTAAAGATTGCAGAAGGAAAGGCAAAAAATAATTACTCAGAGAAGAATCTATTTTAAGTTTTCCATTCTTTCTCATGGGACTTGGGCATTCTGAGAACTAGTACAACAAATGCAAAGAGTTGTATTGCACATGGCAGGAAACTATTCAGTTATTGCATAAACCCTATCAAACATATTCAAAATGTTGAAGACATTATTGTCAAGGATAGGGAAACCTTGAACAGCATGATGGATAGTTGTGAGACCTCTTCACAATCTGTAATGGAATTGAAAAGGAAGTAACAAGAATTTTGGCTAAAATGAATGTATTGGATATTGAGAAAGGGAGATTTTTGACAAGGTTTGGTTTGCTAAAGAGTTTAATCACTCCTAAGCTATCAATTATTGAAGCCCACTTATCAGACATGGAAAAAGTTGTAGAATCATTGGCTAACTCTATGCCAATAGAGTTGAAAGAAGAAGAGACAACATTATTTTCATTAAATGGACTCATTCATGTTAGTCAACTTTTTCTTTAGTCATGGAGTACAGAAGTGAAGATCTTGGAAGATTCCTTTCAAGATATTCTGAAAGTGGTAAGCAAGCCCTAATTTTATTACTTTTTATGCACCTTTGTCATTTTTTTCAAAGGGGGAGAAGAGAGAAAAAAAAAATTAATAGAGGAGAAGAGAGAAGAGAAAAATGAATAGAGGAGAAGATGAGAAGATAATGTAAAAGGGAAGACAGTTTTGTTTTGTTGGAATACTTAGTCATTTTTTGTTAAGTGTTGTCATTAATGCCAAAGGGAGAGATTGTTGGAAAGTGATCAATTTTGTATGATGTGATACACTTTTTGGTTATCATTTATGGAAACACATCTGGCATACTAATTGATTCATTTAAAGTTAAGTTTTGTGGACATTGAAATCGACTAAGTACAGAAGCAAAAATACAGAGGTATTTTGAGTATCGAAGATCAAGATAGATGAGTTACGACAAGAGAGATTAGAAGAAGATATTATGGGGTATGTGTAACATCCACCTAAGATCTATTTTATTTTGGTTATGTTTATAGTAAGTTAGAGAGATTTGAATACAGACAGACAGACAACAGAACAGTGATACAGAGCAACTCGACAGAAGCGATGATTCAGGGAGTATGACGTGGACTCCTGGAAATCAGATTTGGATTATGATTTTTGATAACCTATATTTTGATTATGTAAGAGCATCGACTATGCATTTGATATTTTATTTATTAAATGTATTTTGTATTGAGAGCCGACTATGTAATATTTGTATTTGAGAGCCGACTTGGTAAAGAAGAAAGATATATATGTAAGATCTTTTTGTTGAGCGACGAGAGAGTTGTGTGTACAGAGTTTTGGATGTGATATGCGAATGGCAGAGCAAAGGATGACAAAGATCATTGAAGAACTATGAATAGAACTATCTAAGCATTAGAGATGCTTGTTTTGTTCATTACTAAGAATATTTTGTAACAGAACTATATTGTAAGAGTTGTATGCTTAGTTGGCCCCTAACAGGGTGTTGTGTACCTTTAACAGGGTTGTTATTCCTCTAACAAGGAATTTTACTATGTAATATTCAGCTCCTAACAGGGCTAGGTCTCCTAACAGGGACATTATACTTTAGTGCATGCTTTTGGGTACCATCCCCACTAGGGTTTTCTCTTGGCCCAGGTTTCCTCGACAACAAATAGTGGTGTTATGAGTACTGTGTTATTTTCTTATGTTCTTTTCATTTATGCAAGCTTATGGATTATTTATAATTGGTTAAAAAGTTTTATTAAGTGTTGTAATACTGATTCACCCCCCTCTCAGTATTACCTAATCCTAACAAATAGTTGTGTGTTAGACCAGGTATGCTTCATCATAAATTATGGCATATATTTATGTTTGAGCTATAGGGTGTCAATTGGTCTATTATCTTATGGCATGTTATATCACGTAGACCAAATAAAGAAGTGCTATAACTAATGGATTATACATTTATATTAGGAATTAGAAAAAAAAATCTAGCTTTGAAGTGTGAATTGTATTTTAACTACAAGGTATTCAATGACATTCTTCTCCAAAAAAAATAAAGGGAACGCAAAATCTCATTGTGTTATGAAAAAAAATCTTGGTAAGGTATGGAAAAGGGTGGAAACATGATATGGAAGCCAACATCATTCTTAATAGAAAGAAGACAATTACAAAGGACATTAAGGAGAGAAATGCACTTAGATTTGTGTACTTAGAGTCTATTTTAGATGATAGACTCCTTACATATAACACTGAAGTTGATGCCCTTCTCATTAAGGGGTGGTCAATTCAACTGTCCAATTTTTTTAGAAGATGACATTCAAAAGGGAAAAAAAATCTAAAGATCATTTATCTCCTCAATTAGAGTCAGAAAAGTGACAAAGAACAAAATAGACAAGAATAATAAAGGTCAATGAGGAAGAACAAAACAACATGAAAAATTCAAAATAGGAAAAAAGAAATGTCACCATAATTTCTGTCTAAAAAAACAAAATTCATTTAAGTTAAGTTATTGAACAACTTTGTGCAAAATAATTCATTATTATAACACAACTAATAAATTTCTTGAAATCCTGAACGTCTTCTTTCTTTTTTTGTCAAACTCTTGAGAGATTGAGAATAGATAATATTGACAAGGTTGTCTCTTTGAGTTTAAATAAAATTTTACACATTCCATAGGTGATAGTATTTCTTTTATTTTTTAATAAAACGTAGCTTTTATTTAATTTTGTTCTTTAAAGAAAAAAACCAAATTTGTCTTTATATTGAGTTTTGTTGCACATTAATAGATTTTCTATTTATAAGAAAACATTGCAAATAGAATTTTAATGTTTCTATTTATAAAAAAATGTCTTTATAATATGAAATAAAGTTTCTAATTTTCTTTTAAAAAAACATTTAAATATCAATTGTAACATATATTCACAAAAATTGCTACAACTTCTCGCTCGCTTGACCTGGTCCTTCCTGCGATCGTCCAAAACTTTTCAAATTAATCCTGCACATGGTTGCATATTTTGGGGTGGGATCTACACCCCGCCCCCGCCCCCTCCCCCTCCCCCTCCCCCTCCCCACATCCTAACCCTCCCCTTGATAAAAAAAATTCCTCTATGCCTGGTTCTCTGCATAGAGATTCAGATGACTCTTTGGATACATCCAAAACTTTGACTGGGAATTCTGTCGATAACAATGATGGTGTGAAGAATGTTGGAGGATTCCAAAATCAGATTGGAAAGGTGTCCTAATCCATGGGACCCAAGATAATGCTTTGGGTTTCATTCTTCCAAATATTGTCCACTCTGAGGAAGGGACAAATATTTGCTTCCTGGATGTTGTTATGGACAGGATTGTGTCCTTGATGCACTTTTCCCTAGTTGATTTTTTCCTTCAACCAACGATTCACATTGTTCGTAGATGGGTTGTAGCTCACTAAAATCTTAAGGGTTGTATATCCATTTCTTCTATGTCGGGGGGACTACTTTTGTTCAAGTTTATGGTTGACGAGGATCTTATATTTGTTCTTTCTAGTTTGTGGACTTATGGGAAGCATTTTTTAGCCCTGTCTAAATGGAAATCAGGGTTTGATCTGTTGGATAAACTAAATAGGATGACTTTGATCTAGATTCATATGCCTGGCCTTCCACTAGAATTTTGGGATGAGCAAGTTTTTCATTGGGTTGGAAATTCCTTCAGCCAATATGTCATTATGGATGTTGTCACACTAGCAAAATCCAGGTTAGTTTTTGTTTGCTTCTATACTAATGTGGCTATTAATAAGTCTCTCCCTAACTTTATCACTTTAAATTCTAAATGGGGAAAAGGAATCAAGCTTTAGTTTATGAAAACATCACTCTTTACTACTAGATATGTGCCAAGTCTGGCCATGTCAATACGGACTGTAAAGCTCCAGTACCAAAAGAACCCAAGAAGAAGAAAAAGTTCTCTTCCCCCTCGATTTTTGGGGAAAAATTGCAAGAGACTCAAACCTCCAATAATATTGATGATTACCCCTTTATTAAGGGTATTCTTGAGATAATAAAATCTATAGGACCCTTGGCACAGGAAAATTTGAATGAGAATGAAAGTGTTACCACCAACGGTCCCCTGGAGGAAGGGGAAATCCCTCTTTCTATGAGTGATTGTCTACCTTCCTTAGTGATCAATTTGGTCCTGTGGTGATGATTGTGAAGGTATATAAAGTAACTTTGTAGTTACAAATCTATCCTCTAGAGTGACTTTGGATAAGGTCGGTGGATTTATCCAGTGGGATAAGGAAGTAGGGGAAGTGACCCATAACAAGATAAAAATAACCCATGCTACCTTAAGCATAGCACCCCCTCCACTGAAGATTATACTTTGGCAGTTACCAAATCTATGATTCTCACCTCGGAGACTAAACCCTCTTGTCCAGTTGCATCCCCTAATTTCTCTAGAAAAGATGATTGGAAAAAGAAAAGAACAAAAAAAGTTGATGTGGGGACATAAAACAAGGTTGGAAGACCTTCAGAAATCTTGTCAAGGCACACAGTTATGACTGGGAAAATTACCAATAGGAGGAAAATGACCTTGGATGCTAATACCCGAAATAAGAAATGAAGTTCCTATCATGGAACACGATGGGACTGACTAGTCCCCAGAAGTAGTTTTCTCTTAAATAAGATATTATGGACTTAAAAATTGATGTTCTTATAATGCAAGAAGTGAATATGTCCAACCAAAAATTTCCTTGGTTGCTAGAAAAATATGGCTTGGTTTCTCTTACTACATCAATGAGGTTGATGGTACTTCAGGGGTTGGAAACTATGTGGAACCCAAATAAGGTGGAGAGAGAGGCTTATACATCCTTACCTTGTAGTAACTTTCAAACTTGGCAACTGCACCTTTAATCTATTTAATATCTATGCTCCTAATACTTGGTTGGCAGAAAATTGGTGTGGGATGAAGTCTCTTCTCTTATTCTTGAGGACAAGAATGATCTTTATATGGTGGTAGGATATTTTAAATCTCTTTTTTTCCTCATAAAAAATAGGAGTTTTGGTGGATTATAATTATAGTATGAATGACTTATCTGACTTCATTAATAGAATAGGCTTTCCGGATCTAAATCTTTTGGGTAATCCCTTCACTTGGTCCAATAATCATAAGGTTAATTGTTTGATTCAAGTCAAGCTTGATATATTCCTAGTCTCAGCCTGTTGGGACTTGAGATACAATGCCTCCCTCAGATATCTCCCTAGAATTGTTTCTGACATCAACCCTATTCTCCTCTATTGGGTGGAAAAACCCTTTTGTACTCTCATCCCCTTCATGCATGGGATTATGCAGGCCTCTCATCCTAGCTTCAAAGTTTGTATTAAAAAGTGGTGGAACTTCCCTATCCAAGGATCTACAATGTATAGGATATCTCAAAATTTGGATCTTATTAGAAAAGAAGTCAAAGGGTGACATAAGTCAACCTTTGGTGAAATTTTCAATCAAAAATGGGAGATAGGTTCTAAACTAGATAACATCTAGAATATGATTTTTGGTAGAAACTTATCTCGGTCTCTGCATAAAGAAGAGGAAGATTGGAGAATAAAATGGAGGGACAACATTAGGAAAGAATAAATATACTAGAAACAGAGATCAAGGATCCAATGACTGAAGGAGGGGGATAGAAAATCATCATTTTCCATAGGACTTCTAGTAGGCAAAAAAAAAACAATATCAAATATTTATTGAATGTAATTAATCTGGAAGTCACTTATGATGCTAAAATTGGAGAGGTGGCCTCTCAATATTTTAACTAAACTTACTCGGAAAATGTTGGTGACCATTCTATGGATTTAGAGGATATACTTTTAAGTCATCTCTCAACTTCCATTGGGGAGGAGGATAATAATCGGCTTCTTTATCATGTTTCTGAAGATGAAGTCAAGGTTGTGTTTTTTATGGGTGTGTACAAAGACCCTGGGCCTGACAGGTTTCCTCCTAATTTTTTTCCAAGAGTTTTGGGATATATTCAGCTATGATGTTACTATGGCTACTAGAGACTTCCTAAGGACAAGAAAACTTCTGAAATTTTGAACAACACATTCATTTCCATGGTCCCTAAAATCCATGACCCAAAAAGAATGACTGATTTTAGGCCTATGTGTTTCTTCAATATTGTCTATAAGATATTCTCTAAATTGTTGGTCAATTGGTTGAATCCCTTCCTCAACAAATTCATTAGTAGAAATCAAAAAGGATTTGTCCTAAGTAGACAAATTTTGGATTCTTCCATCTCTACTCATGAGATTATTCACTCAATGTAAAAAATTTGAATTCCAGGTATGGCTTTTAAGTTGGATATGTTTAAGGCATATGATAGGTATAAATGGAAATTTTTATATGAAGTATTGAGTAAACTAGGGTTCAGCAAAAGATTGATCGAGATTATCATAGAGTGTGTTGAAATTGTCCACTACTCATTCCTATTGAATGGTTTTCCTTGGGGGTTCCTCAAATATGGGAAGGGAATTAGGAAAGGTGACCACCTTTCAACCTACTTGTTTATCATGGTTGTGGAAGTTTTAGGAATAAAATTTATAAATTTGTCCCTACCTAGAAAAATCCAAGGAGCCAAAGCTACCTCCACACTCCTCCATTAGTTTTGTAGTATTTTGTTGATGAAACTTTTCTTTTTGGAAGAAAGGAAGTGGAAATCTCTTCTTATAGACTATACTAATGTTTATGGCCATTACATCAATTATGAAAAATTAGTTTATATTTCTTTAATACCAAGATGTATTTTTAGATTAAGATCAAGGAGATCCTGGGTTGCCAATGTGTCACTCTTCCAAGTACCTATTTTGGCCTCCCCCTTTCTTTTGAAGAGGTCACCCCTTATATTTGGAATACTATTCTAGAGAGAATCCAAAATAAATTTGTAGGTTGGAAGTGTAAGCTCCTAAGTAGTGTAGGAAGACTCCAATTAATTTTGACCTCCCTCCAAGGTATCTCGGTCTACTTTCTATCCCTCTTCAAAATTTCAGGCTCTATGGAAGATAAGCTTGAACGAATTCAAAGAACCTTCCTCTGGACTTGTGTGGAAGACAAAAGGAGATTGTATTTAGTCAACTAGGATACTATTTGTAGACCCAAAAACCAGGGAGGGCTTGGGATTAGAAAACTGACAAACTTGAATAAATCCTTGATCGCCGAAATTGGTTGGAATATTTCTCTTGATAGAGATGATTAGTGCAATATAATAAAGTCCAAGTATCTCAACCAAGTTATCTTTCACAAAGTCCTTGACTTGAATGGTTTCTTGGCAAGGTCAAAAATTTGGAGCACCATTTTAAAATGTAGAACTCTTATCAAGGAAGTTTTAAAATGGAAAATATGCAATGGAAGGTTGATTAGATTTTGGGAAGATTGATGGAGTTGAGACAAACCTTTTTCTAAGAATCCAAATTTCAGATTGCTCATGGAAAGGGTGAAGCCCTCCTTTTGGATTTATTTTGCTGGCTATATCACTCCTCAAAGGAAATGAAATTTTTTGGCACAAAGCTATATGGACAGGTCTAATCTCCTCCCTAAAGCTCCTAAGCTCCAGAATATTATGAGTGAAACTAGGCTCCCTCTCATCCTTAAGGAAGACAAATTTTTTTGGACGAGAAAGCATAAGGGTGATTTTTTTGTCAAATATGCTTACAATAAGATATTAAAGTATGATGGGGACCCTGATAGCTAGAGGAAGGTTTGGAAATAATATCTTATACCAAAGATCAATTTATTTTGGTGTGCCTCCCTACATGGAAAAATATTAACCCATGATAATCTTGTTAAAAGAAGATTCTAGTTTCGTAATAGGTGTATTCTCTATAAGCATGAGGAAGAAACAATACGACATCTCTTTATACACTGTCAATTTTATTTGCAAGTTTTTCAGAGTGTATTTCATAAGCTTGGCCTCCATTGGGTGCTCAATAAGAATATTCAATAGTTTATCATTGAATGGAGATGCCCATCAAACCACCCTCTTATCAAGCATCTCTAGAAGAAAATACCCTCATGTTTGCTGGTGTACTTGGAAAGAAAGGAACAATCAAATCTTTAGGGACTCTAAAACTACTTTGGATAGTGTGCTCATGATATTGGACAAAATCCTATTGGAGAACATTTTTGTCACTAATTGGAAAACCCCTATCTTCCCCCCAACTAATTTGGATCATATGCTTGCAAATAAATGCAAACTTTTGGATGGTTTTTATAATTATGATAATTCCAAGAGGCTTGATAGGAACAACACTAAATGGAGACCTCCTCGACCCCCTTGGCAAAAAATAAATTTTGACGGTGTTGCAAGACAGGGTAAAGTTGCACGTGGAGGAGTGATAAGAGACCAAAAAGGTGAATTAATTGATGCTCATACTAGAAACTTAAAATATTCTACAGGTAACTAGGTAGAGGGCATGGCCTTACCTTGGTTCCTTAGAATAGCTTTATCAATTGGAATGACTTCCATTGAAATTGAAGGTGATTCCAGGATAATAATTGAAGAAACTAAAGGTGTAATAATACCTGGTTGGAATGTGGTCAGAATATTAGAGGATTCTAGGGCTCTCCTAATAGGGGTTGAAGTTTTTACTATACAACATACTTTTAGAGAGGGAAATGTGGTTGTTGATTCTATGGCTTCCATGGGCCTAGTTATTGATGGAATAAGATGTTGGAGGGAGGATCAAGTCTTACCCTCTAACATGAAATCCCTTCTAAGGAAGGAGAAACCTTGAGAATGATTCATAATGTAAGTTAATAGACAATTGTTTTGTGTTCTTCTCTGGAGTATTTTGGTCATGCTCTACAAAAATAGCAGTAATATAAGTTTGAAAAGTTATCTATTCTCCTTTCAAATTTTGAATTGCATGACAGAGCCTGACATAACATACTTGCATTTAAAAATTGTCCCCTCATTCTCCTATGGTACATTGACATGGCCTACATTTGATCACATTAGTACTAATGGGCCCATTATTTTTAAAATAAACTTTTATTTTAATACTGGATCAACGAATTTCGTAAGATTACAAAATTTGTCTAAAATCCATATGTCTTTTATTTTTTAAATGGTGACAGACTATTCACACAAGGGGCTACCATATTGGAGATGGATTCAGAGGGTGGCACTAAATATTATGAGTGCACTAATTACCCTCATTTATTATGGGTTCAAGGGTCTTTTTTCTTTATTAGTTTCAATTTTGGGTTTCCACATATCATAAATATTTCTAATCTAGTTTGTGATGTCATGGGAGGGGATAGAGTGCACATTAAACCTAATAATCCTAATGACTTCAAGAAAAATGCAACGGTTTGGCATATTTGTAAAGAAGGGGGTGTGGCTCAGTTTATTAAGAATTTGACAAGCATGAAAAAAATATCTCTCTGTAATTTGTGTCCTCGTGGACAGATAGGAGAGTGTCAATGGGTGACATTTCTTTTGAGGTCAGTGAGGAGGTTATAGCCAAAGCTACTGGTCTCTCGATAGTGGGGAGAAAATAGAAGAAAATTAGGAGGGTATCAGATGTTGAAAGCCTAAATCAGTTTTTTCAAGATGATGAAAACACTGTTAAGATGCATGGTGGTTATGACCATGATAAATTATTTGAACCATGGGATTAGGTGTGTTTGATGATTATGAAGTATTTTACTCTTGAGGGTACATTTGAAGTTCATTATTTTTATCACATGCATTTCCTGAATCACTTCGGAAACTAGAATGTCATTTCCTTCCAATTCTTTCTTCTCCATTCTTTGGAGAATGATGTTAAGAAATTCTTTGAGTCTAAAACCAGGGTAAGAAGCTGACTCTCCTACACGAAGGTCTTATTATTAGTCTTTACCACTTTCACCTTGCCCTTTGTCCCTCAAGACCTATTATTTTCCAGGAGGCCCATATTTCCTCTATCCACCCCCACCCCGCGTCTACTAGCATCATGGATACTCCCAACCCTAGCAAGAAAAATACCTTAAGAACCTTACTTTGAAAGCCAACCATGGTTCTACTAATACCCCTCCCAATAATGTGACAAAAGATAAGTTGAATGAGAAGAAAAGAAATGACCCTCCTCTCAAATTCAAGGCTAAGGCCCCTAAAAAGGCTAAATTTAAAATATAGGAGATTGATTCTGACATAGAATCTACCGAGGAAACCAGCACCCCTTGCCAGTCTATGAGACTAGTCACTAAGCCTATGAAAAAAGAGAAAAATATGAAAAAGGAGTTAGAATCTAAAGAGGGTGGGGAGAGTGAAAATAATGAAAAAGAGGAAAAAATATTGAGAGGGAGGTCTGCTCTGTGTTGGCTAGCAATTCCTCCCATGTTTCTGAAAGTCTCAAAACTGAATTCCTCAACCTCACCCAAAATTTGAGGATGAGGAAAATGTTAAGTCACCTATTTCTAGTAAGGGAAAGACTCATCTCGGGGTGGATTGTGGAAAATGTGAGGGCACTCAGGAGGATATGAACAAAATTAAGAAAATATTTGCAAATATGGATAAGAGGATTCAAGACGTCTCTCGCTTTGCATTGAAAATTATGACTAGTTTGAATACCACATTATGCCTACTGCAGAAGAATATGCTTGATGCAAAAGACAATGAAGATGGCAATTACAAGTAGATTTACAAGTTCCTTGCTGAGGACTAGGCAATGACGATGCTCAACAAACCCTGCAAGCAGAAGAATGCCTAGCGACTTGGTCCTTTTTTTTCTTTTTTGTTCTTTTGTTTATAGTGGCCCTTGTGGCCTTGCTTTAAACTCTATTTTTATCACTGGAACTATTATATTTTTCACTTGTGGTTTATTATATTATAGCCCTAAGTGGCCCTATTTAAAGACTCTTATTACTATTTTGATTAGTACAGTCTATGTTGGTAGTGTTAGTAGTGGTTACTATGTCCATCGATATTGGTCTCTTTTTACTGTTACGAAGATAGTGTGATTGTTTTTTATGTTTAGTTAGTGTTCTTTTAATGTGCTGAAATTGTTAATCTACTGACTGTCACTCGCTTGGTTGTTGTATTAAAGGGACAACAGCCTAGGTTTGTTGCTTTAAATATTAAAAAAATAATATATGCACAAAATATATGAATTACAAATGGAATAAATAATTACAAATAAGATTTCTATTTTTTTCTTTAAAACAAACTTTGAAAACATTTGTTAAAAAATATGTTTAAAAAAATCAATTAAAAAATTATAATAAAAAAGTGGAATGGATTGTATTTTTTGTTTTTATTCAAAATATCAATTATAAATTATATTTAAAAATTAAGAAAATGGAGTGAATTGTGAATTCCAATTTTTTTTTAAAAAATTATTACTTTTATAATATGAAATAGAATTTCTATTTTACTCTATTTTTAGTTTTTATTGACGTAATTTTTTTTCATTCATCTCTTACTATAATACGCCTCTCATGTAAAAATGCCTTATTTTGTTCATCAACATTGCAAAATAGTTGATTGAGAAAATAAGACTGCTTTAAAACATTTTTTTATTTTGAAAAAATAGCAATGATCATTCTTATTTTCAATATTAATATATATTATTTTATAATATTTATTATTAAAAAATTATTAATTTAAAATCTTTGAATATAAAATAAATGTTTTTTAAGGCACATGTGCATAAAACCCATGTATAATACCCCTATTATTTATTATTAATAAAAACATTTTTATAAAATTAAAGATTTTTTTAGATAACTCAATTGTTTATTGTATTTGGTTGTTTAGATATGGAGCTTGCAATTATGGATTAGGTTTAAGAGATAATAAAAAAATTATAAATCTTAAGCTAAAAAATGTTTTTCCTAATCTAAAATATAGAAATGATTAAACTATAAATAATAACTCATTCTTCAATATGCACTTGACATTTGTCCTCGTCTAAACTTAAATTAACTATTGTTTATAAATAAATTTAAAAAATGAGACAAGAAAGAGATAAGGTTTTAGAATATCTCCCTCAAGTATGAGAACAGAAATCTTAAATATATTAATTCTTGTCTTTTACTCTAATTATCTTAAATATACTAGTTCTTGTATTCTAATTATTTTATACTATTTATTTTTCATTTATTCGAAATCTAGAATTTAAGTGCATAATTTGAATGTTAAAATGTACCTTAAATATTAATGTGTGACTTAGATGTTATCATATATGATGGATAATAGTGTGGCCTAAACAACCCACATTTTCACAAATATCTTAAAATGGACAAAAAAAAAATCACTTATATCTTTGAGCTAGAACCCTTTCTTAATCTACTCTTGAGACTCATCTAGTTTGAGTGGACAAAAATTATATCTTTGAGACATTTTTGTTAGGTTTTTTTTCTAAGAGACTCCAACGCTCAATGACTAATAGTACAAATGAAAAATGAAATTTTTAAAGATTTTGTATTTATAGATCAAAATATGTTGTATTTTCTAAAACTGCAAACTTTAGATGTCTCCTTCACCTTCTCAATAAAAATGGATATAACTTCTCACTAGTAGCCTGATTCTTCACATAGTTTCTTCTATGTGAACATAAGATCTACCCTCTCATCTATCAAATGTTATAATTTTCCTCATCATTTCTCATAATACTATTTCAAAATGCATTTTTTGGAATTACACTTTTACAAAATAATCAAAATAATTTGATGACACATCTTTTCCCTACCTCTATTGGGAGCATCATGAGGACACAATCCCCTAAAATCAAAGAACTATTTTAAATATTTTTATGATTTTATCGTTAGTTTAGTTTACTTAAGTAATTCATCTTATCTTACACCTTTTGGCACAAGCTCACTAAAGTGGGGTAAAATATAATGGAAAAAATACTTAGTTCACAATTTTAAAACTATGTTTTGCACTCAATTGAGTGCGCGCTCCTCTAAAAAAATTTAAGATGCACACAGATACTATCCATGACAATTTCCTTTACTAATTTACCAATATTTATGTCTAATTCTAATATTTCTTAGATATCTTTGTTAGTAATAACTGAGAGGGGGGGTGAATCAGTGGCCTCAAAAGTTAATCCTTAAATCAACCCTTAAAACTTATAACCACAAATTATGTCTCTAGTTATCTTCTATCCTACAAGATGAATGCCTTGAAATACTTATATCATTTTTCTACTTTTCGGATTGCTTTGCAAATCTCTCTTTTGTATGATTACCGATAAGCAGTTAACTATTTACCGAAACACAATAAATAAGCAGAGTATACCGATAAATCCATAATTGCATATGTGAAATGTAAAACAGTAAAGTAATGAAACATAAACACATAACACATGGATTTTTAACGTGGAAACCCTGTTAGGGGAAAAACCACTGGGACCGGTACCCCAAATTTTCACTCTTCTAAAGTGAGCTCTATTAGGATCCAACCCTGTTCAAGGTTCCAAACACACTGTTAGGTGTGACCTTGTTAGAGGATTTAAAAGATAGTTTGTCACCTAGTATCTGGTATCTGATGCTATCATCCTTGATCAAACACTCACTTGGCCTGTCAATAGGTATCGGGCATATCCGATGCTACTTTCTATGATCAAAATTTTTAATACTCCTTGGGATGTATCTCAATTGTAGAAGACTTTTAAGTCCTGCTCAGTTAAGAGACTTCATGCTTCAATGGTTAAACTGAAATATTAATGGTTTGTTCATACATACAACTCAATTGCAGATTTTTGGATCTATTGTACGTGCATTACCTCTCTGATCAATATAATCAATTCTATACCTTTTCTCCACACTGTTCTGCTATGTGATGTTGTCTCACTGTTCGTCGGTGTCTGCAGAATCTAGCTCTTTCTCCAGCTTGTTGATTAGGACTGAATGAAGACTTTCTTCTCCTTTAAATTTTCTTTAGCATCTTTCCTCTTCTCTTGTTCACCCCACAATTCGTAATGAATTGGGTTTGTCTCTTTATAGACAAGTTTCACCATTTCTTGGCTTTCTTGATTCTTGGCGTAATCCACAATTCTCACCAATTAGATTTAAAGCAAACTCTAGTTTTATCTCAAAGAGATATTCTTGCCAACTAGACAAAGCATCCTTAAATCAATTACTTATCTCCGGATTTATCTAGATGATTAAAACAATGATAAGCATCCGTTGAGTCTATTTATCTCTTGACAGCTAAGTATTTTGTCATTTATGAACTCTCTGTTCTTTCAGTCAACACTTCAGTTAGTCATCGATGATAACTGATTGTTTCTTCAGTGTGACTTCAGTTGTCATCAGGATCTCCATCCTTGTCTTTTCCATTGGGCAACACTATAATTCTTTCTGTTGGGTTACTCTGTGCTTTTCTCGTCGGGAAACATTGTGACTTTGCTCATCGGTAATGTTGTGCATTAGTTCATCGGGTAACACTGTGACTTTGTCTTTTACTCTGACCATCGGCATGCACTCCATCGGTGTATACAGTCACTTAGTGAATACTTGACTTATATGCATTACTGATAGCATAGCCTTTGATTCATTGGCTCTTTGAAGTCTTTGGCAGTATGTCCATGACCATATAGATTATATCAAGTTGACATCAATGAAAATACAATACATTAACTGATTTAATGCCTTGCATGAACATCAACTTAACATCTTTAAACATTCAATCAGTTACATGTCATCAATCTCTCCCTTTGGAATTGATGGCAACATACTACATTATCATACTATACTATTACTAATACAATATGAAATATACAGTTTCATCAAGCTTTCCTAATGTAACTATTACAAATGCCTAGCTTTTGGTAAGGTCAAATAGCTTTGATTTTAGTCTTGCAGATTTCTCTCTGTCTTCAATCCCTTTACTAGATAGATGTAGAATCTCTCTTTCTCTGATGTGATGTGTTCTTCTTCTGTGTCAAACTTTATCCCTTTGACTGTTCTCCTTCCTTCTAATGTCTCTTGTCAGCAAATCTTTCTTTTTTTTATGTGTACTCTCCCTTTGTTGTTACATCTCTCCTTCTGGATACTTAGATGGATCTAATCTCTCCCTTTATCACTATGGTAATGAGATATCTCTCTGCCTTTGACATCAATGCCAAACAAACATCTTTTCAAACAAATGTTTGATAGTAGTGTCAAACAAATCCTTTCTATCCATAATATATTCCTTGAATTTCCCATTCCATCGGTAATAACTTTGGTGTTTGGAGTAGATAAATAACTTGTTATGTATAGATGTATCTTTGAAGTTCATCTCTCTGCTTGCGTCAACATGAATGATATTTTGATAGCATGTAGGTTGATGCAGCCTTCTAGTCATCTTACTGACCAGTAGACAAGGCTCAGACCCCTAGTCTCTTTCTCAAGTACTCAAATGCATCCTTAGGCAGTGGCTTGGTGAAGATATCAGCCAATTGTTCCTTTGATTGCACATACTCAAGTATCACCTCCTTTTCCTAAACTTGTTCTCTCAAATAATGATAATTGATGGAAATATGCTTTGTTTTAGCACGCATGACTAGATTCTTGGAAATGTTTATTGCACTTGTATTATCACAGTAGATAATTACTGGTTCAAGAAATTTCATATGCATACCTTCCAGTAAATGTTTTATCCATGCAATATTTGAGAAATTTGCAGTAGCAACAACATATTCTGCTTCTGCAGTAGACTGGGAGATGCATTCTTGCTTCTTGTTGATCCATGTGACAATTCTGTCACCCATAAAGAATGCTCCTCCAGTTCTTCTCTTTCAGTCATCAATATTTTCATCCCAATCAACATCAGTAAAGACCTTAAGTTCAAATTTGCCTTCTCTTCTATACCATAATTCATATTCCTTGGTATTCTTCAGATATCTTAGGATTCTTTTCACAGCAGTCATATGTGATTCTCTAGGGTTAGCAGAAAATCTTGCAACTATTCCTACTGCATGTGCAATATCTGGTCTAGTACGTACAACATACATGAGTTTTCCAATCATTGATCTGTACAAAGTTTTATTTACCTCTGATGAATTTTCCTCCTTTGTCAGCTTACATCCAGTTGCCATCACTATTCCAACTGGTTTGGATTCTTCCATCTTGAATATTTTCAGTACTTCTTTGATGTAGTTGGATTGTGTAATGAAAATATCTTCATCTTGTTGCATGATCTGCAGACCAAGAAAGAACTTTATCTCTCCAAACATAGACATCTCAAAATCTTTGCTCATTTCATTTGCAAATGATTTGCATAGCATATCATTGTCTCCAAATATGATGTCATCAACAAATATATCAGCAATCAAAATGTTAGCATCAATATCTTCCTTCAAATAAAGATTACTATTTTCACTAGTTCTTACAAATACAATACTTATAAGATAGGAATGAAGTCTTTCATAGCAGACTCAAGGTGCTTGTTTCAATCTATACAGGGCTTTGTGTAGTCTACATACCATGTTCCTCTTGTCTGGATCAACAAACCCTTCTAGTTGTTCAGTGTATACCTCTTCTTCAAGTATTCCATTTAGGAATGCAGACTTGACATCCATTTTATATACCTTGAATCCTTTATATGCAGCATAAGAAAGTAATATTCTTACTCCTTCTAGCCTAGCAACGGGTGAAAAGGTCTCTCCATAGTCAATCCCTTCTTCTTGTGCATACCCCTTTCATACTAGTCTTGCTTTATTTATGGTGACTTCTCCATTCTCATTTAGTTTATTCCTGAATATCCATTTTGTACCGATGACATTCTTTTCATATGGTCTTTGTACAAGTGTCCATGTCTTTTTTTTCTCAATATGCTCAATCTCTTCATTCATAGCACTAATCCATTCATCATTATCAAGTGCAACATTAACAAATTTTGGCTCATAATCACAAATAAGAAATCTTGTATTTAGATACTTACTTCTAGTTCTCATACCAGCCTTCTTATCTCCTATGATCTGGTTCTGTGGATGATTCTTTCTAACATATCTTGCAAGTACAGGTTCAACTCTTTGTCTATCAGCTTGATCATCATTTTGTCCTTCATTTTGTTCTCCATCACTTTGTGCATCATCTTGAGCAATATTTTGATCATCGGTATTTGCAGCCTGATGCTCGGGCGCAATGATCTGTTGCTTGGGAGCTCTACATTTTTGGTCGGGTAGAGTGTCAGGTTCCTCATTATAAGAAAACCTATTGTAGTCCTTTGGTTATTTAGTGCTTTCCTTTTCATTCTTATTTGCAAATTCATCTATCTTTACATTTTCACTTTCAACAATTTTGTTAGAGGCTTTGTTGAGACATTTATAAGCCTTGCTCTTGGTGGAATACCCTAGAAAAATTCCTTAATCACTCTTGGATTCAATTTTTCCATTTCTATCATCCTTTAAGATATAACATTGACTACCAAAAATTTTGAAATAACTCACATTGGGTGTGTATCCATACCATAGCTCATAAGGTATCTTTCTTCAATTATACTATGTTTAATATGTAAACAACAGTACTAACAACTTCTCTGCAGAATATTTGGGTGATTCCTTTCTCTATCATTAGTGTCATTGCACAATCCATAATGGATCTATTCCTTCTTTCAGCAATTCCATTCTACCGTGGTATTCTTGGTGCAGAGACCTATCTTCTGATTCCATGATCATTACAAAAGTTAGTGAATTCATCTGAAATAAATTCCCCTCCTCTATCTGATCTTAAGCATTTCAATTCTTTATCACTTTGTTTCTCAATCATTGCCTTATACCATTTAAATATCTTAAATGCTTCTGATTTATCTTTTAAAAACATTATTGTCATCATTCTAGAGTAATCATCAACAAAGAGAATAAAATATCTATCTCCATAATTACTCTTTGTCCTCATAGGTCCACATAAATCAGTATGGGCTAATTCTAGAATGGCTTCGTATGTATAGGTTTTTCTTTTGAAACTAGACTTTTTGATCTTACCTTTTTGACAATTCTTACACATGATGTTGTCGGGCTTAACCATCGTCGGTAAACCTCTTACATTTCTCTTTTTGCTTATCTTTATCATGTTTTCAAAATTTACATGACACGATATTTTGTGCCACAACCATATGTCTTCATTTGTAAAAATCAAACAAGTGGTGTCAGTATCATTCAGATAGAATAAGTTACCTTTTGTCTATTCACCAGTACCAATTAGATTTCTTGATTTATTGAAGATCTTTGCCTTCTTATTTTCAAATGCTACTTTGTGACCTGAATTATTCAACTGAGAAACACTCAATAGATTATAATTCAATCCATTTACCCAATAATAATTTTCACATTTTATCTGGTTATTTAACATTATGGTTCCTCTACCTTCAACTGGACAAGGTGTGTCTTACCCATTCTTACTGAACCACCTTTATAGTATTCAAAAGTTTCAAACTTTTGCTTATCACCGGTCATATGGTGAGTGCAACCACTATCTATGATCCAGACATTATTTTTACTAAATTTAGATATGAGTGCAGTTTCTACATACATTTCTTCATCATAATTTGAATCATCTTTTACTGCCACAAACACCATCTCGATATCTTCATTAGATTCGGTGTCAGTATCACAATCTTTGCATTTTGCTAGGTAACTAGCTTTCTTTCCTTTGTCCTTGTAGTCTCGGGTATCTCTTCTTTCTGATTGTTGGTAGCTTCTATAATTACCTCTGTCAGACTTCTTTTCAAATGATCTGTCATTACTTATGTCATCTTTTCTCCTGTTAGGACATCTTGCAGCAAAGTGTCCAATCTCTTTACAATTAAAACACACAAGTGGTAATTTACCTTTGCCTCTCTGCATTCTTCTAGCCATAAGTGCTTCAATTTCATCAAGATCTTCTTCTTCACTATCACTATCACTATCTTTTCTCATAGTGTGTTTATGACTTGATTTACTTATCCTCATAGAATATTTGAATGCAGACTCTATGTTTGGTAAGACACTATTATCAAAGTTATTCGTCTCAAATGAAATCAGTCTTCCAATCAAACTGTCTAGAGTAACATTTCTATTTTCTACTACTCTCATTTCTTGAATGGCAGATACTCTAATAGCATAAGTAGGCAGTAAGGTTCTTAGAATTTTACTTACCACTATATCTTCTTCGAGTACACCTCCAATTCCTTGGATAGCATTGACTACCTCTTTGATTCTTGTGTTTTACTGTGTGATGTTTTCACCTTCCTTCATTTTGAGATCATCAAACTTTCCTTTAAGGCTTTCTACCTTGGCTCTCAAAACATTTTTGTCACCACCATGTACAAGCATCAATTTTTCCCACATCTGCTTTACAGTCTTGCAGGTTTTGACATCTTCAAATTCAGCATCGGAGAGTGAGGAAGCAAGCTCTATCATCATGCAATTATGATCATGCTTCTATCTCAATTGTTCAATTGTTGGTGCTCCTGTGGGCAACACATATTCAGTATCTAAGTATTGAGTAACATCATTTCCAATACATGATAAATGGAGTCTTATTCTTCTCTACCATGAAGCAAAATTATCTTTGTTCAACTTGGGCACATCTTGTCTGTTCATCTTGTGATATTTAGCTTAGGACTTGAAACCTTCCTTCTAAGAAAATAATCTCTGATACCAATTGTTAGTAGTAACTGAGAGGGGGGCGTGAATCAATGGTCTCAAAAATTAATCCTTAAATCAACCCTTAAAACTTATAACCACAAATTATGTCTCTAGTTATCTTTTGTCCTACAAGATGAATGCCTTGAAATACGTATATCAATTTTTGACTAGTCAGATTGCTTTGCAAATCTCTCTTATGTATGATTATCAATAAGCAGTTATCTATTTACTGAAACACAGTAAATAAGCAGAGTATACCGATAATCCAAAATTACATATGTGAAATGTAAAACAGTAAAGTAATGAAACATAAACACATAACACATGGATTTTTGATGTGGAAACCCTGTTAGGGGAAAAACCACTGGGATCGGTATCCCAAGTTTTCACTCTTCTGAAGTGGGCTCTGTTAGGAGCCAACCCTGTTAAAGGTTACAAACACACTGTTAGGTGTGACCTTGTTAGAGGATTTAAAAGATAGTTTGTCACCTAGTATCTGACATCTAATGCTACCATCTTTGATCAAACACTCACTTGGCCAATCAATAGGTATCGGGCATATCCAATGCTACTTTATATGATCAAAATTTTTAATACTCCTTGGGATGTATCTCAATTGTAGAAGACTTTTAAGTCCTTCTCGGTTAAGAGACTTGATGCTTCAATGGTTAAACTGAAACATTAATGATCTGTTCATACATACAACTCAATTACATATTTTTAGATCTATTGTAAGTGCATTACCTCTCTGATCAATATAATCCATTTTATACCTTTGCTCCACACTATTCTTCTCTGTGATGTTGTCTCATTGTTCGTCGGTGTCTGCAGAATCTAGCTCTTTCTCTAGCTTGTTGATCAGGACTGAGTGAAGACTTTCTTCTCCTTCATATTTTCTTTAGTATCTTTCCTCTTCTCTTGTTCACCCCACAATTCGTAATGAATTAGGTTTGTCTCTTTATAGACAAGTTTCACCGTTTCTTGGCTTTCTTGATTCTTGGCGTGATCCACAATTCTCTCCAATTAGATTTAAAGAAAAGTCTAGTTTTATCTCAAAGAGATCTTCTTTCCAATTGGACAAAGCAGCTTTAAATAAATTACTTATCTCCGGCTTTATCTGGATGATTAAAACAATGATAAGTATCCGTTGAGTCTATTTAGCTCTTGACAGCTAAGCATTTTGTCATTTCTGAACTCTCTGTTCTGTCGGTAAACACTTTAGTTAGTCATTGGTGATAACTGATTGTTCCGTCAGTGTGACTTCAGTTGTCATCAGGATCTCCATCCTTGTCTTTTCCATTGGGCAACACTATAATTCTTTCTGTCGGGTTACTCTGTGCTTTTCTTATTGGGCAACACTGTGACTTTGCTCATCGGTAATGTTGTGCATTAGTTCGTCGGGTAACACTGTGACTTTCTCTTTTACTCTGACCATCGGCGTGCACTTCGTTGGTGTATACAGTCACTTAGTGAATACTTGACTTATATGCATTACTGATAGCATAGCCTTTGATTCATTGTTTCTTTGAAGTCTTTGGCAGTATGTCCATGACCATACAGATTATATCAAGTTGACATCAATGACAATACAACACATAACTGATTTAATGCCTTGCATGAACATCAACTTAACATCTTCAAACATTCAAACAGTTACATGTCATCAATCTTGACCTATCTATCCAATTTTGGAGTGTTTTCTCTAGAAATTATGAATGGCACACTAGTGTTCCATCAATTTTCAAATTTTAACTTGTTGACTTCCTACCTACCTAGCTTATTTAACTTATTGTAATTCTCATATATTGTAAAATTCACCTGCATTTGAATATTACCTCATGAGCCTCTTGCATTTAAATTCTTAGAACTAAAATGAAATTTTTTCTTTCTCTAAGTTAGATTATGCTAGTTGTGTATCTTTATTGTTAAAGCTTGGTGTGTATAAATTTGCCAAATTTTGAATGACATAGTCAAATAACTATTCATCTCTTCTCTCTCTTGATAGTAAGATCATTTCAATAAATTTCTTATTTGTTCTATTTTTATTTGAGTAATAAATTTATATTGCAATTTATTTTTCTTCTTTTATAACCAGCAATACCTCTTGTCAATCATATAGACACTAGGGTTTTTACCCCTATAGATGAAGGATTTAGCATCAATAGATTTAATTTAATAATACTATTACAAATTAATAGAGCCACATGGTGTTCAAGAGCATGTACATTCCAACTTCTCATTTCATCAACTACACGTGGAGGTTTAGGCAAGCTTGTAAGCAATTGCCCTCTTTCTTTCCATCTCATATTGCAGGTTTTTGAAGCCTATCAAAGTGCAAAAAGATTTGATTTTATTTCCCTTTTCTCATTGTACCTTCAATTTTATTAATTGAATCCTTGGTTTAGAGTGGGTTTTTAGTTTTCCATTCAACTCTAGTATATATAGTGTGTTGTCTTTACGTGTCTTTGTACACCTAGATATGAAATTAAAAAAGTCAAATCTTGAAATAGAATCTAATTGTATATCATTCTTAGATGACAACACAGAGGTTGCATGATAGTGTTTCATTTTTTGTTGGTTTCATTTTTCCTTTTCTATTTTTTATTTCAATATTTTTACATTTCATAATTCTATTTCTTTAATTTATAATTCTTAATTTTAGTTAGAAAGTGTTGTTTAGTAAACTAAAACACACTCAAATATTCCTAGCCAGCTTTTTTATTTTCTATTAAAGGGGTTAAGTGGGTTGGAATATTTAGAACAAATTTTATGCTAATGTTAAGAAACTACCAAAGTCAAAATTAACCTATATTTCTAATGGTCAATTTGATTTTGAGGTCAATGGGAGTATCAAATCAATCATTGTGATCTATTTTTTATTAAAATAAGAAAAGAAAAAAAAAACAAGGGTTTTTTCCCTTATATAGAAAAGACAAAAATTTTGATTACAACAAGGTCAAGAATATACCATTAACAACACACTAGCCAAAAGCTAGTAACCCACATCAAGGGTGGGTAGATAGCTCACCCATAGAAAGAGGAGGAGAATGAGAAACTAATGGCCACTATTTTCTACACTGCCGGACCACAATCCAAGTGATATAATCACTAGAAACTCCACCATAAGCGGGAGAAAGTGGTGAAACCCAATTTGAGAGATTGTAAACAACAAGGGAAAAGTGCTAGCAGGGTTACACATTGTCAGATGAAGGTTGGAGAAGATCAGGAGTAGAAAATTGAGAAGGGTCTGTGCAGCCAGAGGGACACACCAACAACAAGGGGTAGAGTAGGGTTGGGTATGAGGAGACCAAATATACAGCAAAAGTGTCATATTGAAGGGTGTCATCAATAATATTAGTGTCATTTTGGAGGGAGTCATCAACAACCTATGAAGAGTCGTTAGAGGAAGAATTTAAAGCTTGGACAGTCAGATGTTCATCCTTTGTGTCCTTCCACCAAGTGGCAATTCCTTTGAAATGCAAGAGGGAATAATTTGTTGCAAGGTGACTACTTTAGAAGAACCAACAACATCAAAAGGGGAGGCCCTCATAATCCATTGATTGAATCCATGGTCTATCCCTAACCATGAGAACCGCATCCCCAAGAAGAGGTTTGTAGATGTCAAGGCCAACCAAAATGTGTGTAAAGATAAAGAGACCCATGGTAGTCATGGTATGATCCACCTTGAATAAATGGCCAATAGAGTTGCTAATGGCCTCAAAATAAGAGACCTCCCAAAAATGAAGGGGGAAATTTGGGAGATGAACCGACACACAAAGAACACTGAGTGGTTTGGTAAGAGGTTTGAAGGAGACTGATCAAGATTTGGCCAAAAGAGAGTGAATCCCCAAGCCCATAACTTTCTCAACACCAGATCTCGATCGTCACAAGAAAAAGAAACAAAAATTTAAAAAACCCCTTGGCATAAGAGAAAAGATCAATGTTACAAGAAACCAAGGGTCTCTAAGAGTCCAACATCCAACGATGAAGGTCTGAAAGAGAAGGCCAGAAACTAGTAAATCTGCAAACCAAGCTACAACGTTGATAGAAATCCACATTATCTACTACATAAGGACCAAAATATATCACAAGTGAGGTATTGGCATGAGAAAGGAGTCAAGGCCTCATCTTGGAGGAGCAGCAGCAAATATGACAACCCAAGAAAACCTCTATCCACTACTCGGAGGCTTTTGAGAGGGGTGCTCAGCCTTTGCAAACTACCCTGCATCAGAAAAAACACTAGAGACGGGTGGAGCATAGAAACATGTAGCACCCAACACCACCTCTCTAGATGTAGAAGTCAAAATAGACATAATCGTTGGCTTAGCTACTAGAACGGTAGATAGCCCAAGGGCCACACTAGCCCCCAACAAACACCTACAAGTAGAAGGCATCGACGAAGGTTTCATTGCAGAGTTTGAAAACTCTTGAGTGGGAAGAGTTGTTAGTGCGGGAGTTAGAGTATACATTTTTGGAATATCAATATCATTTGTTAGACAACCATGTAAATTGATATCAAATGAAGGGAAAAAATGTAAGGTATATATTGTCGCCCTTACAATATTACTTTGTACTTATGATTGCCTACAATCACAATTTTACTTTCATGGTGATTTTAAAAGTTGTAGGCTTGGTATAAATCCTTGTAATATACACAAAGAAAAAGGCAATCATGATCACAATCAAACTAGATACAAGAGTTTAGTGAAGAAATAGGCATTTAAACGTGTATAAAAATAAATGCTAAAATCAATAATAAATGACAAGAGTGCTTAGTTCCATGTGATAAGGGATATATTGTTGTAGCATGCATGTTGTGATTTTTCTTTAAATTCTACTATCAAAATTACAGCATTCAAGCTCCAATACACAAGATAATAAATTGATCTTTACGCAAATTCAAACTTGCACATGTAACCTTGATCCCTTGAACCTAATGTGTGGCCCTTAACCTAATGTTGTACTCTTTAACCAAGGATCAAGCTACTATTTAAAATATATATTTGTATAGTGAAAAGCTAGATAATACCAATAGAACCAATTATCAAGTGGGGGAATCTACATCTTATCTCAATTAAATCATTCCTATAAGATCAATTCATTGGTGTCTAAAATGGTTGAAGACATGCTAAGAAAAATGCACATTTTAGATCATGAAAATAGATGCTGATGTAATGATTACTGTAGATTTTTGTAATAATATTGTGATGTGAGCTCATGCAACTTTTAGATTATTAAATGATTTACTACTTTTTTGTCTTTTATGAAGTTACACCATCGCATTCAAATTTGAATATTTAGCACTTAGCTAATAGATATAACAATACATTTAGGTTAAGTTGGTTTAAATTCATATCTAAAATAACTTTGAAAAACGAAATCTAAGGCTACACATGTAATCCTTCACCCATTTCAAGATTGCATTTACAAGATTGACCTAAAAATTTATATCCAAATTCTTAAAAAATAAGAACTTAAATTCAAGATTAAGACAAATATCAATATCTATACAAAACATGCTATGTAAACATTAAGTTATTAAACTAGAAACAATAAGTAAAAAAATTATAATAATAATAACAAAGTTTATAAAATATAAGTATACACTTTCTTTCTTTCTTTCTTCCCTCTACATATATATGAAAGAAGGGAAAGTAGATTGTCCTCTAAATATAAGACAACTTTACTTTTGAAAAAAAAAATCAATAAAATGGTGAACACATAGGACAAACAACACAATTGTTTTCATAATTATGTATTGCCTTATAATTCACATGCTAATGTTTTATTGCTTTTTAATGGACTGAGAAGATGTCCGAAGATTCTCATGACACTTGTCTTGAATTCGCACTAAAAGTACAAATCAGTCGTTTCAATCTCACTTAAATCTACAAAAAAACCAGACAAAAAATTTAGAACTCTTTTCAAATATCACTCATCTAGGATATTCTAATCTTGAAATACTTTAAAAAGCAAGACAATTTTACACGCTTGTCCAACTTTTGTTGTCACTGTGATTTGAGAGGAGGCCGAATCCCAATCATTAAACTTTTGAGTTCTCATAGTCACAAATTTGTAGGCAATAGCCAGCCATATTTTCATTAAAATAGCAGCAATTTAATAGTCCTCGGTGGTAAACAATCTTATCTAGTGATATTTTAGTTAACAAATCCTTGATAGATTTGAAATACAAAGGCTTTGGTTTGTAAAGAAGAGCAAATAACTATCAACGAATCTATATAGTAATGGCAAAGGTGGCATTAGATTCAACAAATCCATGATAATTAATAATAATAAGAAAAAATTGTAATATATACATTGATTGATCTTCCATCAAACCCATTATGCAACTTGGATTTTTTTACAATTGCACCAAATTAAATGTTCAATTATTTGTCTAGCAAGGAAAATAAGATATTGCAAAATATTCTTGAAATATTAAATTAGATGGGAAATCAGTTTCAACATTATTAGAAGATGCCAAAAAGGGTAGTCTATAATGGTTTATCCTTAAATATGCTCAAGAAAGTCAAGAAATCATTAAACTTGGATTTCTAATTTTAAATTTTATGTAATCAAATTCATGAAAATAGACATTCATGATCTCTTTTAATAAGACCCTTCTAGTCAATTCTTGAATTTCAGCTCCGAAATCTTTCTAGGAGTAGAAATTTAGGCTTACAAAGAATATATATATATATATA